>OY740808.1:39174390-39582390 GCA_963514005.1 Raja brachyura
CGAAATTGATTTTCCTTACAGTCAATAACATAAAAATAAATAATAAATAAAGAAACATATTTAAGAAAAGAAAAGCACAAACACAGAAGTCCACACACAACATACCCCCCCCCCCCCCTCCCCCCGTGGCACCAAAGTTGAGGAAGGTACCATAGTCCAGCCAGCCTCCCCGCCGATCTTCCTGGTTGTTCACCCGTGGTCGGGGCCTCCCGAGCAGCCGCAGTCGCCGATGCTCAGGCCCATTCGCCGGGAACGATGGAACCCCGACGGAGAACATCCTCAGCGGCCCGGACCTCCAGATCAGCCACCTCCCACCGGAGTCCGCGGCTCCCAAAGTGCACAGGCCGAGCCGGGCGGAGTCACAGGACTCCGCGATGTTGATCAGCGCCGCCCGCGTTGGGAGCTCCGCGAACCACAGCTCCGTGATGTCGGTGCAGCAGGCCCAGCATCCCGGAGCTCCAACGGCGATCCCCGGTGAGGCATCTCCCGCCCCGCGATGTTTCCAACGCTGCGCCGCCGCAGCTGCTGGAGCTCTGGTTGGTCCCGGCAGGAAAGGCCACGTCAATCCAGTAGGTCGGCCGCGGGGGGGGGGGGGGGGGGGGCGCGACTCGTATAATAGTCGCATCCTCTCCAGGAAGCGACTGAAGGACGGTATCCCCCTTACATTACCCTCTTCCCCCACATAAAGACGTTTAAAAAAACACCAAAAAAACGCACTTGAAACATAACAAAAAAACCCAAAAATATACCGGACTGAAGGCGGAGGCAGCTAGCAACATCGCCACCGGAGGTCAGCGAGGGGGCTGTTTTTGATCGTCAGATTATTGGAGGAAGGCCAGAGTGGAAAAGCCAAGACGTGTGCGAGAAAGATATAAGGGTTGCGCCAAAGGAAGGACTAAAGATGGGAGGGGACAGGGGGGCGGGGAGGCAATAAATTGGTGCGAATCCTTGTCGGACTTGGGGGAAAAAAAGGGTGCAATGGGGTGAGCGTGTGTTTGTATGTTAATTACCTAAAATTGGAGAATTCAACGTTCATTTCGTTAGGCTGCAAACTATCCAAGCAAGATATGTGGAATGGGCATTGAATTCAACGTAACGGAATGAGTGTTAATTTCTCCAAGAAATAATGATAAAACAAGAGTATAAATCAAACCCAGAGCGTCACTTACAAATGTCATTGAGAATCGTTATTGATGTACATATGTACGAGAAATATGTTTTTCTTCAATTGCACCCTGCTGCAAAACCCAAGTATAGTGGTAGCTTTGGTTACTGAGCGCGCTTCTATGTCTGCCTTTTACCATATTGTGTTCGATTTTACTCGACGTTGGGCGACTCCAGAACCAGGGGCCACAGTCTGAGAATAAATGGGAGATCATTTAAGACTGAGGTGAGAAAACACTTTTTCACCCAGAGAGTTGTGAATTTATGGAATTCCCTGCCACAGCGGAGAGTGGAAGCCAAATCACTAAGAGAGAGCTGGATAGAGCTCTAGGGGCTAGTGGATTCAAGGGATACGGGGAGAAGGCAGGCACGGGTTATTAATAGGCGACGATCAGCCATCGTGCTGGCTCGATGGGCCGAATGGCCTCGTCCTGCACCTATGTTTCCATGCAATTCAGAATACGATACCGGAACTGACACTTTACACATGATATTGCTATCCTCACAATATTCTCTGTCAACAACCAACGTCAATTCAAAATAGTGAGGATCAATCTGTCAGTTTATAGTCTGTCTGTGGCACTGACAATGCCATACGCGGTGGCGCAGCTGCCTCACAGGGAATGCAGCGCCGGAGAAAAGGGTTCGAACCTGACTCCGGGCGCTGTCTGTCGGGAGTTTGTACAATCCACCCGTGACCTGCATGGGTTTTCTCCGAGATCTTCGGTTTCCTCACACACTTCAAAGCCGTACAGGTTTGTAGGTTATTTGGCTTGGTAAATGTCAACAATGTCGTCGGTGTAGGATAATGTTAATGTGCGGGGAGCGCTGCTCGACGCGGACCACGTGGACCGAAAGGGCCTGTTTCCGCGCTGTTTCTCTAGACTAAACGAAATAAATAGTTCTGCTGCCGCTAATTTATTGCGGAACTGAGGTAATCGGTTATTCATCGTGGACAACTGAAAGGAAAAAGTGAAGGGATCGCGTCTTCAAAGCATTGAAAGCGAAAGGTGTTTTCAAGCAGCAACAACATAAGGATAAGGTGTAAAATATTTAACGTTGAGAACATTTGTAATGTTGATCGAATTTGAACGACATTTAACCGCTCACCCGTTTGGAACACCTGCTGTTTGAAGAAACAAATTCTCAGCGAAACAACAGTCATTTATAAACAGAGACGGAACACAAACCAAAACCAATCACATCAAATGACAATACCCCACACTCTGCTGAAGGTTACAGTCACACACATTCTTAAAAAGTCATGGGCACTGGGCACAAATTTATATGTTCCGCATGTTCCTGTCGTAAATTATTCCTCTCTGTTGCACTATTTTCATCAATGCTAAAGAAATGCAATATACTCAGAGAGACAGTCGTGCCTAACGTCTGTTTATTCACCTCAATAACATCGTAAAATTAATTCAAGAAATTTGATACAATGAAATAGGAGGCCAAGTTACTCAGGTGAACTTAAGAAGGGAATTGGGAGACCAGTTCAATTCAAGTATGGAAAAAGTTACATAACGTTCTGATGTGCTTACCTGTAAAGCCAATCGCGGCAATGATCAGATAGTATAGTTTTCTGATACTATAAAACGTTTGCAACATTTTCTTTGTGAGGCGATCGATCAGTTTTAGCGACAGCCAACCTCTGCGAATGAAGATCTGACCGTGAACTATAACTTAGCTGATAATTTATATCCTGCGAATATTCTCACGGGTACAGGGTTACAACACCCTTCAGAAAGAAAACAAAAATCAGAATACGACGTGAACTTGTTGCATCAGTAGAATTAAATCGGGGATGCTAACGAGTTTATTCTCTCGAGAGTCGATTCTTCAGCGTTGATTAGCTAATATGCTCTAAAGCTACTAGTTTCAGATTGGAAGGAAGCCACAACTTTTTGATTGAAATGGAGCCACAGGGAAGCCAATATTTTTTTTGGCGAGTTCTTAAATTGCTGTTAAATTGCTATATTGCTGTTAAATGGCAATAGGTCGGGTAGTTGCACATAATGTCTTACCCGGAGAAGGGAATCGAGGACCAGATTCAAGGGTAGGTTCAAGGTGAAACAGAAACGATTTAGTAGGAATCTGAGAGGTAATATTTTCACACAAAGGGTGGTGGGTGTATGGAACAAGCTGCTAGGGGACGTAGAGGCTGGATCTATCCCAATGTTTAAGAAGCAGTTCGACAGGTACATGGAATTGACTAATTTGGAAGGATATGGATCAAACGCAGGCAGGTGGGATTAATGCAGCTGGAACATGTTGGCCGGTGTGGGACCTGGTTCCCCACTGCATGACTCTATGACTCCAAGCTTAAATCATTGAAATACTTTAAAGCATCTGTATTAAAGAGAGTAAGACATTACCACGGGAAACCTGTCCCAAACATATTAATAAAATGTAAACTACTCGAGACGATAACTTCACCCAGGCGAGGAAATAAGCTTGCTTGTCGTTTGAAACGAAAGTGGTAGCGGATTCGAACCACGACAACCACGACTTTTGTCTGACCAAGGGTCTCGATCCCAAACGTCAGTAGCCCATGCACTCAAGAGGTGCTGGCTGACCTGCTGGGTACTCCAGTTACTTTGTATCCAATTTTGTAATTCTGTTTTGAAACGAATGGATTTTAATCACAAATATCATCGACTTTATTTGCTTAATATTTCGTATATTTAGAAGTACGCATCGAAACATTGTTTCAAACTTATTGAATTTGAATGTGTAATTGAGAAGCTCGAGGAAATAATGGAGTCAGGAAACTGATCTTGAGTATTGAGAAAAGGAACTGCAGATGTTGGTTTATAAAAAAAAGACAGAAAGTGCTGTTGTAACGTAATTGGCCATGCAGCATCCAGTAGTATATAGACATGTGACGTTAGAAACATAGACACATAGAAAATAGGTGCAGGAATCGGCCATTCGCCCTTCGAGCCTGCACCGCCATTCAATATGATTATGGCTGATCATCCAACTCAGTATCCTGTGCCTGCCTTATCTCCATACTTTAGCCACAAGGGTCACATCTAACTCCATATTAAATATAGCCAATGAACTGGCCTCAACTACCTTAAGTAGCAAAGAATTCCAGAAACTCACCACTCTGTGTAAAAAATGTTTTCCTCATCTCGGTCGTAAAGAAATTCCCCCTTATCCTTAGATTGTGACCCCTTGTTCTGGACCTCCCCAACATATAACCATATAACAATTACAGCACGGAAACGGGCCTTCTCGGCCCTTCCAGTCCATGCCGACCATTTATTTTCCCCTAGTCCCATCTACCTGCACTCAGACCATGCCCCTCCATTCCTTTCTCGTTCATATACCTATCCACTTTACTTTTAAATGTTAAAATCGATCCTGCCTCCACCACTTCTGCTGGAAGATCATTCCACACAGCCACCACTCTCTGAGTAAATAAGTTCCCCCTCATGTTACCGCTAAACTTCTGTCGCTTAATTCTCATGTCATACCCTCATGTTTGAATCTTCCCCACCCTCAATGGGAAAAGCTTATCCACGTCAACTCTGTCTATCCCTTTCATCATTTTAAAGACCTCAATCAAGTCCCCCCTTAACCTTCTGCGCTCCAAAGAATAAAGACCTAACTTGTTCAACCTTTCTCTGTAACTTAGTTGCTGGAACCCAGGCAACATTCTAGTAAATCTCCTCAGTATTCTCTCTATTTTGTTGACATCCTTCCTATAATTAGGCGACCAAAATTGTACACCATACTCCAGAAATGGTCTCACCAATGCCTTGTACGATTTTAACATTACTTCCCTAGTTATGCACAGTTATTCCTAGATCCCTCTGTTCCACAGAATTCCTCAATTCCCTACCATTTACCATGTGGAACATCGGGAACAATCTTCCTGCATCCAGCCTGTCCAACCACTTAAGAATTTTGTAAGTTTCTATAAGATCCCCCCTCAGTCTTCTAAATTCTAGTGAGTACAAGCCAAGTCTATCCAGTCTTTCCTCATATGAAAGTCCTGACGTCCCAGGAATCAGTCTGGTGAACCTTCTCTGCACCCCCTCTATGGCAAGAATGTATTTTCTCAGATGCGGAGCCCAAAACTGTACGCAATACTCCAGGTGTGGTCTCACCAAAAACTTGTACAACTGCAGTAGAACCTCCCTCCTATATTGAAATCCTATCGCTATGAATGCTAACATACCATTTGCTTTCTTCACTGCCTGCTGAACCTGCATGCCTACTTTCAACGATTGGTGTACCATGGCACCCAGGTCTCGTTGCATCTCCCCTTTTCCTAATTTGCCACCATTCAGATAATACCCTCTTGTTTTTGCCACCAAAGTGGATAACTTCACATTTATCCACATTATACTGCATCTGCCATGCATTTGTCCACTCACACAGACTATCGAAGTCACCTTGCAGCCTCCTAGCATCCTCCTCACACCCAACACTACACACCAGCTTAGTGTCATCCCTAAACTTGGAGATGCTGCATTCAATTTCCCCGTCGAAATCATTACTATATATTGTAAATAGCTGGGATCCCAGCAGCGAGCCTTGCGGTACCCCACTAGTGACTGCCTGCCATTCTGAAAAGGACCAGTTTACTCCTACCCTTTGCTTCCTGTCTGCCAGCCAGTTCTCTATCCACATCAATACTGAACCCCAAATTCCATGTGCTTTAAGTTTGTATACTAATCTCTTATGTGGGACCTTGTCGAAAGCCTTCTGAAAGTCTAGATATAACACGTACACTGGTTCTCCCACTACCAATTTTGGACTAACTGGTCTATAATTCCCCATTTCTCTCTCCCTCCTTTTTTAAAAAGTGGGGTTACATTAGCTACCCTCCAATCCTCAGGAACTACTCCAGAATCTAAGGAGTTTTGAAAAATGATTACTAATAACCATATAACATCCCCAGCCTTATGCATCCACTATTTCTGTGGCTACTTCCTTGAGTACTCTCGGATGCAGACTATCTGGCCCTGGGGATTTATCGGCCTTTAATCCATTCAATTTACCCAACACCACTTCTCGGCTAACCTGGATTTCATTCAGTTCTCCCACCTTATTTGACCCCCAGTCCCCTGCTATTTCCGGCAGATTATTTATGTCTTCCTTAGTGAAGACAGAACCAAAGTAGTTATTCAATTGGTCTGCCATGTCCTTGTTCCCCATGATCAATTCACCTGTTTCTGACTGCAAGGGACCTACATTTGTTTTAACTAATCTCTTTCTCTTCACATATCTTGTGGATAGGGGAATTCCAGAATGATTTTTATGGTGGTGACCTAGAAGAAAAGAGGGACAGGACAAATAAAAGATATCTTAGCACCTCTTGAAATCAGGTTCTCCATCATTGAAGCTGTTGGTACAGAAGTCTGCCATTCTGTGTGTGGGACAGGTGTGCGAGTGAAAATGTGGCGTGAAGCAAAGGTGAAGAGACGGATGTCAGGCAGTGCCTCGACTCCATTATGGGAGGCTCAGAGAGGGGTTTCCGCGGCAACAGGCGAGAATCAGGGATGGTGTGTTGCCTCCCTGGTGCCAGGATCCAGGACTTCACGGACCGATTGCAGGGCATCCTCAAGGGAGAAGGTGAGCAGCCGGAGGTGGTAGTGCATATCGGCATAAATTACGTCGTGAAGAAGAGCAATTAAATTATGCAGCGTGACATCAGAGAGCTCGGAAGAAGGCTGGAAAGCGGGACTTCCAGGGGGTTATCTCCGGGTTGCTTTCAGTTCCTCGTGCTGGTGAGGGGAGGAACAGGGAGATAGGGGATCTGAATGTGTGGCTGAGGAGTTGGTGCAGCGGGCAGTGATTTAGATTCTTAGACCATGGGATCTGTTTTGCAAAAAGGGTGAATTGTACAAAGGGAACAAAAATGCTGGAGAATCTCTTGAAAGGCTTGATGCGACAAGTAAAAAGAAAAATAAGAGCCAGTTAACAAAACTAATAAACGCTACCTGTGAAGAATTTGGTTTTCTTGATGTCTGGAGGAATTTTTCCCCTCTAGTAAGAGACTATACACTTTAACCAACCACACTCAGTTTACTCCAGAATAGACTATTTCTTAATTATGAAAGAAGACTGTTATAGGGTAATGGATTGCAGAATATGTGTGGCAGATGCATCACATCATAATGCATTATAAACAAATATAAGATTTGAGGGTACCAATGGTTGGAATATTGGGTCAAGTGATGGAGAAAAAAGCAAGATTTGTAAAACAGGCACATTATGAGCTCGGCCCTAAATCCACTAAAATACTTGCCCAGAGGCTACGCAAACAACAGGCTGACAACACTATACACAAAAATAAGGACCACCAGTACACAGAAATTGAAGAATGATCCAAAATAAATAGAATATTTCTTCCAGGAATATTATAAAGTATTATATACACAAACACAAACTACAGTAGATGGGGAATCAATGAGGACTTTTTTAAGCACAATACATCTGCACTGTATTGGAGAGACACAAAATAAAATAATCACAGCAGAAATATCACTGGAGGAGATAGATAAGACACTTGTTAGGATGAAAACAAACAAAGCTCCAGGCAGCGATGATTTCCCTATAGAATGGCATAAATATTTCGGAATGAGCTGAACCCACTTCTTCTGAGAACCTTTAACTGGATTATCAAAGATGGCAAGACACCCCCATCATGGAAAGAGGCAATTATAATATTAATCGCCAAAGAGAACAAAGGCACGGAAAATTGTACCATCGACCGACTGATAGCAATTCTCAATGTGGACTATAAATTATATTCTTCAATTATCTCCAAATGATTTGAAAAGTACATGCCAGATTTAATTAATGAAGACCAGACTGGTTTTAAAATAGGCAGACAAACACAGGACAGTGTTAGATGAACTCTTAAGGGGTTGGACAGGCTAGATGCAGGAAGATTGTTCCCAATGTAGGGGAACTCCAGAACAAGGGGTCACAGTTTAAGGATAAGGGGGAAGTATTTTAGGACCGAGATGAGAAAATCATTTTTCACACAGAGAGTGGTGAATATGTGGAATTTTGTGCCACAGAAGGTAGTTGAGGCCAGTTCATTGGTTATGTTTAAGAGGGAGTTAGATGTGGCCCTTGGGGCTAAAGGGACCAGGGGGTATGGAGAGAAGGCAGGTGCAGGATACTGAGTTGGATGATCAGCCATAATCATATTGAATGGCGGTGCAGGCTCGAAGGGCCGAATGGCCTACTCCTGCACCTATTTTCTATGTTTCTATGATTCTATGAACCTTACATATAATACCCAAG
Organism: Raja brachyura; assembly: GCA_963514005.1. The sequence goes on from OY740808.1 coordinate 39,182,830, forward strand.
ATTCAAAAGAAAAGTATGTGCGCTGTCCTGATAAGCCTCGACGCGGAAAAGGCTATCGTTGTACCTATACTTGTATTTGTGCAATGACATTAAACTTGAATTGAAATTGAAATTGAATTGAAATTGAAATTGATAGGGTTAAATTGGAATTTTATATCAAACACTAGAAAGATTTGGCTTTACCGAAGATTCAGTTCAAGTTATTAAAGCAATTTACCAGCAACCTACTGCAAGAGTAAAGGTGAATAGTTCCTTAACTGAGAGATTTGTGTTAGGAAGGGGAACGAGACAGGGATGTTGTCTTAGCCCTACCCTATTTGCTATGTATATTGAACCATTGTGTCAAGTGATTCGACAAGATAGGGAACTGAGGGGAGTAACTATAAGAGACAGAGAACATAAAATGGACCTTTTTGCAGATGACGTAATGATGCAGCTGACGGAAGTAAACATGTCCTTTGCAAGGATGATGGGGATCATAGAGACATTTAATTTTTATGCAGGAGATAAAGTGAATATTTCAAAAACTCAAACCCTCCTATTTAATTGTGCACCTCTAGAAGAAAGCAAGCAAAAGTGTAATATTAAATGGGATTCAAAGTCTATCAAATAACTAGGGGTACATATAACAAAAAATATATCAATATTATATGGGGCCAATTATAATCATATCAACCAAAACATAAGAAAGGATATAGAAAGATGGTCCACCTACCCAAAGGATTTTAGTAGTAAGACTAGACTAAAATAAAAAAAAGACCCATTGGGTCCCAGCTTCACACAGGAGAGCTGGTCCCCCAACGCAATATTCCACCTCTCCACCAATTCCAATATTGCTGGCTAGTGGGGGGAGGGGCTTTCTGGAGTGCTAACATGGGTTTTGTGGGCCGAAGGGACAGGTTTCCAGAGGGCTAGCATGGAAATTATGGGCTGAATGGATTCTTGGGCTGACCGCTCAGTCAATGAGGCGTGGCAGCTCGGTCACTCAGGCCTGGCAGGCTGTCAGAAACTCATGCTGGGTGGGCTGGCAGCTCAGAAACTGCCAGAAATGCTGCTGAAAACAGGTGACTCTGAGAGAAAGAAGGGTGGATAATCAATCATAGACATTTTCATCTTTTTTTTTACAGATCACAGCAATGAAGGAGGAAAGTCTATCCTTGTGTGGATCTCTGGAATGCCAGTATGGGCAGTTGAATGCCAGTTGTGGGCTGAAGGGATTGGTTTCCAGAGGGCTAGTATGGACATTGTGGACTGAATGGATTCTTGCAGTTCAGTGACTGGTGGGCTGGCAGTTCACTAAACCATGGCTGGTGAGCTGGCACGTCAGTCACTTACAGCTGGTATGGTGGCCCCTCCTCAAGTCCAACCTCAAAGCACACCAAGCAGAGTGGAGGCTGCAAATCCAACCACACAGCACTCCAAGCAGAATGGAGGCAGCAAGTCCAACCACACAGCAATCATACTGCAGGCAGCAAGTCCAACCTGACAGCACACAGAGTGCAGGTAGCAAATTTAACCACAAAGCACTCCAAGCACTCCAACAGAGGCGCACACACGGGGAGGCACACACGGGCAAGCATGCACAGGGACGCATGCACAGGGAGGCACGCACAGGGATGCGCGCACAGGGACGCGCGCAGAGGGACGCGCGCACAGGGATGCGCGCACAGGGACGCACGCACAGGGAGGCACCCACAGGGACACACGCACAGGGACGCACGCACAGGGACGCACGCACAGGGGGGCACGCACAGGGACGCACGCACAGGGACGCACGCACAGGGACGCACGCACAGGGACGCACGCACGCGGAGGGACGCTTGCACAGGGAGGCACGCACAGGGACGCACGCACAGGGACGCATGCACAGGGACGCACGCACAGGGACGCACGCACAGGGACGCACGCACAGGGAGGCACGCACAGGGAGGCGCGCACAGGGACGCGCGCACAGGGACGCACGCACAGGCAGGCACGCACAGGGAGGCACGCACACAGGGATGCATGCACAGGGAGGCACGCGCAGGGACGCACATACAGGGAGGCACGCACGGGGAGGCACGCACGGGAGGCACGCACGGGGAGGCACGCATGGGGACGCACGCACGGGGAGGCACGCACGCACAGGGAGGCATGCGCAGGGAGGCACGCACATGGACGCACGCACAGAGAGGCACGCACAGGGAGGCACGCACAGGGACGCACGCACAGGGATGCACGCACAGGGAGGCACGCACAGGGAGGCACGCACAGGGAGGCACGCACAGGGAGGCACGCACACAGGGAGGCACGCACACAGGGAGGCACGCACAGGGACGCACGCACAGGGACGCACGCACATGGACGCACGCGTACAGGGAGCCACGCGCACAGGGAGGCACGCACAGGGAGGCACGCACAGGGAGGCACACACAGGGAGGCACGCACAGGGAGGCACGCACAGGGAGGCACGCACATGGACGCACGCACAGGGAGGCACGCACACAGGGAGGCACGCACACAGGGAGGCACGCACACAGGGAGGCACGCACAGGGAGGCACGCACAGGGATGCACGCACAGGGATGCACGCACAGGGAGGCATGCACAGGGACGCACGCACAGGGAGGCACGCACAGGGACGCACGCACATGGACGCACGCAAATGGACGCACGCACAGGGAGCCAGGCGCACAAGGAGGCACGCACAGGGACGCACGCATAGGGATGCACGCACATGGACGCACGCACAGGGAGGCACGCACAGGGAGGCACGCACATGGAGGCACGCACAGGGACGCACGCACATGGACGCACACGCACAGGGAGCCACGCGCACAGGGAGGCATGCACAGGGACGCACGCACAGGGACGCACGCACAGGGATGCACGCACAGGGACGCACGCACAGGGACGCACGCACAGGGAGGCACGCACAGGGAGGCACGCACATGGAGGCACGCACAGGGACGCACGCTCACGCACATGGGCGCACGCACAGGGACGCACGCACAGGGAGGCACGCACAGGGAGGCACGCACATGGAGGCACGCACAGGGACGCACGCACAGGGAGCCACGCACACAGGGAGGCACACGCACAGGGACGCGCGCACAGGGACACGCGCACAGGGAGGCGCACACAGGGAGGCACACGCACAGGGACGCGCGCACGGGGTGGCGTGCATGGGGAGGTGCGCACGGGGAGGCGCGCATGGGGAGGGACGCACGGCAAGGGATGCGCGCACGGGGAGGCGCGCACGGGGAGGCGCGCACGGGGAGGGACGCACGCACAGGGAGGCGCGCACAGGGAGGCGCGCACAGGTAGGTGCGCACAGGGAGGCACGCACGGGGACGCGCGCACTGGGAGGGACGCGCGCACTGGGAGGGACGCGCGCACTGGGATGGACGTGCGCACTGGGAGGGACGCGCGCACTGGGAGGGACGTGCGCACGGGGACGCGCACACAGGGAGGCGCGCGCAGGGACGCACTTTCAATGGTCTTCTTTCAATGGTCTTCTTTCATTGATTACTTAAAAGGGTAGATCAGTTCGGCAAGGAACCCTAACTGAAACTTGGAGTCAGGATTAGATGAAAAGTTATATTTTATATTTTTTGATTTTATCTCCAATGACGCATTAATGGTTAATTATTCCATTCTTTGTGATTTCTTTTTTTTGATTTATATTTTATTTTTCTCTCTGTTTCTCTCTCTTTAAAAAAAATGATTAGAGACAAAATGATTCATTTGATAATATTAATAATGTACGACTGTTGCCCACAAAATATTACTATCATAATATGTTTGCTAATGTACTGCTTACCTACTCTAATGAAATATATATATATATATATATATATATATATATAAAAACATGACCTTCCAGGCACAAATCCACGTTGACTGTTCTTGATCCTGTTTATCCAACTCCCGACTAGGAGCCTCAGTCAAGTCCCCCAATTTAAACTCCATGTCAAATGTAGGATTAAAGCACCCTGGGCACAAATGTTACCACCAATGGTGGTGAAAAATAAATCCCCTCACAATACAGACTTCCTCAGTCACCAGAAGCCTACCAAAAAAAACCCCAAAACTGTCTAGGGTTCTCAAAGCTTCGGCCGAGCCCCCATTTTGTTACGACTCCCGAATGCAGGTACTTCAGAGCCGCATAACATCGTCAAAAACCAGGTTCAAGTTCAAGAAAATAGTCTTTAATTTAGTTATGAGAAGACAAAAAACCAAACCTGATTTAAACAACAGTTAGGGACAAGAATCGACTAACAAATATATATAACAGTGCTCCAGCCAGCCTCGCAATAGACCGTCGAACTAGAGTCTCTAACCTGCCTAAATGGAGATAACCCTGAAACAAAATACACGAAAACCCTCAGGTCAGCCCTTATCCGGCCCAATTCAATATTAAATGACAAATATAGGTAACAAGACACAAAGTTCTATGCCATGTGGCCAGGCCACCAGCAGCTAACACCAGCAGCCTGTTCACTAGTCAGGGTCGACGAAGAAGAGAGAGACACTCTCTCTTCTGAAGAAGAGAGAGACACTCTCTCTTCTGGGACACTCCTGGTATTTAAGCTTCCGATGAGTCACCTGTCACCTGACGCAGCTTGGCCAATCGGGTACAGGAGCCCTTAACCCCTTGAATCCTGACTCCCAGCCACGGGGCCTGCTCTCAGGGGAGAAACAGAAAAGCTAAGTACATAGCATTCACCGGGGGGGGGGGAAAGCGCCTAACAGGGTGTGAGTGGGACTAGTATAGATGGGACATGTTGGTCGGCGTGGGCAAGTTGGGCTGAAGGGCCTTTTTCCACATTTTATCATTCTATGACTAAAAAGTTAAGAAGAAAAATGAATGTAGATAAGTAGAGTAGATTTGAAAGAGGAGTGAAATGTAAAGGCAGAGAGTGGTTTATGGGTGGAAAGGAACATAGGGAAAGGAGGGGGGAGGGTGGGCTTGGGCAGATGGGTGAAGGGAAAATAGACACAAAGTGCTGGAGTAACTCAGCAGATCATGCAGCATCTCTGGATAACATGTACAGGTAACATGTCACAGAGTGCTGGAGTAACTCAGTGGGTCATATCTTCTCTGGAGAAAAGATATAGATTAAATTTTGGGTGAAGACCGTTCTTTAGTAATATTCATGATGTGACATGCATAGACATTCTTGAATGTTACCCAAACCATCGTGAGCTACTTTGTTACGGTGCTTGCCCTCTCCTATAATGTCTCTGCTGCCTTTGGTGATGCAGGACAGGACCCAAGCTTTGGGACACGGTGTGATGCTGTTGCCGTCTGTCCCTGGGTGGTGTGGGTGTGGAGAGGATGTTTCCACTAATAGGTGAGTCTATGCCAGCGGCCACATCCTCAGAATGAAAATACATTCCATTAGGAAGGAGATGAGCAGGAATGTCTTGAGTCAGAGGGTGGTGAACTGTGGAATTCATTGGCACGGACAGCTGTGGAGGCCAATGGACATTTTTCAGGAGGAGATTAATAGATTCTCGATTGATACGGGTGTTGGAGGTAATGGAGAGAAGGCAGGAGAATGGGTTTGAGAGGGAAATATAGATAGAGTCATAGAGTGAAACAGTGTGGAAACGGGCACTTCGGCCCAGGATGTCCCATCTACACTAGTCCCACCTGCCCACGTTTGATCCATGTCCCTCCAATCCTGTCCTATCCTTGTACCTGTCTAACTGTTCTTAATTGTTGCGATAGTCCCCGCCTCAACTACCTCCTCTGGCAGCTTGTTCCATACACCTACCAACCATTGTGTGAAAAATATACCCCTATTAAATCTATTAATCCTATTAAATCTTTTCCCAATCACCTTAAACTTATGTCCTCTGCTCTTCGATTCACCTACTCTGGGCAAAAGACTCAACCATATCTATTTAAATCATGATTTTACACACCTCTTTTAGATAATCCCTCATCCTCCTGTGCTCCATGAAATAGAGTCCCAGCCTACTCAACCTCTGTCTATAGCTCTGGCCCTCTAGTCCCAGAAACATCCATGTAAATCTTTACTGTACCCTTTCCAGTTTCATGACATCTTTCCTATAACATGGTGCCCAGAACTGAACACAATCCTCCGAATGCGGCCTTTGCAACTGCAACATGACCTCCCAACTTCTGAACGCAGCCTGACCCGCTGAGTTACTCCAGCACTCTGTAAAACATCGCAGAACAGGGCAAGATTAGCAAGTTTGTTGATGATACAGAAGTGAGTGGTTTTGCAGATAGTGAATATGGTTGTGAATGATTGCAGCAGGTTCTGGATCAATTAGCCAGGTGGGCAGAAGAATGGTTGATGTTTGCATGGTTTCTTGAACGTCGAGTCGCAGGTATATCAGGTGGTCAAAAAGTATTTTGGCACTTTGGCCTTTATCAGTCAAAGTATTGAGTATAGAAGTTGGAAGGTAATGTTGCAGTTGTATAAGACGTTAGTGAGACTGCATTTGGAATATTGTTTTAAGTTCTGGGCACCATGTAATAGGAAAGATATCAAACTGAAAAGAGTTCAGAGATCCCCATCCTGGATCAGTCCATTCAGGGTTGTGTTGTCCGCAAACTTGAGAAGCTTGACAGAGGTGTCTGTGGGAGTGCAGTCATTGGTGTAGCGAGAATAGAGTAGAGGAGAGGGGGAGTATGCATCTTGCGGTGCTCCTATGCTGTGCGTTTGCGGGTCCAAGGTATGCTCTCTTAGCCTCACATGCTGCTTCCTGTCTGTCAGAGAGCTGGTGATCCACCGACAGAGGGGTTCAGGCACAGTCAACTCAGAAAGTTTGGAGCGAAGTAGCTCTGGCACAATGGTGCTGAATGCAGAGCTAAAATCAACAAACAAAATCCTTGCATAGGTCTAGGTGCTGGAGGATGAAGTGCAGGCCCAGATTGACTGCATCATCCACAGATGCAATGGCCCAATATGCAAACTGCAGAGGTCTATCAGGGGGTTGTGATATTTTTCAGCTTGGTCAACACAAGCTAGGGTATTCATGACTACAGAGATCAGTGCGACAAGCCTGTAGTCATTAACACCAGTAATCCTTGCCTCTTTGGGTACAGGAACAATAGTGGACACTTTGAAGCAGGCTGGGACAGTACATGTTTGCAGGGACTGGTTAAAATTTCTAATTGGGTGTGAAGTGGCGATTGGAGTGGGGTGGGTGTAGAAGGACCCAGTCTTTGCAGAGTGAGGTCAGGCTGTGAGTGGGAGTGAAGTGTTGGTTGGGGTGGGAAAGGGTCCACTCTTTTCAAACTAGAGTCTTGCCTTAAGTAGGTGTGAAGTTGTGAATGGGAAGGAGAGGGTGCAGGGTCCATACTTTGGAGACTGGGGACTGGCTGTGTTTGTTGGGGAGGGGGTACCAGGGTTACGTTTCTGATTTTCAAACCTGCAGTAAAACTCATTCAGGTCATTCATCATCTGACGATTGTTCAAAGACTGGAGGGCTTTCCTCTTTTAGCTGGTGATTTCATGCATGCCCTTCCAAACTGAAGAAGAGTTACTAGGTGAGAACTTGCTCCTCAACTTCTCAGTGTACATTTCCTTGACAGCTCTTCTCAGCTCTTTATCGATTAGGCTATCTTTTAACCCTTTAACAATTAGGCCTGACGCATATTTGCGCCCCCCCCACCCACCCCCCGATCTCGAAATGGAAATGTTACATCTGCATATAATGATCCAATTAAAATGTATATTTATGTCACAAACCATGGAATTAATATTTTTAGTATAGTTATCAAGGAAAAGAAAGCAGTTCCAATTGTTTGATATTGTTTAATATTGTGAGATATAGGTTGTGCTCACAATCACTGCTCAGAGACTAAATCATGGAAACAAGAATGCTTTATTTGCGAGTCTGCAGAGTCGGGTACCTCTCCAAGTTGAGACACACCAAAGTCATTACAAATTGACATTATGAATCATTATGAATGACTTATAATGGCATGTTGCCCTGATTTTCTCAACCAATTCTTTGGCTTTAATCCCACGGTAGAAGGGCTGAATACAAACTGCTGCTTTTCTCAAACTATTATAATGTCGCATTTGGACATCTCTTATCTGGCAAGCTCTGTACCATTGCTGTACCGCAATGGCAGACCAACGTAGTGTAATGAAATAATGATGCTGTTTATGCATCTGATAATACGTCGGTATGACCTTGGCAGATTTGTGCATGCACTGCAATTGCTTTCGAACAAGCATTCATCTGTAGGCAGCCTGAAGTAGTACGACGCTTCTGCGTACTTTCCTGTAAGTCTTGCAATCACTTTCCATTTGAAGGTGTGCGGTATAATGGGTTTGTACTATTACAGCTATTAATTTAATTACCCTGTACGGACGGTATACTCTGTGCCTTCTAAATGCTGGTTGTATTACCATTCTGTTTGTTCCAGATCTCTCTCCGTTCCTTCATACCCCTGAATGCAGCTTGAATAGTTAGGGTTGCCCTCTGGATGGCAATGTCCCTTTGCATTTGACGTTTGTCCCTTCGTCCTTGACTTTTGTCACTTTGCACCTTCCATTTTCCTTTGAGGGACTCCCTGCCCCCTTTCGTTCATGCTCCTTGCCTCTGGATGCCCTTGGAGGTTTTGGCAAGAAATGAGCCATTAATGCTTCCTTACACTCCTCATACATTTTGTCTGTGGACTTTGCTGGCTGCACTAACATACGTCAGCAGCGTGTCCGTTTTTTTCTACTTTTTTTTGTGTTTTTTTCGTATGTTTTAATCTATGTTTTTAACGCTTTTTGGTGTGTTTTGTGTGGGCGGGTTAGGGGGAAACCGTATCGGTCGCCTCCTCCATGGAGAGGTGACTTTTTCCATGTCGCGTCCCCGTGGCCTACAGTGAGGATCGGGCGGCCTTTCCCGGAGACGTGCCCGGGGCTTCAGCTGCGGGCGTAGTGTGCACTCTCGGCGTGGAGCGGGCGAGCCCTCGCCGGGGCTCTCCGGAGGTGAGCGCTCCGTTTCGCTGGCCTGCGGCAGCCGGCAGCCTGAAGCCGTGGTCTGCAGAGCTCCAGCTGGCGTGGCGGCCGCAGCCTGGGATCCCTCGTGGGGGACCCGGGGGAAGAAGAGCTCCAACTGCCGGCCCGCGGGTTGCTCGGCTCGTCGGGACTGTGCCCTGCTGTCGGGGACTGGGGAAGCGCTGTGTCCCGCTTCTCTCTCGCGGTCAGCTCTCTCACTCGGCGTGTTCCGCTTCTCTCTCGCCGTCGGCTTTCGCACTCGGCCGCTTCGCTTTTCTTGCGCGGCCGGACACTCTTTTCTGCTCACGGTCGGGCTGACTCTGCTCCCGACCGGGCTTTCTCTGCTCGCGGTCGCCTTCTGTGACCTCCGCTCACGGCCGTCTATTGCGACCGGGCTTTTTCTCACAACCGGGCTGACTCTGCTCCCGGCCAGGCTGACTCCGTTTTCGTCGGTGGCTTCTCCGGACCTGTCGGTGGCCTGCACGGTGCACAGCCCTGGAACTCACCCTCTTCTGCCCCCTTGGTCGGCCCTGGAAAGCGTTCCAGGTAAGTTGACACCGTCGTTGCCCTGCTGGTTAGGCTTACTGCTTTCGGTTGCATTATTCGGTGACACTTACTTCAGGGCCTGTCCCACCAGCATGCAACTCTATGCGATGAACGCGATCAAACTAGAAGCGGGGGCCACGCGGAGGTCGGGTGATCCCCTGTACAGCGCCGTTCCCACCAGCATGCACCTGCATGCGGCAAGCGCAACCAAACCGGCAGTAGGGGCCGCGCGGAGGTCGGGTGAGTGGTTCAACGCGGCACAAATTGAGGCGAACTTGGAGCGAAGTCTAAGGTAAGTTCGTCAGGACAGAGAGGGGCACACAGAGAGGGGCACAGAGGCACACACACACACAGGGCCATGGAGCCACACACATAAAGGGTCACGGAGGCACGTACAGAGAGGGTCACGGAGGCACGATGTGGAGGCGGTGTGTAAACGTCGAGGCGACTGCGAGCCGACAAGCCGTTGCCGCGCGGAATTTTTGGACATAGTCAGTTTTTCGGAGCCCCGCGCGGTGTCGGGACGAACTCCGCACAATTCCGCACGGCTCCGGCGATCGAAGTGGGATCAGCCCCGCGATGCCGGATGGCTCAAGCGACCACGTTAGGTCGCGCTAATCGCATAGAGTTGCATGCTGATGGCACAGCCCCTTTACACACTGCCTCGACGTCGTGCCTCTGTGACCCCCTCTGTAGGTGCAACCGTGACCCTCTCTGTGTGTGGCTCCGTGGCCCTCTGTGTATGTGCCTCTATGCCCCTCTCTGTGTGTCCCTCTCTGGCCTGGTGAATTTACCTTTAAGACTTCGCTCCAAGTTCGCCTCACTTTGCGCCGCGTTGCGCCACTCACCCGACCTCCGCACGGCCCTCGCTGCCGGTTTGGTCGCACTTGCCGCATGCAGGCGCATGCTGTTGGGAACGCCCCTGTACAGGGATCACCCGACCTCCGCGCGGCCCCCGCTTCTAGTTTGATCACGCTCATCGCATGGAGTCGGATGCTGGTAGGACAGGCCCTTTACTTGTATCACTTGAGATACTTGTTTTCCTTGCGATCTTGCTTCCCGTTCCCACCTTTCTATTAGGCGCCAATTCAAAACCACTTGGTGCCAAATCTTTTTGCTTGGTGCCCACTTTGTCTCCAAATACAACCTCTTCATTTTATGTTTGTTCTTTCTTGACAGCCCTTCTTCTCTTTTCTGTTCTTTTATCCTCGTGGCCAATTGTGTGTTCTGGTGTAACAATTCACCTAAAACGTAACTGTACGCCTATTCAGTTTGAGGAATTCGACAAAAAGAAACTCAGTCTAAAATGTGTAACAATCCGAAGGATGACATCTTGCCACTAGACACAACATAGAAATAGCCTGACAAACTCGCCGATTGCACAGCTGATGTTTTTAAACTACAGTCCCCTGCAGAGAAGGATCTGCAGGCCTCTCATGTCCAGCTTACAAATAAACTGTGATGCAACTCCGTATTTACTGTTTAAACTGTTAAACAATACTGCGTGTTGCAAAACAGTCCCGCACAGTATTTAAAGGATGAGTTCACAAACTCTATCCCATCCTCGTCGCAATTGTTGTGTATTTGGGTGCTTGGAACTGACTTAAAATAACACTCGGATCCGGTAGTAAACTAACAAGCTTCTTTATTCCAGGGCGCCACCTTGAGTCACCCCCCAGCGCATGCATCCACTCGCACAAGACATAACATCTGGCAATTATATCACATACACATCACAGACACGTTGTCGAGTGAATTACACAAACTCACACATCTGGTACAACAGTATTTATTGAACACTACGGAGAACACAACCTCTCAGATGTACGGGAGGGCAGAAGATCTAAGGGGGTAGAGGAGCTGAAAGAAATTTTCATTAGGCGATAAATAATATTGGGTAATGGGACTGAAGGATCATAAATCCTCTGGGCCTGATGGTCTGCATCCCAGGATCCTCAGGGAGTTGGCTCTAGAAATAGTGGACACATTGGTGATCATTTTCCAATGTTCGATAGATTCAGGATCAGTTTTGTGGATTGGAGGATAGCTGATGTTATCCCACTTTTCAAGAAAGGAGCGAGACAGAAAATAGGGAATTACACACCAGTTAGCATGACTTTGGTGGTGGGAAAGATGCTGGAAAGGATGTGACAAGTAAAATGGATGAAGGGGTGCCAGTGGATGTAGTGTATCTATACTTTCAGAAAGCCTTTGATAAGGAACGCACGGGAGACTGGTGATTAAAATTAGAGCACATGGTATTGGAGGTAGGGTGTTGACATGGATAGAAAATTGGTTGGCAGACAGGAAGCAAAGAGTAGGAGTGAACGGGTCCTTTTCAGAATGGCAGTGGCGAGTGGAGTGCAGCAAGGCTCAATGTTGGGGCCGTAACAGTTTACCATATATATTAATGATTTGGAAGAGGGAATTAGGAGCAACACTAGCAAGTTTGCGGATGACACAAAGCTGGGTGGCAGTATGAACTGTGAAGAGGATGTTAGGAGTACACAGGTCACTGAAAGTTGGTGTGTAGGTACAGCAAGGAGTGAAGAAAGCTAATGGAATGTTGGCCTTCATAGCAAAGGGATTTCAGTACAGGAGTAAAGAGGTTCTTCTGCAGTTGTATAGGGCTCTGGTGAGACCATAACTGAAGTATTGTGTACAGTTTTGGTCTCTTAATTTGAGGAAGGACATCCCTGTGATTGAGGCAGTACAGCGCAGGTTCACGAGATTGATCCCTGGGATGGCAGGACTGTCAAATGAGGAAAGATTGAAAAGACTAGGCTTGTATTCACTGGATTTTAGAAGGATGAGGGGGTATCTTATAGAAACATATAAAATTATAAAAGGACTGGACAAGCTAGATGCAGGAAAAATCTTCCCAATGTTGGGTGAGTCCAGAACCAGGGGCCACAGTCTTAGAATAAAGGGGAGGTAATTTAAGACTGACATGAGAAAAAACTTTTTTTACCCAGAGTGTTGTGAATTTATGGAGTCCCTGCCACAGAGGGCAGTGGAGGCAAAATCACTGGAGGGATTTCAGATAGAGTTGGATAGAGCTCTATGGGCTAGTAGAGTCAAAAGGATATGGGGAGAAGGTAGGCACGGGTTATTGATAGCAGACGATCAACCAGGATCACAATAAATGAGCTTCCAGTGTGGAATGAGCTTCCAGTGGAAGTGTTGGCGGCAGGTTCGTTGGTATCATTGAAAAATAAATTGGATAGGCATATGGATGAGAAGGGTATGGAGGGTTATGGTATGAGTGCACGTAGGTGGGACTAAGGGAAAAAAGTTGTTCGGCACGGACTTGAAGGGCCGAGATGGCCTGTTTCCGTGCTGTAATTGTTATATGGTGTTATATAGTTATATATGGTGAATGGCGGTGCTGGCTCGAAGGGCTGAATGGCGTCCTCCTGCACCTATTTTCTATGTTTCTATGCTTCCTCCCTCATTGCTGTGATCTGCAGAAGAAAGATGAAAAATTTGTTAAATTGATTATCAACCCACTCCCCCCCCCCCCCCCCCCTCTCTCTCTCTCTCCCTGTGTATCTCACCTCTTTTGGGCAGAATTTCTGGCAGTTTCTGAGCTGACAGCCCACCAGGCCTATCCTGGCCTGGATCTCATGGGAAGCCAATGAAGGGAGGTTGAAAAATACTGGGATGATAGCTGCAAGGGGAATACTTACTGATGGGATGAAGGAACTCCTCTAGGGCTAGTACAGGCCTGATGAGCCGAATGAACTTTAAAGAAACTGCGTGAAATCTCAATGAAAGGAACTTTTTCTGGACTTTTCCGAGCCGCGCACGGGCTTTTTTGGGCCAAAATGATCCTCCTGGGCAAATTCGGACATTTGGGGGAAATGAACAGGTTTCTCTGCTAATATGGGTCTTTTGGGCCGCAATTAGTGGTTTCACAAGGCAGGCCAAATAATACCATAGCGAAAGGATTTGAGTATAGGAGCAGGGAGGTTTTACTGCAGTTGTACAGGGTTTTGGTGAGGCCACACCTGTAGTATTGCGTACAGTTTTGGTCTCCAAATCTGAGGAAAGACATTCTTGCCATAGAGGGGGTACAGAGAAGATTCACCAGACTGATTCCTGGGATGTCAGGACTTTCATATGAGGAAAGACTGGATAGACTCGGCTTGTACTCGCTGGAATTTAGAAGATTGAGGGAGGATCCTATAGAAAGTTGCATAATTCTTAAGGGGTTCGACAAGCTAGATGCTGGAAGATTGTTCCCAACATCGGGGAGTCCAGAACAAGGGGTCACAGTCTAAGGATAAGGAGGAATTCCTTTAGGACCGAGATGAGGAAAAAATTCTTTACACAGAGAGTGGTGCGTCTCTGGAATTCTCTGCCACAGAAGGTAATTGAGACCAGTTAATTGGCTATATTTAAGAGGGCGTTAGATGTGGCACTTCTGGCTAAAGGGATCGGGGGTATGGAGAGAAGGCAGGTACGGGATGCTGAGTTGGATGATCAGCCATGATCACGTTGAATGGCGGTGCAGGCTCAAAGGGCCGAATGGCCTACTCCTGCACCTATTTTTCTACTTCTTTTCTATGTTTCTATACATTTTTCATTTCCATTTCCATTTCAAGCACAGGGCATACCAAACAACTCATTTCATTTCATTTCGATTTCCATTTTGCATTGCAGTCTCATGCACTGGGCAGGCAAAACAACTCATGGCATTGTCATTTTATTTCCATTTTGCATTGCAATCTGAAGCAAAGGGCAGGCAAAACAACTCTTGGCATTGTTGTTAATGGCTAACACATAATTTATTGCAAGTATATTGCAGACACACAGTTCAGTTGATTCACGGCTTAGAATCACAGTTGTGGCCTCGCCCTCGCGATCTTACATAATCATGTCCAGGCATCCGGGGTTTTATAGTCCTGCCACCCCCTGGAAGAGGTGGTACCTTCATCGTGGTGATTGACAGGCGAGACGACTAATCAGCTGATCTCAAGAATTTTTAAACACTCACAACGTTCATATTTTTCACTGATCGGAAAAGTCCTTGGAGTTGCCTCAGCGGAGGAGGACTGTGTGTAAGATGACCAAAAAATCATAGCGATATAGGGCAGCGTTTTTTTTTTCTAAAATCCATATACGGCGCAGACAGGAAGTGGCCAAGACAAGAATTTTAGTTATATAGATGTGCGGAGGCTTTTTTTTTTGACAACGAGTGATGGGTGCCTGAAATGCACTGTCAAGGATGAGGGTTGAGGCATACAAGATTGGCATTTAGGAGACCTTTGGATGGGCGGAATTATGTACATGAAATAGAGAGATATGGATCATATGTCAGCAGAGATTAGCCTAACTTGGCATCATAGTCGGCACAGCTACTGTGGTCCAGTGCTGTACTATTCTATGTTCTAGTAGTGGAACATGTTAGTCCCAGAGAGAATGTGTCCACCTTCGAGAGAATCCGGTGTTGCCATATGGAATTTCACCTCCTATCTAGAATGTACTTCAGTGTCAGGAAGGCGATGACAATAATGGTATAACTCGGTAAATGAGAAACTTGTGGAAATAGTTCAATAATTCTTTTTTTATTTCCACATTGAATATGTATACACATACTAACTATTAAAAAAATAGAGGATGAACTGAAGGCTGCATCTGGACTAACGTGTGGAGTCAATAAATAAAGAGGTAATAATGGGGCATTTGGACAGCAGTAAAATTATTAGTCCAAGTCGGCATGGATTTATGAAAGGAAAATAATCCTTGTCTAATCTTCTGGGGTTTTATGATGAGGTAACAAGTTAAATGGATGAAGAGGAACCAGTGAATGTAGTGTATCTGGCTGAAAGGAAGCAAAGTGTA
The DNA here is from genome assembly GCA_963514005.1 of Raja brachyura. The sequence goes on from OY740808.1 coordinate 39,198,185, forward strand.
GGAGTGAACGGGTCCTTTTCAGAATGGCAGGCAGTGGGGAGTGGAGTGCCGCAAGGCTCTCTTTTGTGGCTGCAACTGTTTACCATTTATATTAATGATTTGGAGGAGGGAATTAGGAGCAACAAAATCAAGTTTGTAGCGTGAACTGTGAAGAGGATGTTAGGAGGTTGCAGGGTGACCTGGACAGGTTGAGTGAGTGGGCAGATGCAGTTTAATATAGATAAATGTGAGGTTATCCACTTTGGTGGCTAAAACAAGGGGCCAGATTATTATCTCAATGGGGTTAGGTTAGGTAAGGGGGAGGTGCAGCGAAACCTGGGCGTCCTTGTACATCGTTCACAGATAGGTGGCGTGCAGGTAAAGCAGGCAGTGGAGAAATCTAATGGAATGTTGGCCTTCAAGAGGATTTCAGTATAGGAGTAGAGAGATTCTTCTGAAGTTGTATAGGGCTCTGGTAAGACCACATCTGGAGATTTGTGTACAGTTTTGGTCTCCAAATTTGAGGAATGACCTCCTTGTGATTGGGTCAGTGCAGCGTAGGTTCACAAGGTTGATCCCTGGGATGGCGGGACTGTCATATGAGTTAAGATTGACAAGACTGGGCTTGTATTCACTGGAGTTTAGAAGGATGTGGGGGATCTTATAGACATATTTATAGGACTGGACAAGGTAGATGCAGGAAAACTGTTTCCAATTTTTGGGCGAGTCCAGAATCAGGGGGCCACCGTCTGAGAATAAAGGGAAGGCCAATTAAGACTGAGGTGAGAACAAACTATTTCATCCAGAGAGTTGTGAATTTGAGGAATTCCCTGTCACAGAGGGCAGTGGAGGCCAAATCACTCGATGGATTTAAGAGAGAGTTAGATAGAGCTCTAGGGGGTAGTGGAATCAAGACATGACACAAAGCTAGGGGGCAGTGTTAGGTGTGAGGAGGATGCTAGGAGGCTGCAAGGTGACTTGGATAGGCTGGGTTAGTGGGCAAATGCATAGCAGATGCAGTATAATGTGTATAAATGTAAGGTTATCCACTTCAGTGGCAAAAACAGGAGGGTAGACTATTATCTGAATGGTGGCAGATTAGGAAAAGGGGAGATGCAACGACATCTGGGTGTCATGGTACACCAGTCATTGAAAGTAGGCATGCAGGTGTAGCAGGCAGTGAAGAAAGCGAATGGTATGTTTGCATTCATAGCAAAAGGATTTGAGTATAGGAGCAGGGAGGTTCTACTGCAGTTGTACAGGGTTTTGGTGAGATCTCACCTGGAGTATTGTGTACAGCTTTGGTCTCCAAATCTGAGGAAATACATTCTTATCATATAGGGGGTACAGAGAAGGTTCACCAGACTGCTTCCTGGGATGTCAGGACTTTCATATGAGGAAAGATTGGATAGGCTCGGCTTTTACTCGCTAGAATTTAGAGGATTGTTGGGGGATCTGATGGAAACTTACAAAATCCTTAAGGGGTTGGACAGGCTAAATGCACGAAGATTGTTCCTGATGTTGGAGAGGTCCAGAAGAAGGGGTCACAGTTTAAGGATAAGGGAGAATTCCTGTAGGACCGAGATGATGATAAAAAAATTCACACAGAGAGTGATGAGTCTGTGCAATTCTCTGCCACAGATGGTAGTTGAGGCCAGTTCATTGGCTATATTTAGGAGGGAGTTAGATGTGGCCCTTGTCCCTAAAGGTTTCAGGGTGTATGGAGAACAGGCAGGTACAGGATACTGAGTTGAATGATCAGCCATCATCATATTGAATGGCGGTGCAAGCTCGAAGGGCCAAATGGCCTACTCCTGCACCTATTTTCTATGTTTCTATGATATGGGAAGAAGGCAGGCACGGGTTATTGATTGGGGACGAACAGCCATGATCACAATGAATGACGGTGCTAGTTCGAAGCGCAGAATGGCCTCATCTTCCACCTATTTTCTATGTTTCTATGAGAATCATATATTATAGTAACTTTTAGAGCGTGAATTGTCATGGTAGAAATCCATACAATCATTCAGCATAGTAATATGCCATTTGGCGAGCACGTTCCCGCCAACCATTCCCGACCCCCAACCTATTTAATTACATGTTTCAGCATGTGCCCCGTAGCCTTCAACGTCTCAATGTTTTGTGCTCATCTGGGTATATGTCTTAAATCCTGTTAGCTACTGTGCTCCCCTCCACTTTGTCCAGAGGTACGTTGTAGGTTCTCTACATCTCTGGTGGGAAATGAGTACCGAACGGAACACTGTCGCAGCCGCTACCCCGCAGCGCCAGTGACTCGGTATCGATCCTGACATCGAGTGTTGTATGTTGGTCCTGTGCCCTATTGATTTCCTGCGCGTGTTCGGAGTTCCCACCACAACCCAAAAACACGTGCATTTTTGCAAGTTAACGTAGAAACATAGAAAAAAGGTGTAGGAATAGGGCATTCGGCCCTTCGATCCTGCATCGCCATTCAATATGAACATGGCTGATCATCCAACTCAGTATCCCGTACCTGCCTTCTCTCCATACCCCCTGATCCCTTTAGCCACAAAGGCCACATCTAACTCCCTCTTAAATATAGCCAATGAACTGGCCTCAGCTACCTTCTGTGACAGATAATTCCAGAGAGTCACCACTCTCTGTGTGAAAAATGTTTTCTTCATCTCGGTCCTAAAGGAATTCCCCCTTATCCTTAGACTGTGACCCCTTGTTCTGGACCTCCCCAACATCGGGAACAATCTTCCTGCATCTAGCCTATCCCACCCCTTAAGACATGTAAATGTCCACCTTACGTTGAACTGGCCCGGAGTGGATGATACAAAAGGAATAATACAGAACACGTGTGAAGAGTTGATCAATAGTCGTCGTGGACTGTAGGCCGATGGGCGTGGCCTGCGGAGTATCTCTAAAAAAACTATGACATGGACTCCACAGAAAGAGCATTATTGGAATTTAGAAGAGAACTTGAAAGCTGCTCATAGAAAACCAATGCCTACTAAATTGTAAATAAAATGTTATAAGAGTTTTAGCAATGAGGTTATTTGCACATTCAACAACATTCCTAGTCCAGTTGAATACAGCAATGCCGATCATTATTAATAGAGACGGTCTGAAAATAGGGAGCCGGCTCTGATGGAATTCATCTGTCTTGTTTGTTGGTGAAGCGCAAAATTGACGTCACTGGATATGTAATAGCGTTTATGAGCTGTTCCCTGAATTTGGACTGTGTCACTCCATAGATAAAGGTGTTGGTGCACAGACTCAAATTTTGCAGCATGTAACCCACATAACCCAAGATATAATCATTAAAGTTATCAGGATCTGCTCCTGCAATGGAATAAATTATGAAATGTATAACTGTCGCGGACCACAAAATGATAAAACTTCCGGAAATGGTAAAAAGTAAAATCACAGATTTCCGTCTACCTTCCATCTCTGGGTCACTGCGGTTCTCTCCCTTGCTGTTCCCCCTCAGTGCTTTTCGTACGCGACTGGCCACTAATATGTGCCTGATTGTCAGCCCATTGAGCAGCAAAATTAACGCGAATGGAATCAACGGAGTTAGACTCTTGTTGAACCTGTCAAATCCTATCCACCCGCTTTCAGTGTAATAACCTGACTTCAATTTACAATACCAAAGCACGTTGTTGATCAGCTGTCTTGGTGCAAATATGAAATAGAAAGGAATGTTCTTCAAACACATTAAAATACACGTGGTCGTCATTACTACGGCGGCTGTTTTAGGTCTGCAGTATTTAGTTTGTAGCTTCTGGTAGCAAATGGCTACACACCGATCAAAGGTAAAGGCAACTGTGAACCAGACCGAGCAATCTCTAGTAGCACATTGCAGCACAAAGATAATACTGCACAGAGGATAAATCTCGAGGAAAGATCCTGGGAAATAGTAATTGATCCGCATCAGTACTGCAGTTACAACAGCCAGGAGGTCCGCCGCTGCCATGGCCACCAGGTAGCGTGTGGTGCAGCGGGAGAGTCCGCATTTCCCCCGTGACAGGATCGCAATCGCAACGACATTCACTGGAATTAAACAAGAGAAAAACATGCAGATCACAAGTCATACGTTAGTCGTTTAATGTCAGACAGTGCAGCTAGTATTGGCTCGTGTGACAGAGGGAATGTGTCACAACCACTTCCGGTTCTAACACAATGTCACGCCTGGCGGGGGGGGGGGGGGGGGGGTGGGGGGACCATGGACAGATATCGATTATTTCTATGCTTTATTGTTATTGACGTCATCCGGCTGAATAAAGTCTTGCGTGACCAAGAAATGCTCGCGATCATAAGCTAGATTTGGAATCTGGTCGTACACATCCGGTGCCTCCACACGATGTCTCCCTTACATCATCACAAGTGGAACAGCATTTGACTGGTCACATATTTGTCTGTGCAGATCATTTTTTGATAATAGTTTGTCGGCTACGTCTTTCGTCTGAGCAGTAATTCGAAGAGTAAATTGGCCTAATGACAAGTATTTTAATGCCTCTGCCTCACAACTTCAGGGAGATCCGCAGTGATGAAGATTTGTGGTGGAAGGATACGTTTCTAGTTGGGCGTCTGTGACCAGTTGTGTACTGCAGGGATCAGTGTTGTGGCGCTTGATGGTCATTATTTATATAGATTACTTCGATGCGAATGTGTAATGTTTGATTAGTCGGAATGGGAAATGGCACGAACGTTGTTGGTGTTGTGGACAGCGAAAAGTGTTCTCTTTGGATAACATCGGAAATCATTTGGGTGGAAAGATGCACGGCACGTTGGGAGTTGGAATTGGAAACAACGTGGGCGATGCATTTTCCGGAAGGCAAAAGGAATATGGCATAAGCAGTACACGTTAGGGCAGTACAATATATCAATAAATACAGGAACCGAAATATTTAAGTCGATGCTCAGACGTATGACATGTGGTTGCGAAGATGGCTTGCAATGGTCGAGGTATTGAATGTATAAGCGGAGATCTGATGTTGCAACGTAGCAAAATGTCCGTTAAACGTCACCAGGAATTTGAGCGCCTCGCGAGAAGGATGATCTGCTTTTACTCAAGAAATTGCAGAAGAGATTCACCAGCACGCTGCATGACTTCGCTGACTCTATTTCTACGGAGATTGGATAATACGAGCGAGATTACTCTGCACTCAGCGATGCTGGGCCGTGGCCTGATCGAGGTAAATGAGAGGCGATGATGCGTCGTATGGATGGAAACGTTTCTTCTTCTGTTCGTGGTATCAAAAACACCAGAGATTGTGTTTAAGGTGAAAAGGAAATTTGAGCTGAGAGATTTTTTTCACAAGTTTGGTTAATATCTGGCACGCGCTGCAAAGAGGCACGTCGCACTAAGATGTCCAAGTTATATAGGCAGACAATCGAATAAAAAAACGGACAGAAGGATGCGGGTCTCATGCGGGATAATGGAATGAATGCTCGAACGGTCTGTGAAATGTTGTACATATCTAACATTCTTTCCCATTCAATGATTCTGTTTGGTCCTGCCCGTGGTCACGTAAGCACTGCATCGAAACGGCTATTTTTTCCCATATACATGTAGAGCTCACGGAACACAAAAAAAAAGTGCGTCTTGTTACACGTAAGTGCCGAAATATCAAACACGACTACTTGGGCATGTTAGATGGTATCCGTTGCGAGGTTACAGGGAAATTAACAAAGCGTATGGAATTACTCTGCTAGGAGCCTGTGGTGAATGTATCGGCGAAACGCCGTCCCATGAAGTAAGCAGATTGGGAATTAGAATACGGAGCGGTACCTCACAGGAACACGCTTTTCGGCTCATAAAATCTGTGTAGAACACGACGACAATATTTAAGCTGAAATGCCTGCAAATAACCAATATCTCTCAATTTCTTGCATATACACCTGGTTCTCCAAACGTATTTTAAATGGCACCTCCCCAAATGCCTCTAGCCCCCCCCCCCCCTCCACCTCTCCCACCACTCCCGACAGATCGTTCCTGTACTCATCATCCTCTGTGTAAGAAAAATGACACGCAAGTCTACTTTAAACTTTCACCCTCTCACATTAAAATAATTTGATTGTCTTATCCCAGGAAAAGGGTTGTCACTGTCTATATTACCTATGCCTGTCATAAATTCATGTAATTCAATCGAGTCTCTGCGCAACGTCCGAGGTTCGAGAGAAAGCAATCCAAAATGCCGGGTCTAAACTCGAACAAATGGCCTTTAAAAGACTCTTACATGTCGGGCAACGACAATGAGTTAAGCAGTAAAAACGGATCACGCAGATTCACTGTAAAATATGGCCGAATATGGGTTCCGGCGGAATCCTTTCCCAGACTGATAGTGCGGAGAGTGGATAAGAGACTGGTGCGGACCAATTCCTAGCAAGCTATAGGTGCGGGTTTTGTATTCAATTTAATTCATTGTCATTATCTCATTTTAGAGACAACGAAATTGATTTTCCTTACAGTCAATAACATAAAAATAAATAATAAATAAAGAAACATATTTAAGAAAAGAAAAGCACAAACACAGAAGTCCACACACAACATACCCCCCCCCCCCCCCCCTCCCCCCGTGGCACCAAAGTTGAGGAAGGTACCATAGTCCAGCCAGCCTCCCCGCCGATCTTCCTGGTTGTTCACCCGTGGTCGGGGCCTCCCGAGCACCCGCAGTCGCCGATGCTCAGGCCCATTCGCAGGGAACGATGGAACCCCGACGGAGAACATCCTCAGCGGCCCGGACCTCCAGATTAGCCACCTCCCACCGGAGTCCGCGGCTCCCAAAGTGCACAGGCCGAGCCGGGCGGAGTCACAGGACTCCGCGATGTTGATCAGCGCCGCCCGCGTTGGGAGCTCCGCGAACCACAGCTCCGTGATGTCGGTGCAGCAGGCCCAGCACCCCGGAGCTCCAACGGCGATCCCCGGTGAGGCATCTCCCGCCCCGCGATGTTTCCAACGCTGCGCTGCCGCAGCTGCTGGAGCTCTGGTCGGTCCCGGCAGGAAAGGCCACGTCAATCCAGTAGGTCGGCCGCGGGGGGGGGGGGGGGGGGGCGCGACTCGTATAATAGTCGCATCCTCTCCAGGAAGCGACTGAAGGACGGTATCCCCCTTACATTACCCTCTTCCCCCACATAAAGACGTTAAAAAAAACACAAAAGAAACGCACTTGAAACATAACAAAAAAAAACAAAAATATACCGGACTGAAGGCGGAGGCAGCTAGCAACATCGCCACCGGAGGTCAGCGAGGGGGCTGTTTTTGATCGTCAGATTATTGGAGGAAGGCCAGAGTGGAAAAGCCAAGACGTGTGCGAGAAAGATATAAGGGTTGCGCCAAAGGAAGGACTAAAGATGGGAGGGGACAGGGGGGCGGGGAGGCAATAAATTGGTGCGAATCCTTGTCGGACTTGGGGGAAAAAAAGGGTGCAATGGGGTGAGCGTGTGTTTGTATGTTAATTACCTAAAATTGCAGAATTCAACGTTCATTTCGTTAGGCTGCAAACTATCCAAGCAAGATATGTGGAATGGGCATTGAATTCAACGTAACAGAATGAGTGTTAATTTCTCCAAGAAATAATGATAAAACAAGAGTATAAATCAAACCCAGAGCGTCACTTACAAATGTCATTGAGAATCGTTATTGATGTACATATGTACGAGAAATATGTTTTTCTTCAATTGCACCCTGCTGCAAAACCCAAGTATAGTGGTAGCTTTGGTTACTGAGCGCGCTTCTATGTCTGCCTTTTACCATATTGTGTTCGATTTTACTCGACGTTGGGCGACTCCAGAACCAGGGGCCACAGTCTGAGAATAAATGGGAGATCATTTAAGACTGAGGTGAGCAAACACTTTTTCACCCAGAGAGTTGTGAATTTATGGAATTCCCTGCCACAGAGGGGAGTGGAAGCCAAATCACTAAGAGAGAGCTGGATAGAGCTCTAGGGGCTAGTGGATTCAAGGGATACGGGGAGAAGGCAGGCACGGGTTATTAATAGGCGACGATCAGCCATCGTGCTGGCTCGATGGGCCGAATGGCCTCGTCCTGCACCTATGTTTCCATGCAATTCAGAATACGATACCGGAACTGACACTTTTCACATGATATTGCTATCCTCACAATATTCTCTGTCAACAACCAACGTCAATTCAAAATAGTGAGGATCAATCTGTCAGTTTATAGTCTGTCTGTGGCACTGACAATGTCATACGCGGTGGCGCAGCTGCCTCACAGGGAATGCAGCGCCGGAGAAAAGGGTTCGAACCTGACTCCGGGCGCTGTCTGTCGGGAGTTTGTACAATCCACCCGTGACCTGCATGGGTTTTCTCCGAGATCTTCGGTTTCCTCACACACTTCAAAGCCGTACAGGTTTGTAGGTTATTTGGCTTGGTAAATGTCAACAATGTCGTCGGTGTAGGATAATGTTAATGTGCGGGGAGCGCTGCTGGACGCGGACCACGTGGACCGAAAGGGCCTGTTTCCGCGCTGTTTCTCTAGACTAAACGAAATAAATAGTTCTGCTGCCGCTAATTTATTGCGGAACTGAGGTAATCGGTTATTCATCGTGGACAACTGAAAGGAAAAAGTGAAGGGATCGCGTCTTCAAAGCATTGAAAGCGAAAGGTGTTTTCAAGCAGCAACAACATAAGGATAAGGTGTAAAATATTTAACGTTGAGAACATTTGTAATGTTGATCGAATTTGAACGACATTTAACCGCTCACCCGTTTGGAACACCTGCTGTTTGAAGAAACAAATTCTCAGCGAAACAACAGTCATTTATAAACAGAGACGGAACACAAACCAAAACCAATCACATCAAATGACAATACCCCACACTCTGCTGAAGGTTACAGTCACACACATTCTTAAAAAGTCATGGGCACTGGGCACAAATTTATATGTTCCGCATGTTCCTGTCGTAAATTATTCCTCTCTGTTGCACTATTTTCATCAATGCTAAAGAAATGCAATATACTCAGAGAGACAGTCGTGCCTAACGTCTGTTTATTCACCTCAATAACATCGTAAAATTAATTCAAGAAATTTGATACAATGAAATAGGAGGCCAAGTTACTCAGGTGAACTTAAGAAGGGAATTGGGAGACCAGTTCAATTCAAGTATGGAAAAAGTTACATAACGTTCTGATGTGCTTACCTGTAAAGCCAATCGCGGCAATGATCAGATAGTATAGTTTTCTGATACTATAAAACGTTTGCAACATTTTCTTTGTGAGGCGATCGATCAGTTTCAGCGACAGCCAACCTCTGCGAATGAAGATCTGACCGTGAACTATAACTTAGCTGATAATTTATATCCTGCGAATATTCTCACGGGTACAGGGTTACAACACCCTTCAGAAAGAAAACAAAAATCAGAATACGACGTGAACTTGTTGCATCAGTAGAATTAAATCGGGGATGCTAACGAGTTTATTCTCTCGGGAGTCGATTCTTCAGCGTTGATTAGCTAATATGCTCTAAAGCTACTAGTTTCAGATTGGAAGGAAGCCACAACTTTTTGATTGAAATGGAGCCGCAGGGAAGCCAATATTTTTTTTGGCGAGTTCTTAAATTGCTGTTAAATTGCTACCTTTAAGGAAGTGGTCGTTCTCTTGAAGTTGACAGGCTGTGATAAATCCATAGTAGAATTATAACATATGTCTATCCATAATGTATCGGTCAATTAATGTATTAACCGAACCTTGGCACACGCTCAAGGCCATGTTGTTTTTCGAATCCCGCAACCGTGTGAGGCTTTTCAACAAAAACAAATAATAACAAGTTGTAACTCTCCTCATTATTATAACAGAATGAGGAGAGGAGGATCTGTCTGCAGATATTCTTTGACTGAAACAGCACAATTCATGGGCAGCGTACATAGAAAGCAAACCGGCCGCCCATTATTCCATGTTATTATCTTATGAACTCAGGATTAACGGTAACGCGACAATCATCAAGACCAACTAAAACACCAACAGATAATGTTGTTCTTGGGAAATATGTAAGGGAGAAAAAATGCTTATATTTGCGGAATCAGCTACATTTCCTGCTGCATTGCATGTAAGCACTGAGTATGGAAGTTGGGAGGCCATGTTGTAGTTGTATAAGACGTTGGTGAGACCACCTTTAGGGTATTGCGTCATTGCTGGACACCATGTTATCGGCAAAATATTGTCAAAAATATTTATAGGATTCAGAGACAATTTACGCGATGTTGCCAGGACCAGAGGGCCTGAGATATATGGAGATGTTGAATAGGCTGAGTCTGTATTCCTTGGAGCGCAGGATGTGGGGTGATCTTAGACGTGTATAAAATCATGAGAGCAATAGGTCGGGTAGTTGCACATAATGTCTTACCCGGAGAAGGGAATCGAGGACCAGATTCAAGGGTAGGTTCAAGGTGAAACAGAAACGATTTAGTAGGAATCTGAGAGGTAATATTTTCACACAAAGGGTGGTGGGTGTATGGAACAAGCTGCTTGGGGACGTAGAGGCTGGATCTATCCCAATGTTTAAGAAGCAGTTCGACAGGTACATGGAATTGACTAATTTGGAAGGATATGGATCAAACGCAGGCAGGAGGGATTAATGCAGCTGGAACATGTTGGCCGGTGTGGGACCTGGTTCCCCACTGCATGACTCTATGACTCCAAGCTTAAGTCATTGAAATACTTTAAAGCATCTGTATTAAAGAGAGTAAGACATTACCACGGGAAACCTGTCCCAAACATATTAATAAAATGTAAACTACTCGAGACGATAAATTCACCCAGGGGAGGAAATAAGCCTGCTTGTCGTTTGAAACGAAAATGGTAGCGGATTCGAACCACGACAACCACGACTTTTGTCTGACCAAGGGTCTCGATCCCAAACGTCAGTAGCCCATGCACTCGAGAGGTGCTGGCTGACCTGCTGGGTACTCCAGTTACTTTGTATCCAATTTTGTAATTCTGTTTTGAAACGAATGGATTTTAATCACAAATATCATCGACTTTATTTGCTTAATATTTCGTATATTTAGAAGTACGCATCGAAACATTGTTTCAAACTTATTGAATTTGAATGTGTAATTGAGAAGCTCGAGGAAATAATGGAGTCAGGAAACTGATCTTGAGTATTGAGAAAAGGAACTGCAGATGTTGGTTTATAAAAAAAAGACAGAAAGTGCTGTTATAACGTAATTGGCCATGCAGCATCCAGTAGAATATAGACATGTGACGTTAGAAACATAGACACATAGAAAATAGGTGCAGGAATAGCCCATTCGGCCCTTCGAGCCTGCACCGCCATTCAATATGATTATGGCTGATCATCCAACTCAGTATCCTGTGCCTGCCTTATCTCCATACTTTAGCCACAAGGGTCACATCTAACTCCATATTAAATATAGCCAATGAACTGGCCTCAACTACCTTATGTAGCAAAGAATTCCAGAAACTCACCACTCTGTGTAAAAAATGTTTTCCTCATCTCGGTCCTAAAGAAATTCCCCCTTATCCTTAGACTGTGACCCCTTGTTCTGGACCTCCCCAACATATAACCATATAACAATTACAGCACGGAAACGGGCCTTCTCGGCCCTTCCAGTCCATGCCGACCATTTATTTTCCCCTAGTCCCATCTACCTGCACTCAGACCATGCCCCTCCATTCCTTTCTCGTTCATATGCCTATCCACTTTACTTTTAAATGTTAAAATCGATCCTGCCTCCACCACTTCTGCTGGAAGATCATTCCACACAGCCACCACTCTCTGAGTAAAGAAGTTCCCCCTCATGTTACCGCTAAACTTCTGTCGCTTAATTCTCATGTCATGTCCTCATGTTTGAATCTTCCCCACCCTCAATGGGAAAAGCTTATCCACGTCAACTCTGTCTATCCCTTTCATCATTTTAAAGACCTCAATCAAGTCCCCCCTTAACCTTCTGCGCTCCAAAGAATAAAGACCTAACTTGTTCAACCTTTCTCTGTAACTTAGTTGCTGGAACCCAGGCAACATTCTAGTAAATCTCCTCTGTACTCTCTCTATTTTGTTGACATCCTTCCTATAATTAGGCGACCAAAATTGTACACCATACTCCAGAATTGGTCTCACCAATGCCTTGTACGATTTTAACATTACTTCCCTACTCCCATATTCAATGCTCTGAGTTATAAAGGCCAGCACACCAAACGTTTTCTTCACCACCCTATCTACATGTGATTCCACCTTCAGGGAACTATGCACAGTTATTCCTAGATCCCTCTGTTCCACAGCATTCCTCAATTCCCTACCATTTACCATATGGAACATCGGGAACAATCTTCCTGCATCCAGCCTGTCCAACCACTTAAGAATTTTGTAAGTTTGTATAAGATCCCCCCTCAGTCTTCTAAATTCTAGTGAGTACAAGCCAAGTCTATCCAGTCTTTCCTCATATGAAAGTCCTGACGTCCAAGGAATCAGTCTGGTGAACCTTCTCTGTACCCCCTCTATGGCAAGAATGTCTTTTCTCAGATGCGGAGCCCAAAACTGTACGCAATACTCCAGGTGTGGTCTCACCAAAACCCTGTACAACTGCAGTAGAACCTCCCTCCTCCTATATTGAAATCCTATCGCTATGAATGCTAACATACCATTTGCTTTCTTCACTGCCTGCTGCACCTGCATGCCTACTTTCAATGATTGGTGTACCATGGCACCCAGGTCTCGTTGCATCTCCCCTTTTCCTAATTTGCCACCATTCAGATAATACCCTCTTGTTTTTGCCACCAAAGTGGATAACTTCACATTTATCCACATTATACTGCATCTGCCATGCATTTGTCCACTCACCCAGACTATGGAAGTCACCTTGCAGCCTCCTAGCATCCTCCTCACACCTAACACTGCACCCCAGCTTTGTGTCATCCCCAAACTTGGAGATGCTGCATTCAATTTCCCCGTCGAAATCATTACTATATATTGTAAATAGGTGGGATCCCAGCAGCGAGCCTTGCGGTACCCCACTAGTCACTGCCTGCCATTCTGAAAAGGACCAGTTTACTCCTACCCTTTTCTTCCTGTCTGCCAGCCAGTTCTCTATCCACATCAATACTGAACCCCAAATTCCATGTGCTTTAAGTTTGTATACCAATCTCTTATGTGGGATCTTGTCGAAAGCCTTCTGAAAGTCTAGATATAACACATACACTGGTTCTCCCTTATCCACTCTACTAGTTACATCCTCAATAAATTCTATAAGGTTTGTCAGACATGATTTTCCTTTCGTCCAATTAGTTCACCACTTTCCAAATGTGCAGCTATCCCATCTTTGATAACTGACTACAGCAGTTTCCCCACTACCAATGTTAGACTAACTGGTCTATAATTCCCCATTTTCTCTCTCCCTCCTTTTTTTAAAAGTGGGGTTACATTAGCTACCCTCCAATCCTCAGGAACTACTCCAGAATCTAAGGAGTTTTGAAAAATGATTACTAATAACCATATAACATCCCCAGCCTTATGCATCCACTATTTCTGTGGTTACTTCCTTGAGTACTCTCGGATGCAGGCTATCTGGCCCTGGGGATTTATCGGCCTTTAATCCATTCAATTTACCCAACACCACTTCTCGGCTAACCTGGATTTCATTCAGTTCCCCCACCTTATTTGACCCCCAGTCCTCTGCTATTTCCGGCAGATTATTTATGTCTTCCTTAGTGAAGACAGAACCAAAGTAGTTATTCAATTGGTCTGCCATGTCCTTGTTCCCCATGATCAATTCACCTGTTTCTGACTGCAAGGGACCTACATTTGTTTTAACTAATCTCTTTGTCTTCACATATCTTGTGGGTAGGGGACGTCCAGAATGATTTTTATGGTGGTGACCTAGAAGAAAAGAGGGACAGGACAAATAAAAGATATCTTAGCACCTCTTGAAATCAGTTTCTCCATCATTGAAGCTGTTGGTACAGAAGTCTGCCATTCTGTGTGTGGGACAGGTGTGCGAGTGAAAATGTGGCGTGAAGCAAAGGTGAAGAGACGGATGTCAGGCAGTGCCTCGACTCCATCATGGGAGGTTCAGAGAGGGGTTTCCGCGGCAACAGGCGAGAATCAGGGATGGTGTGTTGCCTCCCTGGTGCCAGGATCCAGGACTTCATGGACCGATTGCAGGGCATCCTCCGGTGAGCAGCCGGAGGGGTAGTGCATATCGGCATAAATTACATCGTGAAGAAGAGCAATTAAATTATGCAGCGTGACATCAGAGAGCTCGGAAGAAGGCTGGAAAGCGGGACTTCCAGGGGGTTATCTCCGGGTTGCTTTCAGTTCCTCGAGCTGGTGAGGGGAGGAACAGGGAGATAGGGGATCTGAATGTGTGGCTGAGGAGTTGGTGCAGCGGGCAGTGATTTAGATTCTTAGACCATGGGATCTGTTTTGCAAAAAAGGGTGAATTGTACAAAGGGAACAAAAATGCTGGAGAATCTCTTGAAAGGCTTGATGCGACAAGTAAAAAGAAAAATAAGAGCCGGTTAACAAAACTAATAAACGCTACCTGTGAAGAATTTGGTTTTCTTGATGTCTGGAGGAATCTTTCCCCTCTAGTAAGAGACTATACACTTTACTCAACCACACTCAGTTTACTCCAGAATAGACTATTTCTTAATTATGAAAGAAGACTGTTATAGGGTAACGGATTGCAGAATATGTGTGGCAGATGTATCACATCATAATGCATTATAAACAAATATAAGATTTGAGGGTACCAATGGTTGGAATATTGGGTCAAGTGATGGAGAAAAAAGCAAGATTTGTAAAACAGGCACATTATGAGCTCGGCCCTAAATCCACTAAAATACTTGCCCAGAGGCTACGCAAACAACAGGCTGACAACACTATACACAAAAATAAGGACCACCAGTACACAGAAATTGAAGAATGATCCAAAAGAAATAGAATATTTCTTCCAGGAATATTATAAAGTATTATATACACAAACACAAACTACAGTAGATGGGGAATCAATGAGGACTTTTTTAAGCACAATACATCTGCCCTGTATTGGAGAGACACAAAATAAAATAATCACAGCAGAATTATCACTGGAGGAGATAGATAAGACACTTGTTAGGATGAAAACAAACATGGCTCCAGGCAGCGATGATTTCCCTATAGAATGGCATAAATATTTCGGAATGAGCTGAACCCACTTCTTCTGAGAACCTTTAACTGGATTATCAAAGATGGCAAGACACCCCCATCATGGAAAGAGGTAATTATAATATTAATCGCCAAAGAGAACAAAGGCACGGAAAATTGTACCATCGACCGACCGATAGCAATTGTCAATGTGGACTATAAATTATATTCTTCAATTATCTCCAAATGATTTGAAAAGTACATGCCAGATTTAATTAATGAAGACCAGACTGGTTTTAAAATAGGTAGACAAACACAGGACAGTGTTAGATGAACTCTTAAGGGGTTGGACAGGCTAGATGCAGGAAGATTGTTCCCGATGTAGGGGAACTCCAGAACAAGGGGTCACAGTTTAAGGATAAGGGGGAAGTATTTTAGGACCGAGATGAGAAAATCATTTTTCACACAGAGAGTGGTGAATATGTGGAATTCTCTACCACAGAAGATAGTTGAGGCCAGTTCATTGGTTATGTTTAAGAGGGAGTTAGATGTGTCCCTTGGGGCTAAAGGGACCAGGGGGTATGGAGAGAAGGCAGGTGCAGGATACTGAGTTGGATGATCAGCCATAATCATATTGAATGGCGGTGCAGGCTCGAAGGGCCGAATGGCCTACTCCTGCACCTATTTTCTATGTTTCTATGATTCTATGAACCTTACATATAATACCCAAGATTCAAAAGGAAAGTATGTGCGCTGTCCTGATAAGCCTCGACGCGGAAAAGGCTTTTGATAGGGTTAAAGGGTTAAATGGGAATTTTATATCAAACACTAGAAAGATTTGGCTTTACCGAAGATTCAGTTCAAGTTATTAAAGCAATTTACTAGCAACCTAATGCAAGAGTAAAGGTGAATAGTTCCTTAACTGAGAGATTTGTGTTAGGAAGGGGAACGAGACAGGGATGTTGTCTTAGCCCTACCCTATTTGCTATGTATATTGAACCATTGTGTCAAGTGATTCGACAAGATAGGGAACTGAGGGGAGTAACTATAAGAGACAGAGAACATAAAATTGACCTTTTTGCAGATGACGTAATGATGCAGCTGACGGAAGTAAACATGTCCTTTGCAAGGATGATGGGGATCATAGAGACATTTAATTTTTATGCAGGAGATAAAGTGAATATTTCAAAAACTCAAACCCTCCTATTTAATTGTGCACCTCTAGAAGAAAGCAAGCAAAAGTGTAATATTAAATGGGATTCAAAGTCTATCAAATAACTAGGGGTACATATAACAAAAAATATATCAATGTTATATGGGGCCAATTATAATCATATCAACCAAAACATAAGAAAGGATATAGAAAGACTATATAGTTTATTTTAGTAGTAAGACTAGACTAAAATAAAAAAAAGACCCATTGGGTCCCAGCTTCACACAGGAGAGCTGGTCCCCCAACGCAATATTCCACCTCTCCACCAATTCCAATATTGCTGGCCAGTGGGGGGAGGGGCTTTCTGGAGTGCTAACATGGGTTTTGTGGGCCGAAGGGACAGGTTTCCAGAGGGCTAGCATGGAAATTATGGGCTGAAGGGATTCTTGGGCTGGCCGCTCAGTCAATGAGGCGTGGCAGCTCGGTCACTCAGGCCTGGCAGGCTGTCAGAAACTCATGCTGGGTGGGCTGGCAGCTCAGAAACTGCCAGAAATGCTGCTGAAAACAGGTGACTCTGAGAGAAAGAAGGGTGGATAATCAATCATAGACATTTTCATCTTTTTTTTTACAGATCACAGCAATGAAGGAGGAAAGTCTATCCTTGTGTGGATCTCTGGAATGCCAGTATGGGCAGTTGAATGCCAGTTGTGGGCTGAAGGGATTGGTTTCCAGAGGGCTAGTATGGACATTGTGGACTGAATGGATTCTTGCAGTTCAGTGACTGGTGGGCTGGCAGTTCACTAAACCATGGCTGGTGAGCTGGCACGTCAGTCACTTACAGCTGGTATGGTGGCCCCTCCTCAATTCCAACCTCACAGAACTACAAGGCAGCGTGCAACCTGACATCAAGCAGAATGCAGGCAGCAAATTTAACCACTCAGCACTCCAAGCACTCCAACAGAGGCGCACAGACGGGGAGGCACAGGGACGCATGCACAGGGACGCACCCACAGGGAGGCATGCACATGGACGAACGCACAGGGAGGCACGCACAGGGACGCACGCACAGGGACGCACGCACAGGGACAGACGCATGCACAGCGACGCACGCACAGGGAGACACGCACAGGGACGCACGCACAGGGACACACACACAGGGATGCACGCACAGGGAGGCACGCACGGGGACACACGCACGGGGACGCACGCACGGGGACGCACGCACAGGGACGGATGCACGCACAGCGACGCACGCGCAGGGAAGCACGCACAGGGACGCACGCACATGGACGCACGCACAGGGAGGCACGCACAGGGAGGAACGCACATGGACGCACGCGCAGGGAGGCACGCACAGGGACGCACGCACATGGACGCATGCACAGGGAGGCACGCACAGGGAGGCACGCACATGGACGCACGCACAGGGAGGCACGCACATGGACGCACGCGCAGGGAGGCACGCACAGGGATGCACGCACATGGACGCACGCACAGGGAGGCACGCACATGGACACACGCACAGGGATGCGCGTACAGGTACGGACGCACGCACAGGGACGCACGCACAGGGACGGACGCACGCACAGGGATGCACGCACGGGGAGGCACGCACGGGGAGGCACGCACGGGGACGCACGCACGGGGACGCACGCACGGGGACGCACGCACGGGGACGCACGCACGGGGAGGCAGGCACGGGGACGCATGCACAGTGAGGCACGCGCAGGGACGCACGCACAGGGACGCACGGGGAGGCAGGTACGGGGACGCATGCACAGTGAGGCACGCGCAGGGACGCACGCGCAGGGACGCACGCGCAGGGACGCACGCACAGTGAGGCACGCACAGGGACGTACGCACATGGACACACGCACAGCGATGCACGCACAGGGAGGCACGCGCAGGGAGGCACACGCAGGGACGCACGCGCAGCGACGCAGGCACAGGGACGCACGCACAGGGACGCACGCACAGGGAGGCACGCACAGTGACGCACGCACAGGGACGCACGCACAGGGACGCACGCACAGCGACGCACGAACAGGGAGGCACGCACAGGGAGGCACGCACAGCGATGCACGCACAGGGAGGCACGCACATGGACGCACACACAGGGACGCACGCACAGGGAGGCACGCACAGGTACGGACGCACGCACAGCGACGCACGCACAGGGAGGCACGCGCAGGGAGGCACGCGCAGGGACGCACGCACAGGGACGCACGCGCAGGGACGCACGCGCAGGGACGCACGCGCAGGGACGCACGCGCAGGGAGGCACGCACAGGGACGCACGCACAGGGACGCACGCACAGGGATGCACGCACAGGGAGGCACGCACATGGACGCACGCACAGGGACGCACGCACAGGGAGGCACGCACATGGACGCACGCACATGGACGCACGCACAGGGACGCACGCACAGGGACGGACGCACGCACAGCGACGCACGCACAGGGAGGCACGCACATGGACGCACGCACAGGGACGCACGCACAGTGACGCACGCACAGGGACGCACGCACACGGAGGCACGCACAGGGACGCACGCACAGGGAGGCACGCACAGGGATGCACGCACAGGGACGCACGCACAGGGACGGACGCACAGGGACGGACGCACAGGGACGGACGCACACACAGCGGCGCACGCACAGGGAGGCACGCGCAGGGATACACGCGCAGGGAGGCACGCACAGGGACGGACGCACAGGGATAGACGCACGCACAGTGACGCACGCACAGGGACGCACGCACAGGGACGCACGCACAGGGAGGCACGCACAGGGATGCACGCGCAGGGACGGAAGCATGCACAGCGACGCACGCACAGGGAGGCACGCGCAGGGAGGCACGTGCAGGGACGCACGCACAGGGAGGCACGCACAGGGACGCACGCTCAGGGACGGACGCACGCACAGGGAGGCAGGCAGAGGGAGGCACGCGCAGGGAGGCACGCGCAGGGACGCACGCACAGGGAGGCACGCACAGGGACGCACGCTCAGGGACGGACGCACACACAGGGAGGCACGCACAGGGAGGCACGCACAGGGAGGCACGCGCAGGGAGGCACGCGCAGGGAGGCACGCGCAGGGACGCACGCACAAGGAGGCACGCACAGGGACGCACGCTCAGGGACGGAAGCACGCACAGGGAGGCACGCACAGGGAGGCACGCGTAGGGAGGCACGCGCAGGGAGGCACGCACAGGGAGGCACGCACAGGGAGTCTCGCACAGGGAGGCATGCACAGGGACGCATGCACAGGGACGGACGCACGCACGCACAGGGAGGCACGCACAGGGAGGCACGCACAGGGAGGCTTCCAGTGTGGAATGAGCTTCCAGTGGAAGTGGTGGCGGCAGGTTCATTGGTATCATTTAAAAATAAATTGGATAGGCATATGGATGAGAAGGGTATGGAGGGTTATGGTATGAGTGCAGGCAGGTGGGACTAAGGGAAAAAAGTTGTTCGGCACGGACTTGAAGGGCCGAGATGGCCTGTTTCCGTGCTGTAATTGTTATATGGTGTTATATAGTTATATATGGTGAATGGCGGTGCTGGCTCGAAGGGCTGAATGGCGTCCTCCTGCACCTATTTTCTATGTTTCTATGCTTCCTCCCTCATTGTTGTGATCTGCAGAAAAAAGATGAAAAATTTGTTAAATTGATTATCAACCCACTCCCCCCCACCCCCCCCCACTCCCCCCCCCCCCCCCCCCCCCCCCTCTCTCTCTCTCTCCCTGTGTATCTCACCTCTTTTGGGCAGAATTTCTGGCAGTTTCTGAGCTGACAGCCCACCAGGCCTATCCTGGCCTGGATCTCCTGGGAAGCCAATGAAGGGAGGTTGAAAAATACTGGGATGATAGCTGCAAGGGGAATACTTACTGATGGGATGAAGGAACTCCTCTAGGGCTAGTACAGGCCTGATGAGCCGAATGAACTTTAAAGAAACTGCGTGAAATCTCAATGAAAGGAACTTTTTCTGGACTTTTCCGAGCCGCGCACGGGCTTTTTTGGGCCAAAATGATCCTCCTGGGCAAATTCGGACATTTGGGGGAAATGAACAGGTTTCTCTGCTAATATGGGTCTTTTGGGCCGCAATTAGTGGTTTCACAAGGCAGGCCAAATAATACCATAGCGAAAGGATTTGAGTATAGGAGCAGGGAGGTTCTACTGCAGTTGTACAGGGTTTTGGTGAGGCCACACCTGTAGTATTGCGTGCAGTTTTGGTCTCCAAATCTGAGGAAAGACATTCTTGCCATAGAGGGGGTACAGAGAAGATTCACCAGACTGATTCCTGGGATGTCAGGACTTTCATATGAGGAAAGACTGGATAGACTCGGCTTGTACTCGCTGGAATTTAGAAGATTGAGGGAGGATCCTATAGAAAGTTGCATAATTCTTAAGGGGTTCGACAAGCTAGATGCTGGAAGATTGTTCCCAACATCGGGGAGTCCAGAACAAAGGGTCACAGTCTAAGGATAAGGAGGAATTCCTTTAGGACCGAGATGAGGAAAAAATTCTTTACACAGAGAGTGGTGAGTCTCTGGAATTCTCTGCCATATAAGGTAATTGAGACCAGTTAATTGGCTATATTTAAGAGGGCGTTAGATGTGGCACTTGTGGCTAAAGGGATCAGGGGGTATGGAGAGAAGGCAGGTACGGGATACTGAGTTGGATGATCAGCCATGATCACATTGAATGGCGGTGCAGGCTCAAAGGGCCGAATGGCCTACTCCTGCACCTATTTTTCTACTTCTTTTCTATGTTTCTATACATTTTTCATTTCTATTTCCATTTCAAGCGCAGGGCATGCCAAACAACTCATTTCATTTCATTTCGATTTCCATTTTGCATTGCAGTCTCATGCACTGGGCATGCAAAACAACTCATGGCATTGTCATTTTATTTCCATTTTGCATTGCAATCTCAAGCACAGGGCAGGCAAAACAACTCTTGGCATTGTTGTTAATGGCTAACACATGATTTATTGCAAGTATATTGCAGACACACAGTTCAGTTGATTCACGGCTTGGAATCACAGTTGTGGCCTCGCCCTCGCGATCTTACATAATCATGTCCAGGCATCCGGGGTTTTATAGTCCTGCCACCCCCTGGAAGAGGTGGTACCTTCATCGTGGTGATTGACAGGCGAGACGACTAATCAGCTGATCTCAAGAATTTTTAAACACTCATAACGTTCATATTTTTCACTGATGGGAAAAGTCCTTGGAGTTGCCTCAGCGGAGGAGGACTGTGTGCAAGATGACCAAAAATCATAGCGATATAGGGCAGCGTTTTTTTTTCTAAAATCCATATACGGCGCAGACAGGAAGTGGCCAAGACAAGACTTTTAGTTATATAGATGTGCGGAGGTTTTTTTTTTGACAACGAGTGATGGGTGCCTGAAATGCACTGTCAAGGATGAGGGTTGAGGCATACAAGATTGGCATTTAGGAGACCTTTGGATGGGCGGAATTATGTACATGAAATAGAGAGATATGGATCATATGTCAGCAGAGATTAGTCTAACTTGGCATCATAGTCGGCGCAGCTACTGTGGTCCAGTGCTGTACTATTCTATGTTCTAGTAGTGGAACATGTTAGTCCCAGAGAGAATGTGTCCACCTTCGGGAGAATCCGGTGTTGCCATATGGAATTTCACCTCCTATCTAGAATGTACTTCAGTGTCAGGAAGGCGATGACAATAATGGTATAACTCGGTAAATGAGAAACTTGTGGAAATAGTTCAATAATTCTTTTTTATTTCCACATTGAATATGTATACACATACTAACTATTAAAAAATTAGAGGATGAACTGAAGGCTGCATCTGGACTAACGTGTGGAGTCAATAAATAAAGAGGTAATAATGGGGCATTTGGACAGCAGTAAAATGATTTGTCCAAGTCGGCATGGATTTATGAAAGGAAAATAATCCTTGTCTAATCTTCTGGGGTTTTATGATGAGGTAACAAGTTAAATGGATGAAGGGGAACCAGTGAATGTAGTGTATCTGGCTGAAAGGAAGCAAAGAGTAGGAGTGAACGGGTCCTTTTCAGAATGGCAGGCAGTGGGAAGTGAAATCTAATGGAATGTTGGCCTTCAAGAGGATTTCAGTATAGGAGTAGAGAGATTCTTCTGCAGTTGTATAGGGCTCTGGTAAGACCACATCTGGAGATTTGTGTACAGTTTTGGTCTCCAAATTTGAGGAATTACCTCCTTGTGATTGGGGCAGTGCAGCGTTGGTTCACAAGGTTGATCCCTGGGATGGCGGGACTGTCATATGAGGAAAGATTGAAAAGACTGGGCATGTATTCACTGGAGTTTAGAAGGATGTGGGGGATCTTATAGACATATTTATAGGACTGGACAAGGTAGATGCAGGAAAACTGTTCCCAATTTTTGGGCGAGTCCAGAATCAGGGGGCCACCGTCTGAGAATAAAGGGAAGGCCAATTAAGACTGAGGTGAGAACAAACTATTTCATCCAGAGAGTTGTGAATTTGAGGAATTCCCTGTCACAGAGGGCAGTGGAGGCCAAATCACTCGATGGATTTAAGAGAGAGTTAGATAGAGCTCTAGGGGGTAGTGGAATCAAGAGATGACACAAAGCTAGGGGGCAGTGTTAGGTGTGAGGAGGATGCTAGGAGGCTGCAAGGTGACTTGGATAGGCTGGGTTAGTGGGCAAATGCATAGCAGATGCAGTATAATGTGTATAAATGTAAGGTTATCCACTTCAGTGGCAAGAACAGGAGGGTAGACTATTATCTGAATGGTGGCAGATTAGAAAAAGGGGAGATGCAACGACATCTGGGTGTCATGGTACACCAGTCATTGAAAGTAGGCATGCAGGTGTAGCAGGCAGCGAAGAACGCGAATGGTATGTTTGCATTCATAGCAAAAGGATTTGAGTATAGGAGCAGGGAGGTTCTACTGCAGTTGTACAGGGTTTTGGTGAGATCTCACCTGGAGTATTGTGTACAGCTTTGGTCTCCAAATCTGAGGAAATACATTCTTGTCATATAGGGGGTACAGAGAAGGTTCACCAGACTGCTTCCTGGGATGTCAGGACGTTCATATGAGGAAAGATTGTATAGGCTCGGCTTGTACTCGCTAGAATTTAGAGGATTGTTGGGGGATCTGATTGAAACTTACAAAATCCTTAAGGGGTTGGACAGGCTAAATGCAGGAAGATTGTTCCTGATGTTGGGGAGGTCCAGAACAAGGGATCACAGTTTAAGGATAAGGGAGAATTCCTTTAGGACCGAGATGATGATAAAAATATTCACACAGAGAGTGATGAGTCTGTGCAATTCTCTGCCACAGATGGTGGTTGAGGCCAGTTCATTGGCTATATTTAGGAGGGAGTTAGATGTGGCCCTTGTCCCTAAAGGTTTCATGGTGTATGGAGAACAGGCAGGTACAGGATACTGAGTTGAATGATCAGTCATCATCATATTGAATGGCGGTGCAGGCTCGAAGGGCCGAATGGCCTACTCCTGCGCCTATTTTCTATGTTTCTATGATATGGGAAGAAGGCAGGCACGGGTTATTGATTGGGGACGAACAGCCATGATCACAATGAATGACGGTGCTAGTTCGAAGCGCAGAATGGCCTCATCTTCCACCTATTTTCTATGTTTCTATGAAAATCATATATTATAGTAACTTTTAGAGCGTGAATTGTCATGGTAGAAATTCATACAATCATTCAGCATAGTAATATGCCATTTGGCGAGCACGGTCCCGCCAACCATTCCCGACACCCAACCTATTTAATTACATGTTTCAGCATGTGCCCCGTAGCCTTCAACGTCTCAATGTTTTGTGCTCATCTGGGTATATGTCTTAAATCCTGTTAGCTACTGTGCTCCCCTCCACTTTGTCCGGAGGTACGTTGTAGGTTCTCTACATCTCTGGTGGGAAATGAGTACCGAACGGAACACTGTCGCAGCCGCTACCCCGCAGCGCCAGTGACTCGGTATCGATCCTGACATCGAGTGTTGTATGTTGGTCCTGTGCCCTATTGATTTCCTGCGCGTGTTCGGAGTTCCTACAACATCCCAAAAACACGTGCATTTTTGCAAGTTAACGTAGAAACATAGAAAAAAGGTGTAGGAATAGGGCATTCGGCCCTTCGATCCTGCATCGCCATTCAATATGAACATGGCTGATCATCCAACTCAGTATCCCGTACCTGCCTTCTCTCCATACCCCCTGATCCCTTTAGCCACAAGGGCCACATCTAACTCCCTCTTAAATATAGCCAATGAACTGGCCTCAGCTACCTTCTGTGACAGATAATTCCAGAGAGTCACCACTCTCTGTGTGAAAAATGTTTTCCTCATCTCGGTCCTAAAGGAATTCCCCCTTATCCTTAGACTGTGACCCCTTGTTCTGGACCTCCCCAACATCGGGAACAATCTTCCTGCATCTAACCTATCCCACCCCTTAAGGCATGTAAATGTCCACCTTACGTTGAACTGGCCCGGAGTGGATGATACAAAAGGAATAATACAGAACACGTGTGAAGAGTTGATCAATAGTCGTCGTGGACTGTAGGCCGATGGGCGTCGCCTGCGGAGTATCTCTAAAAAAACTATGACATGGACTCCACAGAAAGAGCATTATTGGAATTTAGAAGAGAACTAGAAAGCTGCTCATAGAAAACCAATGCCTACTAAATTGTAAATAAAATGTTATAAGAGTTTTAGCAATGAGGTTATTTGCACATTCAACAACATTCCTAGTCCAGTTGAATACAGCAATGCCGATCATTATTAATAGAGACGGTCTGAAAATAGGGAGCCGGCTCTGATGGAATTCATCTGTCTTGTTTGTTGGTGAAGCGCAAAATTGACGTCACTGGATATGTAATAGCGTTTATGAGCTGTTCCCTGAATTTGGACTGTGTCACTCCATAGATAAAGGTGTTGGTGCACAGACTCAAATTTTGCAGCATGTAACCCACATAACCCAAGATATAATCATTAAAGTTATCAGGATCTGCTCCTGCAATGGAATAAATTATGAAATTTATAACATTCGCGGACCACAAAATGATAAAACTTCCGGAAATGGTAAAAAGTAAAATCACGGATTTCCGTCTCCCTTCCATCTCTGGGTCACTGCGGTTCTCTCCCTTGCTGTTCCCCCTCAGAGCTTTTCGTACGCGACTGGCCACTAATATGTGCCTGATTGTCAGCCCATTGAGAAGAAAAATTAACACGAATGGAATCAACGGAGTTAGACTCTTGTTGAACCTGTCAAATCCTATCCACCCGCTTTCAGTGTAATAACCTGACTTCAATTTACAATACCAAAGCACGTTGTTGATCAGCTGTCTTGGTGTATATATGAAATAGAAAGGAATGTTCTTCAAACACATTAAAATGCACGTGGTCGTCATTACTACGGCGGCTGTTTTAGGTCTGCAGTATTTTGTTTGTAGCTTCTGGTAGCAAATGGCTACACACCGATCAAAGGTAAAGGCAACTGTGAACCAGACCGAGCAATCTCTAGTAGCACATTGCAGCACAAAGATAATACTGCACAGAGGATAAATCTCGAGGAAAGATCCTGGGAAATAGTAATTGATCCGCATCAGTACTGCAGTTACAACAGCCAGGAGGTCCGCCGCTGCCATGGCCACCAGGTAGCGTGTAGTGCAGCGGGAGAGTCCGCATTTCCCCCGTGACAGGATCGCAATCGCAACGACATTCACTGGAATTAAACAAGAGAAAAACATGCAGATCACAAGTCATACGTTAGTCGTTTAATGTCAGACAGTGCAGCTAGTATTGGCTCGTGTGACAGAGGGAATGTGTCACAACCACTTCCGGTTCTAACACAATGGCACGCCTGGCGGGGCGGGGGGGGGGGGGGGGGGGGTTGGGGACCATGGACAGATATCGATTATTTCTATGCTTTATTGTTATTGACGTCATCCGGCTGAATAAAGTCTTGCGTGACCAAGAAATGCTCGCGATCATAAGCTAGATTTGGAATTTGGTCGTACACATCCGGTGCCTCCACACGATGTCTCCCTTACATCATCACAAGTGGAACAGCATTTGACTGGTCACATATTTGTCTGTGCAGATCATTTTTTGATAATAGTTTGTCGGCTACGTCTTTCGTTTGAGCAGTAATTCGAAGAGTAAATTGGCCTAATGACAAGTATTTTAATGCCTCTGCCTCACAACTTCAGGGAGATCCGCAGTGATGAAGATTTGTGGTGCAAGGATACGTTTCTAGTTGGGCGTCTGTGACCAGTTGTGTACTGCAGGGATCAGTGTTGTGGCGCTTGATGGTCATTATTTATATAGATTACTTCGATGCGAATGTGTAATGTTTGATTAGTTGGAATGGGAAATGGCACGAACGTTGTTGGTGTTGTGGACAACGAAAAGTGTTCTCTTTGGATAACATCGGAAATCAATTGGGTGGAAAGATGCACGGCACGTTGGGAGTTGGAATTGGAAACAACGTGGGCGATGCATTTTCCAGAAGGCAAAAGGAATATGGCATAAGCAGTACACGTTAGGACAGTACAATATATCAATAAATACAGGAACCGAAATATTTAAGTCGATGCTCAGAGGTATGACATGTGGTTGCGAAGATGGCTTGCAATGGTCGAGGTATTGAATGTATAAGCGGAGATCTGATGTTGCAACGTAGCAAAATGTCCGTTAAACGTCACCAGGAATTTGAGCGCCTCACGAGAAGGATGATCTGCTTTTACTCAAGAAATTGCAGAAGAGATTCGCCAGCACGCTGCATGACTTCGCTGACTCTATTTCTACGGAGATTGGATAAT
This sequence comes from Raja brachyura, assembly GCA_963514005.1. Next base: position 39,225,235 of record OY740808.1, read on the forward strand.
ACGAGCGAGATTACTCTGCACTCAGAGATGCTGGGCCGTGGCCTGATCGAGGTAAATGCAATTATAAGAGGCGATGATGCGTCATATGGATGGAAACGTTTCTTCTTCTGTTCGTGGTATCAAAAACACCAGAGATTGTGTTTAAGGTGAAAAAGAAATTTGAGCTGAGAGATTTTTTTCACACGTTTGGTTAATATCTGGCACGCGCTGCAAAGAGGCACGTTGCACTAAGATGCTATCACAATGTCCAAGAGTTATATAGGCAGATAATCGAATAAAACGACGGACAGAAGGATGCGGGTCTCATGCGGGATAATGGAATTAATGCGCGAACGGTCTGTGAAATGTTGTACATATCTAACATTCTTTCCCATTCAATGATTCTGTTTGGTCCTGCCCGTGGTCACGTAAGCATTGCATCGATACGGCTATTTTTTCCCATATACATGTAGAGCTCACGGAACACAAAAAAGTACGTCTTGTTACACGTAAGTGCCGAAATATCAAACACGACTACTTAGGCATGTTAGATGGAATACGTTGCGAGGTTACAGGGAAAGTAAGAAAGCGTATGGAATTACTCTGCTAGGAGCCTGTGGTGAATGTATCGGCGAAACGCCGTCCCATGAAGTAAGCAGATTGGGAATTAGAATACGGAGCGGTACCTCATAGAAACAAGCCTAAAAACATAGAAACAAGCATAAAATTTGTGTAGAACATGACGACAAAATCTAATGTGATATGCCTGCAAATAACCAATATCTCTCAATTTCTTGCATATGCACCTGGTTCTCCAAACGTCTTTTAAATGGCACCTCCCCAAATGCCTCAACCAACGACCACTCCTCCACCCCCCACCCCCCCCCCCCCCCCACACACACACACACCACTCCGACAGATCGTTCCTGTACTCATCATCCTCCGTGTAAAAAAAATGACTCGCAAGTCTACTTTAAACTTTCACCCTCTCACATTAAAACAATTTGATTGTCTTATCCCAGGTTTCTCACTGTCTATATTATCTGTGCCTGCCATAAATTCGTGTACTTCTATCGAGTCTCTGCGCAACGTCCGAGGTACGAGAGAAAGCAATCCAAAATGCCGGTTCTAAACTCAAACAAATGGCCTTTAAAATTCTCTTTCATGTTGGACAACGACAAAGAGTTCAGCAGTAAAAACGGGTCACGCAGAGTGACTGTAAAATTTGGCTAAGTGGTGTTTCGGTTGGAACCCTTTCCCAGACTGATAGTGGGGAGAGTGGATAAGAGACTGGTGCAGACCAATTCCTGGCAAGATATAGGTGCAGGTCAGCGAGGGGGCTGTTTTTGATCGTCAGATTATTGGAGGAAAACCAGAGTGGAAAAGCCAAAACCTGTGCGAGAAAGTTATAAGGGTTGCGCCAAAGGAAGGATTAAAGATGGAAGGGGGAAGGGGAGCGGGGGAGGCAATAAATTGGTGCGAATCCTTGTCGGACTTGGGAAATTAAGGGTGAAATGGGGTGAGCGTGTGTTTGTATGGTAATTACCTAAAATTGGCGAATTCAACGTTCATTTCGTTAGGCTGCAAACAATCCAAGCAAGATATGTGGAATGGGCATTGAATTCAACGTAACGGAATGAGTGTTAATTTCACCAAGAAATAATGATAAAACAAGAGTATAAATCAAACCCAGAGCGTCACTTACAAATGTCATTGACAATCGTTATTGATGTACATATTTACGAGAAATATGTTTTTTTCAATTGCACCCTGCTGCAAAACCCAAGTGTAGTGGTAGCTTTGGTTACTTAGCGCGCTTCTATATCTGACGTTTACCATATTGTGTTCGATTTTACTCGACGTTGGGCGAGTCCAGAACCAGGGGCCACAGTCTTAGAATAAAGGGGAGGTCATTTAAGACTGAGGTGAGAAAAAACGTTTTCACCCAGAGAGTTGTGAATTTATGGAATTCCCTGCCGCAGAGGGGAGTGGGGGCCAACTCACTGGATGGATTTAAGATAGAGTTAGATAGAGCTCAAGGGGCTAGTGGATTCAAGGGATATGGGGAGAAGGCAGGCACGGGTTATTGATAGGGGACGATCAGCCATGACCACAATGAATGGCGGTGCTGGCTGGATGGACCAAATGGCCTCCTCCTGCACGTATTTTCTATGTTTCTATGTTTCTTTATAATTCAGAATACGACACCGGAACTGACACTTTGCACATGGTATTGCTATCCTCGCAATAAGCTCAGTCTACTACCAACGTCAAATCAAAATAGTGAGGATCAATCTGTCAGTTTATAGTCTGTCTGTGGCAATGATAATGTCACACACGCTGGCGCAACGGTAGAGCAGCTGCCTCACAGCGAATCCAGCGCCGGAGAAAAGGGTTCGAACCTGACTCCGGGCGCTGTCTGTCGGGAGTTTGTACAATCCACCCGCGAACTGCATGGGTTTTCTCCGAGATCTTCGGTTTCCTCACACACTTCAAAGCCGTACAGGTTTGTAGGTTTATTGGCTTTGGTAAATGTAAAATATTCCTCCTGGGTATACGATAGTGTTAATGAGCGGGGAGCGCTGCTCGACGCGGAACACGTGGACCGAAAGGGCTTATTTCCGCGCTGTATCTCTAGACTAAATTTAATACATTGTTCTGTTGCCTCTAATTTATTGCGGAACTGAGGTAATCAGTTATTTTGTTAAAGAAGGAACTGCAGATGCTGGAGAATCGAGGGTTACACAAAAAGCTGGAGAAACTCAGCGGGTGCAGCAGCATCTAAGGAGCGAAGGAGAACGGCGACGTTTCGGGTCGAGACCCTTCTTCAGACTGGTCAGGGATCAGGGAAACGAGAGATATAGACAGTGATGTGGAGAGATAAATAACAATGAATGAAAGATATGCAAAAAAGTATAAAGGAAACAGGCCATTGTTTCCATCAGTTATTAATCGTGGACATCTGAAAGCAAATAGTGAAGAGATCGTGTCTTCAAAGCATTGAAAGCGAAAGGTGTTTTCAAGCAGCAACAACATAAGGATAAGGTGTAAAATATTTTACGTTGAGAACATTTGTAAAGTTGATCGAATTTGAACGACATTTAACCGCTCACCCGTTTGGAACACCTGCTGTTTGAAGAAACAAATTCTCAGCGAAACAACAGTCATTTATAAACAGAGACGGAACACAAACCAAAACCAATCACATCAAATGACAATACCCCACACTCTGCTGAAGGTTACAGTCTTAAAAATTCATGGGCACTGGCTACAAATTTATATTTTCGGCATCTCTGTCGCACTGTTTTAATCAATGCTAAAGAAATGCAATATACTCAGAGAGACAGTCGTGCCTAACGTCTGTTTATTGACCTCAATAATATCATATAATTAATTCAAGAGATTTGATACAACGAATTGGGAAGCCAAGTTACTCAGGTGAACTTAAGAAGTGAATTGGGAGACCAGTTCAATTCAAGTATGGAAAAAGTTACATAACGTTCTGATGTGCTTACCTGTAAAGCCAATCGCGGCAATGATCAGATAGTATAGTTTTCTGATACTATAAAACGTTTGCAACATTTTCTTTGTGAGGCGATCGATCAGTTTTAGCGACAGCCAACCTCTGCGAATGAAGATCTGACCGTGAACTATAACTTAGCTGATAATTTATATCCTGCGAATATTCTCACGGGTACAGGGTTACAACACCCTTCAGAAAGAAAACAAAAATCAGAATACGACGTGAACTTGTTGCATCAGTAGAATTAAATCGGGGATGCTAACGAGTTTTTTCTCCCGAGAGTCGATTGTTCAGCGTTGATTAACTAATATGCTCTAAAGCTACCAGTTTCAGATTGGAAGGAAGCCACAACTTTTTGATTGAAATGGAGCCACAGGGAAGCCAATATTTCATTGGCGAGTTCTTAAGTCCGCTGTTAAATTACGTTTTACCCCGAACACTACCTATATATATTAATGATTTGGACGAGGGAATTGAATGCAACATCTCCAAGTTTGCGGTAGACACGAAGCTGGGGGGCAGTGTTAGCTGTGAGGAGGAAGCTAGGAGGCTGCAAGGTGACCTTGATCGGCTGGGTGAGTGGGAAAATGCATGGGAGATGCAGTATAACGTGGATGAATGTGAGGTTATCTACTTTGGTGGCAAAAACAGGAAAATAGACTATTATTTGAATGGTGGCCGATTAGGAAAAGGGGAGATGCAACGAGACCTGTGTGTCATGGTACACCAGTCATTGGAAGTAGGCATGCAGGTGCAGCAGGCAGTGCAGAAAGCGAATGGTACGTTAGCATTCATAGCAAAAGGATTTGCGTGTAGGAGCAGGGAGGTTCTACTGCAGTTGTACAGGGTCTTGGCGAGACCACACCTGGAGTACAGTTTTGGTCTCCAAATCAGGAAATACATTCTTGCCATAGAGGGAGTACAGAGAACTGATTTCTGGGATGTCCAGCATTTCATATGAAGAAAGACTGGATAGACTCGGCTTGTACTCACTGGAATTTAGAAGATTGAGGGGGAATCTTATAGAAACGTACAACATTCTTAAGGGGTTGGATAGGCTAGATGCAGGAAGATTGTTCACGATGTTGGGGAAGTCCAGGACAAGGGGTCACAGTTTAAATATAAGGGGGGAATCTTTTAGGACCGAGATGAGATAAACATTTCTCACGCAGAGAGTGGTGAATCTCTGGAATTCTCTGCCACAGAAGGTAGTTGCGGCAAGTTCATTGGCTATATTTAAGAGGGAGTTAGATGTGGCCCTTGTGGCTAAAGGTTTCAGGGGGTATGGAGTGATGGCAGGTAAGGGATACTGAGTTGAATGATCAGCCATGATCATATTGAATGGCGGTGCAGGCTCGAAGGGCCGAATGGCCTACTCCTGGACCTATTTTCTATGTTTCTATAAGGAAGTGGTCGTTCTCTTGGTGTTGACAGGTTGTGATAAATCCATAGTAGAATTATAACGTATGTCTATCCATAATTTATCGGTCAATTAATTTATTAACCGAATCTTGGCACACACTCAAGGCCATGTTCTTAATCGAATCCCGCAACCATGCGAGGCCTTTCAACAAAAACAAATAATAACAAGGTGTAACATAATATATATTATTATTGTAACAGAATGAGGAGAGGAGCTCTCTGCAGATATTCTTGAACAGAAACAGCACAATTCATGGGCGGCGTACATAGAAAGCAAACCGGCTGCCCATTATTCTATTTTATTGTCTTATGACGTTCAGGATGAACTCAAACGGTAACGCGACATTCATCAAGACCGACTAAAACGCCAACAAATAATGTTGTTCTTGGGAAATATGCAGGAAAATAAAATGCTTATATTTACGGAAACAGCTACATTTCCTGCTGCATGTAAGCACTGAGTATAGGAGTTCGGAGGCCATGTTGTAGTTGTATAAGACGTTAGTGAGAGCACCTTTAGAGTATTGCATCATTGCGGGACACCATGTTATCGGCAAAATATTTTCAAAAATAGTGATTCAGATAGTGATGGTCAGATAACATTTACGCGATGTTGCCTAGACCTGAAAGTCTGAGATATATGGAGATGTTGAATATGCTGAGTCTGTATTCCTTGGAGCGCAGGATGATGTGGGGTGATCTTAGACGTGTATAAAACCATGAGAGCAATAGGTCGGGTGGTTGCACATAATGTCTTGCCCGGAGAAGGGAATCGAGGACCAGATTCAAGGGTAGGTTCAAGGTGAAACAGAAAAGATTTAGTAGGAATCGGAGGGATAATATTTTCACACAAATGGTGGTGGGTGTATGGAACAAGGTGGCAGGGGACGTAGAGGCTGGGTCTATCCCAAAGTTTAAGAAGCAGTTAGACAGGTACATGGAATTGACTAATTTGGAAGGATATGGACCAAACGCAGGCAGGTGGGATTAATGCAGCTGGAACATGTTGGCCGGCGTGGGACCTGGTTCCCCACTGCATGACTCTATGACTCCAAGGTTAAATAATTGAAATACGTTAAAGCATCTGTATTAAAGAGGGTAAGACATTACCACGGGAAACCTGTCCCAAACATATTAGCAAAGTGTAAACTACTACTGTACGACAATAAATTCATGGAGGCGAAACGAAAATGATAGCGGATAGGAACAATCATTCGACCCAGGACAAATGTGGCCACGACTTTTGTCTGACCAAGGGTCTCGACCCGAAACGCCAGTAGCCCATGCATTCGAGAGGTGCTGGCTGACCTGCTGGGTACTCCATTTACTTTGTATCCAATTTTGTAATTCTGTTTTGAACCGAATGGATTTTAATCACAAATATCATCGACTTTATATGCTTAATATTTCGTATATTCAGAAGTACGTATCGAAACATTGTTTCAAACGTATTGGATATGACTGTGTAATAGAGGAGCTTTATCAATCCATCAGAATAGAATTTTATTTAGGGATGGTGTCTAAATAATGTAATGCTCCTCTCTAGGAAATAACGGAGTCAGGAAACCGATCTTGAGTATTGAGAAAAGGAACTGCAGATGCTGGTTTATAAAAAAAGACGTAAAGTGCTGTTGTAACGCAATGCAGCATCTAGTACAATATAGACATGCGACGTTGCGGGTAGGGGACCTCCAGAATTATTTTTATTGTGGTGACCTAGAAGTAAAGGGGAACAGGACAAAGAAAATATATCTAAGCACCTCTTGAAATCTGGTTCACTATCGTCGAAGCTGTCGGGCCAGAGACTGCCAATGTGTGTGCAGGACAGGTCTGCGAGTCAAAATGTAGCGCTGCAGCAAAGCCTCGTCTCCACCGTGGGAGGTCGAGAGAGGCAACAGGCGAGAATCAGGGATGGTGTGTTGCCTCCCTGGTGCCAGGATCCAGGACTTCACGGACCGATTGCAGGGCATCCTCAAGGGAGAAGGTGAGCAGCCGGAGGTGGTAGTGCATATCGGCATAAATTACGTCGTGAAGAAGAGCAATTAAATTATGCAGCGTGACATCAGAGAGCTCGGAAGAAGGCTGGAAAGCGGAACTTCCAGGGGGTTATCTCCGGTTTGCTTTCAGTTCCTCGTGCTGGCTAGGGCAGGAACAGGGAGATAGGGGATCTGAATGTGTGGCTGAGGAGTTGGTGCAGCGGGCAGTGATTTAGATTCTTAGACCATGGGATCTGTTTTGGAAAAAGGGTGAATTGTACAAAGGGGACGACAATGCTGGATAATCTCTTGAAAGGCTTGATGCGACAAGTAAAGAGAAAATAAGTGCCAGTTAACAAAACTAGTAAACGCTACCTGTGAAGAATTTGTGTTTTTTTGTGCAGATGTATCGGATCATAATGTATTATAAACAAATATAAAATTTGAGGGGAAAGATGGTTGGAATATTGGGTCAAGAGGTGGAGAAAAAAGCAAGATTTCTAAAACAGGCACATTATGAGCTCGGCCCTAAATCCACCAAAATACTTGCCCAGAGGCTACGCAAATAACAGGCTGACAACACCATACACAAAATTGCACACAGAAATTGAAGAGTGATCCAAAAGAAATAGAATATTTCTTCCAGGAATATTATAAAGAATTATATACACAAACCTCTGCAGTAGATGGGGAATCAATGAGGATTTTTTAAAGTGCAATACATCTGCCCTGTATTGGAGAGACAGAAAATAAAATATTTGCAGCTGAAATATCACTGGAGGAGATAGATAAGAAACTTGGTAGGATGAAAACAAACATGGCTCCAGGCAGCGATGATTTCCCTATAGAATGGCAAAAATATTTCTGAATGAGCTGAACCCACTTCTTCTGAGAACGTTTAACTCGATTATCAAAGAAGGCAAGCCACCCCCGTCATGGAAAGAGGCAATTATAATATTAATCGCCAAAGAGAACAAAGACACGTAAAATTGTACCAGCGACAGACCGATATAAATTCTCAATGTGGACTATAAATTATATTCTTCAATTATCTCCCAACGATTTGAAAAGTTCATGCCAGGTTTAATTAATGAAGACCAGACTGGTTTTAGAATAGGCAGACAAACACAGGGCAGTATTAGAAGAACCCTAAATATAATACACAAGATTCAAAAGGAAAGTACGTGCTCTGTGGGTTTGGGTCACCGAAGATTCAATTCAAGTTATTAAAGTAATTTACCAGCAACCTACTGCAAGAGTAAAGGTGAACTGGTCCTTCTCGGCCCTTCCAGTCCGTGCCGACCATTTATTTTCCCCTAGTCCCATCTACCTGCACTCAGACCATACCCCTGCATTCCCTTCCCGTCCATATACCTATCCACTTTACTTTTAAGTGTTAAAATCCATCCTGCCTCCACCAATTATGCTGGAAGATCATTCCACACAGCCACCACTCTCTGAGTAAAGAAGTTCCCCCTCATGTTACCCCTAAACTTCTGTCCCTTAATTCTCACGTCATGCCCTCTTGTTTGAATCTTCCCTACCCTCAATGGGAAAAGCTTATCCACATCAACTCTGTCTATCCCTTTCATCATTTTAAAGACCTCAATCAAGTCCCCCCTTAACCTTCTGCGCTCCAAAGAATAAAGACCTAACTTGTTCAACCTTTCTCTGTAACTTAGTTGCTTGAACCCAGGCAACATTCTAGTAAATCTCCTCTGTACTCTCTCTATTTTGTTGACTACATGATATTGCTATCCTCACAATAAGCTCTGTCTACTCTGTCTACTACCAACGTCAATTCAAAATAGTGAGGAGCAATCTGTCAGTTGATAGTCTGTCTGTGGCAATGATAATGTCATACGCGGTGGCGCAGCTGCCTCATAGCGAATGCAGCGCCGGAGAAAAGGGTTCGAACCTGACTCCGGGTGCTGTCTGTCGGGAGTTTGTACAATCCACCCGTGACCTGCACGGGTTTTCTCCGAGATCTTTGGTTTACTCACACACTTCAAAGCCGTACAGGTTTGTAGGTTATTTGGCTTGGTAAATGTCAACAATGTCGTCGGTGTAGGATAATGTTAATGTGCGGGGAGCGCTGCTCGACGCGGACCACGTGGACCGAAAGGGCCTGTTTCCGCGCTGTATCTCTAGACTAAACGAAATAAATCGTTCTGCTGCCTCGAAGTTATTGTGGAACTGAGGTAATCGGTTATTCATCGGGGACAACTGAAAGCAAAAAGTGAAGGGGTCGCGTCTTCAAAGCATGAAAGCGAAACATATTTTCAAGCAGCTACAATATCAGGGTAGCGTGTAAAACATTTTACGTTGAGAACATTTGTAATGTTGATCGAATTTGAACAAAATCTAACCGCTCACCCGTTTGTTACACCTGCTGTTTGCGGAATCAAATCCTCAGAGAAACAAGTAATTTATAAACAGAGACGGAACACAAACTAAAAACAATCACATCAAATGACAATACCCCACACTCTGCTGAAGGTTACAGTCACACACATTCTTACAAATTGATGGGCACTGGGCGTAAATTATTCCTCTCTGTTGCACTATTTTCATCAATGCTAAAGAAATGTAATATACTCAGAGAGACAGTCGTGCCTAACGTCTGTGTATTGACCTCAATAACATCATATAATTAATTCAAGAGATTTGATACAATGACATAGGAGGCCAAGTTACTCAGGTGAACTTAAGAAGGGAATTGGGAGACCAGTTCAATTCAAGTATGAAAAAAGTTACATAACGTTCTGATGTGCTTACCTGTAAAGCCAATCGCGGCAATGATCAGATAGTATAGTTTTCTGATACTGTAAAACGTTTGCAACATTTTATTTGTGAGGCGATCGATCTGCTTTAGCGACAGCCAACCTCTGCGAATGAAGATTTGACCGTGAACTATAACTTAGCTGATAATTTATATCCTGCGAATACTCTCACGGGTACAGGGTTACACCCTTCAGAAAGAAAAAAAATCAGAATACGAAGTCAAATTGTTGCATCAGTAGAATTCAATCTGGGGTGCTAACGAATTTATTCTCTCGAGAGTCAATTGTTCAACGTTGATTAGCTAATGTGTTCCAACGCTACTATTTCCAAATTGAAAGGAAGCCACAACATTTTGATTGAAATGGAGCCACATGGAAGCCAATATTTCATTGGCGAGTTCTTAAGTCCGCTGTTACATTACTGCATATAAGGAAGTGGTCGTTGTCTTCTAGTTGACAGGTTGTGATGAAGCCATAGTAAAAATATAACGTATGTCTATCCATAATTTATCGGTCAATTAATCAATTAACCGAATCTAGTCACACGCTCAAGGCCATCTTCTGACATAGAAACTTAGAAACATAGAAAATAGGTGTAGGAGGAGGCCATTCGGCCTTTCGAGCCAGCACCCCCATTCATTGTGATCAGGACTGAACGTCCACTATAAATAACCCGTGGCTGCCTTCTCCCGATATCCCTTGACTCCACTAGCCCCTTGAGCTCAATCTAACTCTGTCTTAAATCCATCAAGTGACTTGGCCTCCACTGCCCACTGTGGCAGGGAAATCCATAATTTCACAACTCTCTGGGTGAATTTTGTTTTTCTCACCTCAGTCTTAAATGACCTCCCATTTATTCTAAGTCTATGCCTCCCCTGGTTCTGGACTCGCCCAACATTGGGAACATTTTTCCAGCATCTAGCTTGCCCAGTCATTTTATAATTCTATATGTTTTTATAAGATCCCCCTCATCCTTCTAAACTCCAGTGAATACATGCCCAGTCTTTTCAATCTTTCATAGATACATAGAAATTAGGTGCAGGAGTAAGCGATTCGGCCCTTCGAGCCTGCACCGCCATTCAATATGATCATGGCTGATCATCTAACTCAGTATCCCAATATTTCCTCATATGATAGTCCCGCCACCCCAGCGATCAATCTCGTGAACCTACGGTGTACAGCCTCAATCACAAGGATGTCCCTCCTCAAATTAGGAGACCAAAACTGTACACAATACTCCAGATGCGGTCTTACCAGAGCCCAATACATCTGCGGAGGAACCTCACTGTACTCCTACAGTGAAATCCTCTTTGTTATGAAGGCAAACATTCCATTCGTTTTCTTCACTGCCTGCCGTACCTGTAAGCCAACTTTCAGTGGCTGGTGTTCAAGGACGCCCAGGTCTCGCTGCACCTCCCCCTTACCTAACCTAACCCCATTAAGATAATAATTTGCCGCCTTGTTTTTTCCGCCAAAGTGGATAAGCTCACATTTATCTATATATATACTGCACCTGCCACGCATCTGTCCACTCACACAACCTGTCCAGGTCACCCTGCAAACTTCTAACATCCCCTTCACAGTTCACACTGCCACCCAGCTTTGTTTGATCTGCAAACTTGCTATTGTTGCTCCTAATTCCCTCTTCCAAATTATTAATGTATATGGTAAACAGTTGCGGCCCCAACACCGAGCCTTGCGGCACTCCGCTCGCCACTGCCTGCCATTCTGAAAAGGACCCGTTCACTCCTACTCTTTGCTTCCTGTCTGCCAACCAATTTTCTATCCATGTCAACACCCTACCACCAATACAATGTGCTCTAATTTTAGTCACCATTATCAAGTGCGGGACCTTATCAATGGCTTTCTCAAAGTCTAGAGACACTACATCTACTGGTACCCCTTCATCCATTTTACTTGTCACATCCTCAACATATTCCAGAAGATTAGTCAAGCATGAATTCCCTTTCATAACTCCATGTTGACTTGGATGAATCATTTTACTGCGATCCAAATGCCCCATTATTACTTCTTTAATAATTGACTCCAGCATCTTTCCCACCACCGAAGTCAGGCAAACTAGTCTGTAATTCCCCGTTTTCTCTCTCACTCCTATCTTAAAAAGTGGGACATCCTCCAGTCCACAGAAACTATTGAACATTGCAAAGTGATCACCCATGCGTCCACTATTTCTAGAGCCACCCCCCTGAGGACCCTGGGATGCAGACCATCAGGTCCAGTGGATTTATCATCCTTCAGTCTCATTAGCCGACCCAATACTATCTCGCCTAATGAAAATGTATTTCAGTTCCTCTGCCCCGGATCCTCTGTCCTGCAATACATCTGGGAGATTGTTTGTGTCTTCCTTAGTGAAGACAGATCCGAAGTTCCTATTCAACTCTTCTGCCATTTCCTTGTTGCGCATAATAATTTCACAAGTGTCTGCCTTCAATGGACCCCCATTTGACTGAGTAGCACTCTTTTTCTCTTAACATATGTCCTTCTTTATATTCATGGCCAGCTTCCATTAGTACGTCGTCTTTTCTGGCTTCCGGCTACTCTTTGCTGTGTTATACATCTTTTCTTTTAGTTTTATTCTATCCCTAACTTATCTTGTCAGCCACGGTTTCCTCCTACGCCCCTTAGAATCTTTCTTCCTTTTTGGAATGAAGTGATCCTGTATCTTCTGGATTATGCCGAGAAATTCCTGCCATTGCTGTTCCACCGTCATTCCTGCTAGGATCCCTTTCCAGTCTACTTTGGCCAGCTCCCCTCGTGCCTTCATAGCCCCTTGGTTCAACTGCATCATTGACACTTCCGGTTTAACGTTCTCCTTGTCAAACTGGAGATTTAAACTAATCATATTATGTTCACTACCTCCAAGCGGTTCTTTTACCTCTTGGTTCTTGGTTCTTGGTTACTTGGTCATCCAAAATATTCCAACTGGAATTTAAACTGGAGGTAGTGAAGGGAGGGGTTTAGCCAGAGAGGGTTATTGGGAAGAACGTGCCACTTTAAAATTAGTTGTATCTGGCTGGGCAACCGTGGTTTGGTGGAGATTATTCCATGCTTTAATAGTGCGTGGAAAGAACGAATTGCTGTACACATCTATCGTTGAAGCTGGGACCAAAAATCGGATCGAATGCCCTCGTCTGCTCCTAATTGGTTTGGGGTTGGCGTAGGTCTTGTGATCTATGTCTAGCTGACCATTTAACATTTTGTAAAAACAGGTCAAACGGTGAGCTTCACGTCTGTCTTGGAGAGGGTTCCACCCCAGAGAATTCAGAAGTTTGGTGACACTCGCTTCTCTCTCGTGGGTGTTAGTAACAAATCGAGCGGCCTGTCTTTGGACATGTTCGATGGATGAAATGTTTTTATCACATTTTATGGACGAAATGTGTGTATGGGTCCCAAGCTGCAACTGCGTAGTCCAGATGAGGTCTAACGAGGGTGAAATACAGCTTCTCCTTGATAGAAGCTGAACAATGATGGAAGTTACGGCTCAGGTAGTTTAGGACACCTGTTGCTTTCACTGTTGCATGATGAGTCTGACCATTCCAACGTAGATCATTCTGCATTCCAACGTAGATCATTTTGCAATACCTCAAGTTCTCTCATCATATCTGATTCATTAGAAAACACTAAATCCAGAATTGGTCCATTAAAAGCTGCTCTATGAATCCAAGCTGCTTTATGAATCCTATGGGGTCCTGAACCAACCTGATTTCTTAATCGAATCCCGCAACCATGCGAGGCTTTTCAACAAAAACAAATAATGACATGCCTCAGCGATTATCAACCAGTGGCACTAACGTCGGTGGTGATGAAGTGCTTCGAGAGGTTGATCATGGCACAAATCAAGTCCTACCTGGACAAAAACCTGGACCCACTGCAGTTCGCTTACCGCCACAACAGATCAACGGTGGATGCGACCTCGCTGGCCCTCCACTCTGCTCAGGACCACTTGGACAACAAAAACTCATATGTCAGGCTGTTATTTATTGATTACGGCTCGGCATTTAATGCAATCAGCCCCACGAAGCTGGTTATCAAACTCTCAGAGCTGGGTCTCTGTGCATACCTCTGCAATTGGATAGTCGACTTCCTCATTCACAGACCACAGATTGTTCGAATAGGTGGAAAAGTGTCAGCCTCGATAACAATCAGTATGGGAGCACCTCAAGGCTGCGTGCTCAGCCCCTTGCTGTACTCACTCTATACTCATAACTGAGTAGCGGGTCATAGTGCGAACTCCATCATCAAGTTCGCTGACGACACCACTATTGTGGGACGTATCACTGATGGGGACAAGTCAGAGTATAGAAGTGAGATCTACCGACTGACCAAATGGTGCCAGCACAATAACCTGGCCCTCAACACCAGCAAAACCAAGGAACTGATTGTGGACTTTGGAAGTGGTAGAATGGGGACCCACAGTCCCGTTTATATCAACGAGTCCATGATGGAAAGGGTCAAGAGCTTCAAATTCCTAGGCGTCCACATCTCTGAAGATCTCTCCTGGTCCGAGAACACTGATGCCATTATAAAGAAAGCACATCGGCGCCTCCACTTCCTGGGAAGATTACGGAGAGTCTGTATGTCAAGCAGGACTCTCTCTAACTTCTACAGGTGCACAGTAGAGAGCATGCTGACCGGTTACATCGTGGCTTGGTTCGGCAGCTTGAGTGGCCAGGAGCGAATACAACTTCAAAATGTAGTAAACACTGCCCAGTCCATCATCGGCTCTGACCTCCCTTCCATCGAGGGGATCTATCGCAGTCGCTGCCTCAAAAAGGCTGGTAGTATCATCAAGGACCCACATCATCCTGGCTACACACTCATCTCCACGCTACCTTCAGATAGAAGGTACAGGAGCCTGAAGACTGCAACGTCCAGGTTCAAAAATAGCTACTTCTCCAAAGCCATCAGGCTATTGAACTCAACTCAATCAAAATTCTGAACATTAATAGCCCATTATCTGTTTATTTGGACTTTATCTGTTTTATTTATTGATTTGTGTATATATGTATACAATGGTGTATGGACACACTGATCTGTTCTGTATTTATGCCTTCTATATTCTGTTGTGTTGAAGCAAAGCAAGAATTTCATTGTCCTATCTGGGACACATGACAATAAACTCTCTTGAATCTTGAATCTCGAATGACATTAACCTCACAAGTAAGTTGTAACGTACTATATATTATTATAACAAAATGAGGAGAGGAGGATCTGACTGCAGATATTCTTGGACCGAAACAGCACCATTTATGGGCGGCGTACGTAGAAAGCAACCGGGTCGCCCATTATATTATTTTATTGTATTATGACGTTCAGGATGAACTCAAACGGTAACGCGACATTCATCAAGACCGACTAAAACATCAACGGATGGTGTTGGACTGGGGGAATATGTCAGGGAAAAGAAATGCTTATGTTTACGGAGTAAGCTACATTTTCTGCTTCATGTAAACTCTGAATAAAGAAGTTGGGAGGCCATGTTGTAGTTGTATAAGACGTTGGTGAGACCACCTTTAGGGAATTGCGTCATTGCTGGACACCATGTTATCGGCAAAATATTGTCCAAAATATTGATAGGATTCGGAGACAATTTGCGCGATGTTGCCAGGACCAGAGGGCCTGAGATATATGGAGATGTTGAATAGGCTGAGTCTGTATTCCTTGGAGCGCAGGATGATGTGGGGTGATCTTAGAGATGTATAAAATCATGAGAGCAATAGGTCGGGTAGTTGCACATAATGTCTTACCCGGAGAAGGGATTCGAGGACCAGATTCAAGGGTAGTTTCAAGGTGAAACAGAAAAGATTTAGTAGGAATTTGAGGGGTAACATTTTCACACAAAGTTTGGTGGGTGTATGGAACAAGCTACCAGACGACGTAGAGGATGGGTCTATCCCAATGTTTAAGAAGCAGTTAGAGAGGTACGTGGAACTGACTCATTTGGAAGGATATGGACCAAACGCAGCCAGGCGGGATGCACAGCAGGAACATGTTGCCCGGTGTGGGTCCTGTTTCCCTTCAATTACTCCAAGGTTAAATCATTGGGACAAGTGAACACAGTTCACTATTTGAAATACTTTAAAGCACCTGTATTAAAGAGGGTAAGACATTACCATGGGAAACCAATCCCAAACATATTAACAAAGTGTAAGTTACTCGAGACGTACGACAATAAATTCATCGATGCGAGGAAATAAGCTTACTTGTGGTTTGAAATGATAATGTTAGTGGATACGAACAATCATTCGACCCACGACGACGTGTGTCTGACCAAGGGTCCCGATCCGAAACGTCAGCTGCCTAAGCTCTCGATAGGTGCTGACTGACCCGCTGCTTTACCCCAGCTACTTTGTATACAATTTTGTAAATAGGTTTATAAACAAATGGAGTTTAATCACAAATATGATCGACTTCATTTGCTTAATATTTCATGTATTTGGAAGTACGTATCGGAAAATTGTTTCAAACTTAGTGATCATGAATGTATAATTTATAAACTTTATCAATCCATCAGATTAGAATTTCATTTACGGATGGTGTCTGACTAATGTAATGCTCCCCTCTTGGAAATAACAGAGTCAGGAAACTGATCTTGAGTATTCAGAAAAGTAACTGCAGATCCGTGTTTATATAAATCGGCAGAAAATGCTGTAGTAACGCAATGGGACATGCAGCATCCAGCAGCATATAGACATGTGACGTTGCGGGTAGGGACCCTCCAGCATGATTTCTATGGTGGTGACCTAGAAGAAAATAGGGGCAGGACAAAGAAAATATATCTAGTACCTCTTGAAATCAGGTTCACCATCTACGAAGCTGTCGGGACAGAGACTGCCATTTTGTGTGCGGGACAGGTCTGCGAGTCAAAATGTGGCGCTGAAGCAAAGGCGATGAGACAGACATCAGGCAGCGCCTCGAATTAATCGTGAGAGGATCAGAGAGGGGTTTCTGCTTCAACAGGCGCGAACTGGAATGGTATGTTGCCTCCCTGGTGCCAGGATACAGAACTTCACGGACCGATTGCAGGGCATCCTCAAGGGGGAGGTTGAGCAGCCGGAAGAGGTAGGATCGAACTGGGATGGCGGGTCTGCCATGTGAGGAAAGATTGAAAAGATTAGGCTTATATTCACTGGAGTTTAGAAGGATGAGGGGATCCTATAGAAACATTTAAAATTATAAAAATGACTGGACAAGTTAGATGCATGGAAAACGTTTGTAATGTTGGGCAAGTCCAGAACCAGGGGCCACAGTCTTAGAATAAAGGGGGAGCCATTTCAGACTGGGGTGAGAAAAAAAACGTTTTCATCCAGAGAGTTGTGAATTTGCAGATTCCCTGCCGCAGAAGGCAGTGGAGGCCAAATCACTGGATGGATTTAAGAGTGAGTTAGATAGAGCTGTAGTGGCTAGTGGATTCAAGGGATATGGGGAGAAGGCAGGCATGGATTATTGATAGGGGGCGATCAGCCATGATCACAATGAATGGCGGTGTTGGCTCGAAGGACCGAATGGCCTCCACCTGCACCCAATTTCCATGTTTCTACGTTTCTATGAATTGTACAAAAGGGACGGGTTGCACCTTAACTGTTGGAAAAATCGAAAAATGCTGGAGAAACTCAGCGGGTGAGGCAGCATCAATGGAGCGAAAGAAAAGGTGAAGTTTCAGGTCAAGATCCATCTTCAGACTGATGTCAGGGTGGATGGCGGCGGGATGAAGAAAGGAAGAGTCCGATACAGTAGGCTGTGAGAGAGCTGGGAAGGAAGGAGTAAGCAATGACTACCTGAAATTGGAGAAGTCAATGTTCATACCGCTGGGGTGTAAACTACCCCAGCGAAATATGGGGTAGTTTGTGCGGTGGGACTCACTCTGGTCATGGAGGAGACCCCGGACAGAAAGGTTGGATTTGGAATATGTGCGAGAAGAACTGAGCTACCCGGAGATCAAGTTGGTTAATGCAAACTGTGCGTAGGTGTTGGACAATGTGATCACGAAGCCTGCGCTTGGTCTCATTGATGCAGAACAGTTGACACCTAGAACAGCGGATGCAATAGAAGAGGTTGGAGGAGGTGCATGTCTGCCGCACCTGGAAAGATGGCTTAGGTGCTTGGATGCAGTCGAGGGGGGTGGTAAAGAGACAAGTGTAGTATTACCTGCAGTTGCAAGGGAAAGTGGGAAGGGACAACTTGACCAAGGAGTTATGGAGGGAGCCGCCTCTGCGGAAAGCCGAAAGGAGAGGAGATGGGAAGATGTGGAATGCCGTGAATCACGTTGGAGGTGGCAAAAAGGTTGGAAGATTACCCGTTGTATGTAATGGTACCCGGACGTGATGTCAAAGGACGTGAAGTCGAAGCGAAGAAGTAGGAGCCAAGTAACCGAACGGCAACGATGCCGAAAAGCCAAATAACCGAAGGTGTACGACTCCAAAAAGTTAAGTAAGCGAAAGGGCGCAACACCGAAAAGCCAAATAATAGAATAAACACAACGCCGAAAAGCCAAATAACGGGCATGACGTCGCCGATGGGGCGGGACTTCTCAGCGATTGGTCCAGACACCCGCCTCCATCACATCACTGGCCGGGGAAACGGGAGGGTGGGGGACATTTTTAATCTTCCTTCTCCGCTATTGGTATTTTCTGAATATAAAATAAAACCCCGCGTGATTGGAACTTTTGGTTGATTTGAAAAAAAATTATCCAAATTGGCTCCATAGACATTTACACCAACTGTAACAATTATATTTTGACTATCACACCACATACACCACCGTGCATCTTGAAGACCGGTGTGATTCGAGAAGAAAAACAGGAACAAAATATTACTGTTTTATAAAAGAATATCTTAGCTACCTGAGTCGGTTCAGTGAGATGAGTAGGTGTAAATCGACGTGCGTTAGTTTCTGCGTGCACGCCCCAGAGACGGGGAATGTCCACGCTGCGCTGCCCCGGGATTTTATTCACAGTAAGCAGAATTTGTCAAACTACCGTGGACCTCTAGCTGAACCAAGCTCGTTATGCGCTCGGCGATTTCCTTCGGGTTGGAAAAGTGGGTCAGTTGTGGACAAAACGTTTATCAAATGCATTGGACGAAATTAAGCAAATTTCGGAATCAGCTTTTGTCTGATCTAACCAATCGCATCAGCTATATTCTGCTTTCCAATAAAATTAACAGGAAAGAAAGCACACAAAGCGATAGGAGAGTATGGCCAAGTGTATTAGGGATCTATCTGAAAGGTGAGATGCGTAAAGTAGTGTATATGAATGCGTGAAGTATAAGAAGGAAAGTAGATGAGCTTGAGGCTTGGTTAGAGGTATGTAGATATAAAATTGTGGGGATTGCTGAGACGTGGCTGCAGGGGGATCTGGCCTGGGAACTCAATATTCATTTTTATACATCCTATAGAAAGGACAGGCAGGTGGGCAGAGGAGGGGGTGGCTTTGCCGGTGAGGAGTGGAATTCAGTCCCTTGCAAAGGAAGACATAGGGACTGACGAGGAAGAGTCACTGTTGATTTAGAAGGACACAAATGTGTGTTATTTACCGACCTCCAAATAGTAGCCCGGATGTTGGGTGTAAGTTGCAGCAGGAGTTAAAACAGGCATGTAACAAAGGTAATGCCGCTGTGGTGATGAGGGATTTCAATATGCAGGTAGATTGCGAAAATAAGGTTGGTTCAGGACCCCAAGAAAGCGAGTTTGTAGAGTGCCTCCAAGATGGATTCAAGTCCATTCAAGTGTTGTCTGATGAACCAGATTTGTTAAGAGAACTCGTGGTAAAGGAACCGCTTGTAGTTATCATAATATTATTAGTTTTAATCTGTAATTTGAGAAGGAGAAGATTAAATCGGAAGTGTCCGTGATGCAGTTGAACAAAGGGGACTAGGAAGGCATGGGAGTGGAGCTGGCCAAGGTAGACTGGAAAGGGAACCTAGCAGGAATGCCGGTGGGTTTAAGAAGGAACTGCAGATGCTGGAAAATCGAAGGTAGACAAAAGTGCTGGAGAAACTCAGCGGGTGGAGCATCATCGATGGGGCGAAGGAAATAGACAACGTTTCGGACCGAAACTCTTCTTCAGACCATTTCAAACCCTTCTTCAGACAATTTTAATGACGGTGGAACTGCAAAGACAGGAATTTCGGGGCATAATCTCGATGACGCAGGATAATTTCATTCCAAAAAGGAAGAAAGATTCTGAGGGGAGTAGGAGGCACCCGTGGCTGACAAGGGAATTTAGGGTTAGAATAAAACTAAAAGAAAATATGTATAGCACAGCAAAGAGTAGCCGGAAGCCAGAGGATTGGGAAACCTTCATAGGACTACCGAAGGAAACAAAACGGACGATAAGGGCTGGAAAAATGAAGACGAAGGGAAGCTGGCCCGGAATACAAAGAAGGACAGTAAACGTTTCATTAGATATGTTAAGGGAAAACCTGTAGTAAAGTATAACGTGGGTCCCTTGAAGGCAGACACACGTGAAATTAGTATGGGGAACAAGGAAATGGCAGAAGAGTTGAACAGGTACTTCGGGACTCTCTTCACTAGGAAGACATAAAATAATCTCCCAGATGTGTTGGAGGACAGATGATCTAAGGGGGCAGAGGAACTGAAATACATTGTCATTAGGTGAGAAGTAGTATTGGGTAGGCTAATGGGACAAGGATGATAAATCCCCTGGGTCGGATGGTCTGCATCCTAGGGTCCTCAGGGAGGTGGCTCTAGAAATAGTGGACGCATTGGTTATCATTTTCCAATGTTCAATCAATTCAGGATCAGTTCCTGTGGATTGGAGAATAGCTAATGTGTCCCACTTTTCAATAAAGGAGAGAAAGAGAAAACGGGAATTACAGACCAGTTAGCCTGACTTCGGTGGTGGGAAAGATGCTGGAGTCAATTTTTTAAAGAGGTAATAATGGGGCGTTTGAATAGCAGTAAAAGGATTAGTCCAAGTCAACTTGAATTTGAAAGGGAAATCATGATTGACTAATCTTCTGGAATTTTTTGTGGATGTGACAAGTAAAATGGATGAAGGTGTGCCAGTGGATGTAGTGTATCTAGACTTTCGGAAAGCCTTTGATAAGGTCCTGCACGGGAGACTGGTGACTAAAATTAGAGCACATGGTATTGGGGGATGGGTGTTGACATGGATAGAAAATTGGTTGGCAGACTGTAAACAAAGAGTGGGAGTGAACGGATCCTTTTCAGAATGGGAGGCAGTGGCGAGTGGAGTGCCGCAAGGCTCGGTGCGCAGGCCGCAACTGTTTACCAGTCTTAGAACAGTCCTAGAATAATGATTTGGAACAGGCAATTAGGAGCAACACGAGCACGTTTGCGGATGACACAAAGCTGGGTGGCAGTGTGAAGTGTGTTGAGGATGTTAGTAGGTTGCAGGGTGACGAGGGCAGGTTGAGTGAGTGGGCAGATGCAGTATAATATAGAAAATGTTTGGTTATCCACTTTGACGGCGAAAGAAGGGGGTAGATTGTTTTCCGCTCCTGGACCTCAGATTGCCGAACCAAGCCATGCTGAAACCAGTCAGCAAGCTCTCTACTGTGCACCTGTGGAAGTTCGAGAGAATCGAGATAGCAAATGGCAAGAGTCATAGGAAAAGTTATCGGGGGTAACGACCAGCTCCGCTAGGCAGAGGAGAGTATTAGTAGACGGGGAATGGTTGGCTCTGCAGTCGACCAAGAAACGGAGGTTTTAAGACCCTCCTGGTGGGGGATGGAGGGTACAGTGACTGGAAATACACGGTGAAGATGAGGAAGTGAAAATGGTGTTTTGGACATAGTTATGGACGGATTTGACGAGGAGGGATAGGGTGGAGTCGAGGCATGTGGAAATAAGTGGATGGGTATATGGACGGGAAGGGAATGGAGGGGTATGGTCTGAGTGCAGGTAGATGGGACTAGGGGAAAATAAATGGTTGGCACGGACTGGAAGGGCCGAGAAGGCCTGTTTCCGTGCTGTAATTGTTATATGGTTATACGGTTATATGGTTATATGGTTTGGTGCGGAAAGATCAATGGGTCTTCCACAACAGTCAGGTTTGTGGATTTTGGGGAAAAGGTAAAATGCTGGGCTGGGGAACGATGAGGTTGGAGGCGAGGGAGGGCAGGGGGCCGGAAACGATGAAGCCATTGATGGTGTTTGTGATAATAGCCTGGTGCACGTCTGTGGGGACATGGTCCAAGGAGAAGTAGGAGGCTGTGCCTGAGAGTTGGCGCCTGGCCTCAGATCGGTAGAGGTCAGCGCAGGACGCTGCCATCGCACCTCTCTTGATGGCAGGTTTGATCACACAGTCTGGGTTGTTGCCCAGTGGATGCAGAGCTGTACGTTCAGGATGAGGGTGGGGGGGTACGTTCGACTGATAAAGGGGAGTGGAAAAGTTGAGGCGGTTGATGTCCCACCGGCAGTTTTAAATGAAAAGGTCTAAAGCAAGTAGACGACCATGAGGTGGGTGGGGGAGTTTAAGAGAAGGGGGTCCGTGGGAGACGGGCGAAGCGGTGATCACTTGGGGGTGAGGACTCTTCCCATGCAGAAACGCTTGGATGCGGTGGCGACGGAAGAAAAGGTTCACGCCGTGGCGGACACGGAATTCATCGAGTTGGGGACGGAGGGGAACCAAGGTGAGGCCCACAAATTCCACGCGGTCCATCGACCGTCCATACTTTCTCTACGTGATCGCACATCCACTTCCTACATGCGAGGAACATTTATGGAGGCCAATTACACAAACCCGCACATGTTTGTGATGTTGGAGAATATGAATGCACGCTGAGTAAACACACACGATTACAGTGAGAACGTGCAAAACTCAGCACATATCACACCCGAGGTCAGGATTGAATCCAGATCTCTGGCGCTGTCAGACACCATTTATATTAGCTGTGCCATTGTGCCGCTAAGATGTGTATATCGAAGGATATAGTAAGACGTCAGATATGAAATGATGGAGGGATAAACTGTGGGAAATATTTGTCTGCTTGTTTCGTGTGTGTTGGATTGAAAAAAATGATAGTGAACTAGGCGTCCGAATGATTGAGCAAGAGCCAGTGTACATAATAATACGAAGGTAATATACAACGGGACGGCCTGTTGGAAGCAACAGTGTTGAGGTGAGGTCCCCGTTGAGGAAACGTGCAATTTGAGGCTTTGTCTCGAGAGGATTCTGCAAGAATGCCCGATGAGAGAACTGCTGACCCGTCAAGCTCGGAGCAGTGCAGCAGCAAGCGGGGAGTGAAAAGAGACGCTGTTGTGACTAAATAAAGGAGACACGCAGGATAATGCGATATGCTACAACTGCATGATGTAGGATTTAGTGGACACCTTGGTGACCACATCTTCAGCAAGTGCTGGTTGATCGAGGAACTCATGTTCAAAGTTGGTGATCCAGAATCTGAGTGGATCTAAGAGTTATTCTAGCAATGAGAGAAGAGACACCGGGGACAATATAATTGGCAATAGACATGATTTTCTGTCACGAAGATCAGGAGACGCGAATGTTGTGTTGCTTACCTGGTGCAAGTGTGTTGGATATATTGCCTGAGCTGCAGAGGAAATTGTAGTAGGAGGGGAAGGATGCAGAGGCCGTAGTCCATGTGGGCACCAAGGTCGAAGATACCACAAGGAAATATGTTTATGATAAGGAAACGTGAGACGTAATCAGCGAGGGACGAAATTGAATAGCAGTACTAAAAAGGTAATAATATATGATTGCTGCTCGAGACACGAGAAGATTGGCATATGTTCCTAAAAAGGGGGGGGGGGGATTGGGATTAAACATGTTACATAGAAACATCGAAACATGAAAACATACAAAATAGGTGCAGGCGCAGGCCATTCGGCCCTTCGAGCCAGCACCGCCATTCATTGTGATCATGGCTCATCGTCGCAAATCAATAACCAGTGCCTGCCTTCTCCGCACATCCCTTGATTCCACTAGCCCCGAGAGCTCTATCTAACTCAAGTTAGAAATGTGTGGATGAATTCAAGGGGAAGGACAGTGCAGGGAAGGTTACTGACGTATCCAGAAGAAGAATTAGAAACAACGTTTTCTTGAGGGATAAGGTTGGGTCAGGTAAAATGGAGACGAATTTGATAACATATTTTTGAATGCAGGCAGTAATACAACGTGGATGAACTTATGGCGTAGTTGGAAATTTACATATATGAGGTATTGATATCAAGGAGAGACAGCTGTAATAGGATCCGAACCGGGAGTTAAATATCCAAGGTAACATATCCTATATATAATCCAGGCAGGTAGAGAGAAAGGGTAGGGGGCTCTGCTGATAAGGAATTCTCAAGGGATGACACAGTTTCTTGGGTAGAGCTAAGAAACTATGAAGGAAAAAATAGCATAATTGGGCAAATATAGGCCTCCGAACAGGAGCTAAGGAGCAGGGTGCAAACGACATCAGGAAATACAATTGTAATGCAAGAAACGCAATGTTACAGTGACAATGGGGTATTTCAGTATTCAGATAGACTGGAAAAATAAGGTTGGTACTGGATTTCGAAATTAGTGCAAGGTTCGAGGATTGGGTAGGTATTAAAAAGCAACAGATGTTAACAACCACCGGCTGGCGCCGGCAATGGCTGCCTCGCCAACAGTTTAACTGTCCTTTCTTCTGTTCTGTTATTTGAAACACGGGTTAAAGAATATCGTCCAGTGTTCTCTGGTTTGTTTATGTGGGGAGTGGGGGAAACTTTCCGTCAGACTCTTACCTTGCCGGAGATGCGATTTTTTTGTGAATCGTGTTTGTCGCTCTGCGGCCTAACATCGTGATGCTGGCGACTTTGCACCAAACTGGCTTTGAACCCCGTCGCGCGGCCATGGACTTACCATTGCCTGGGATCGACGCTCCAACCGCAGCCTGCGGAGTTCGACATCGATGAGCTCGCAGTCTCGGTTTGAGACTGATGTTGGGAAACTCCACGCCGCAGGAAGCTCTACCAGACTCGACTCGGGAGTCCAACCGCCCGGCGCGGGGAGCTGAGATCCCCCGATGCGGGAGCTTGATCGCCCCAATACGAGGGGCTCGACCGCCGGTCGCGGGAGCCAACAACGCCCCTACAACGAAAGGATCGAGTGTCCCGACCGGGGGAGAACAAAGAAGGGAAGAAGCTTGAACCCATTTTGCCTTCCATGGCAGTGAGGAATGTGGGCGACACTGTGGTGAATGTTCATGTTAAATATGTATTTGGGTGTCTTGTTGCTCTTTATTGGTAACATGACAATCTGAATTACACTGTACGTGAATTGGTACATGTTCAATAAAGAAACCTTGAATCCTTGAAACTTAAAAGAACAAAAAGGGGATAAAATATGACATATGAAGGTAAGCTTGACAATAATATAACACGTGGATATCGATTCTTGTTTCGTTTGAAAAGAAAAACACAAGATACGAGAGTGGATAGTGAACGGTTGGAAAATTATGCAGAAGAAGTAGTAATGGGGAAGAAAAAAATGACAGACGAATTCAATCAGCTGTTTATGGCTTCACTCACCAGAGCAGTAGACACATGCAGTGTCAGTGAGATTGCTAAGGGGAGAGGGTTATTTTTGAAGCAAAACGGTCCAAACGTGGACAGGTTACCTGGACCAAGTGAACCCCAGGGTTCTGAAAATGGTAACTTTAGCGATTATTGAAGCATTACTGGTAATCTTTCAAGAATCAGTAGTCAAGAGTGGTCCCAGAGGACTGGAACATTGCAAATGTTACTACACTGGTCAAGAAAGGAGCGAAGGAATGGAGGGGAAACTATGTTGGTTATCTGACTAGCGGTTCTTAAGACTAGAGTCCGTTATTTACGATGAGGATTCCGAGTACTTAGAAGCAGGTGATAAAATAGGCCGAAGTAAGCCTGACAAACATGTTGGCATTATTTGATGAATCAATCGCATTATTTTAAACGGAAGTCAATGTTTTGTTGTTTATTTGGATTCTCAGGAGCCCTTT
Organism: Raja brachyura; assembly: GCA_963514005.1. The sequence goes on from OY740808.1 coordinate 39,250,896, forward strand.
GACAAGGCGCCACACATGAGGGTTATAAGCCAGAGGAGAGCCCATGGTATTCTAAGGAAAACACTGGCATGTAAAGAAGGTTGGATGAATAACACAAGGCGAAGACTGGGAATACCTGGTACTTTCATAGTCGCCTGGCCAGACTAGTTCTACAATACAAGGTCCAGAGTTCCCTCCTCGAGTCCGACTGCCCACGTACAGTTTAAGAAAATCTTTTCAGATATTATATGCCTAACAGATTCCGCCCCGTGCAAACCTCTTGGACTGACTGTCCCTGTCAATATAGCGTAAGTCAAAGTCACCCATCATAACAACCATGTGGTTCTTGCATCATGACTTAATCCGTCTGCATATCTGATCCCCTATGTCCCGCTATTTATTGCTTGCTCCATAATACAATCTAGATAGAATCAATGCTCATTTCCGATTTTTGAGTTCAACGTGTAATGTTTTCGCAAACGTATCCTCTAATCTATCCACATCGGGTAGCGCTGTGACATTCTCCCTGATTAGTACAACGCCACTTTCACCTTTTTACCTACCTGCCTATCACCTCCGAAACATCGAAACCAATCTACCCCATCTTGCCCCAGCCACCTGCGCAAGATTCAGATTCAACGGAGAGACCGCAACTATAACTTTTTATTTTATTATGAACATGCGACGATTCCATGAACTGCAGTAACATATATTAAACTGATTTATCTTTTGAAGTTTCAATTGGAATTAAATTGAGAACAATTCCAAGACTTTAGATTCCAAAGTCCGATTCCAATGGTTGTTGATGTTGTATTGAGATATTGATAGATAGGCATTTTTTAGTTTGGGAAGGTCTACACGTCCAGTTTAAATATTTGGTGTTCGGTTATCTCACTAATTTTCAGAAGACTGATGGTAAGATTATTCTCCGGACACGTCTCTTATTCCAATAACCCGATTCGGTCTAACCGGTCAGTGACAACACATTGCTGGAGCACAGGTTTTATGGAAACATAGAAACATAGAAAATAGGTACAGGAGTAGGCCATTCGGCCCTTCGAGCCTGCACCGCCATTCAATGAGATCATGGCTGATCATCCAACTCAGTATCCCGTACCTGTCTTCTCTCCATACCCCCTGATCCATTTAGCCACAAGTGCCACATCTAACGCCCTCTTATCCATCGTTTCCATCGTTTGACGTTTCCATCAAAGTCTATTGAAGACGCCACGCAAAGATGGTGGAAGAAGGAACTGCTGATGCTGGTTTACACCGAAGACGCACACAATGTACTGGAGTAACTAAACGTATCAGGTAACATTTCTGCAGAATAGAATAGGCGACGTTTCTGATCGAGACCCTTGATCAGACCCCATCAGGTTTTATCAGACAGAAAGAAGATACTTGGCATAGCGGGCGTCTGCAATTCACAATGGACTTCAGCCTCATTCGTAGTCCCAATCACATCCCCTTTCCCTTTCCCCGCTTGCCCTATAACAACATCTGCCCCTAATGCAAGGCACCAACTCTTTCATGCCCACTGCGCCATTTTCAATAGCCAATTCACATTCAGCCCGTGGAAGAGAATTGGAGCATGTTTTGGAATCGATTAGATGGAAACAACTCCACAGGCTTAACAGTTCCAGGGATTGGTTCCATCAATATACTGAACAAATCCCCAGCCAATTTAAAAGTACACGTCTCCTCTTTATCTAATATATCCACGAACGCACTGCAAAAGCTACAAAACAACTTAGAATTGAACGTCGACAAAACCAAGGAGATGATTGTCGACTTCAGGAAGTCGCAGCCCAAACACACACCCCTCAACATCAGTGGCACCACGGTGGAGAGAGTGGAGAACATAAAGTTCCTCTGAGTGCAAATCACAGACAGTCTCACCTGGTCCAAGAACAACACTGGGATTGTCAAACGTGCCCATCAGCGACTGCACTACCTGAGGAAACTCAAACAGGCCTCACTCCCCACCAACATCCGCAGGACTTTTTACAGGGGCACGGTGGAGTCTGTCCTCACGTACTGCATTAACATGTGGTACTCCAACTGCAACTGCTCAACCAGAATGTTAAACAGCTTCCTTCCACAGGCTGTGAGGCTGCTAAACAGTCATGCCACCTGATTCTGCTGCTTTTTGCACTGACAATTTAATAACAAACTCTGGCACTGGCCACTTAAATCAGCTGCCCTGGACAATTTAGGACTGTTTTTACTTGTATTTTAATGTTGCTGGGTTTTTTTTTACCTGCACTTTTAACTATTGTATTGTTTTTTATCAGGTACTGGATTGTTTTTTATTGTTTTTATTTATGTGTGAAATGTTTAAGCTTCATGTTCGATGCACTGATATTTCCTGGGAAACAACTTCTCTTTTTGCGCTGTACAACTGTTGCTTTGCAAGATGACAATAAAGGTTGATTGATTAATTGATTGATTGATCTCATATTCAGCCGGTCTAGCCTACGAAGCTACGGCGTGAATGTTTAATTCTCCAATTTCAGGAACCAAACGTCTGCACATTATTCAGATTTCCCCCTCAACCACGCTCACTGAAATGTTTCCACTCATTCCCGTCACTCACTTCCTTTACCTGAACTCCCATCTCTATTCGTTCTACCTTCAAGTTTCCATACCCCAGGACCCCATTGTCATCTCCGCTGTTCCGCACTATCCACCATCACGACCCATAGTTCTGCGGTTCTCTCTATACCTTCCTTCCTCACCTTATTCTACTAGTAATGCGAAACATGATGACTAGACATGAAATAAGACCTATTCGTAATAAGGTGGATGAGTTGAACGTGCAGATATCTATTAATGATTATGATATAGTTGGGGTCACGGAGACATGGCTCCAGGGTGACCAAGGCTGGGAGCTGAACATCCAGGGATATTCAATACTTAAAGACTGCATGGATGAACTACAAAAAATGTCCATCCCAGTTTGGCAAAATAATAAATCAGGGAAGGTAGTGCATCCGTGGATAACAAGGGAAATCAGAGATAGTATCAAAGCAAAGGATGATGCGTACACAGTAGCCAGAAAAAGCAACATACCAGAAGACTGGGAGAAATTCAGAAACCAGCAGAGGAGGACAAAGGGCTTGATTAGAAAAGGAAACATAGATTATGACAGAAAACTGGCAGGGAACATAAAAACTGACTGCAAAAGTTTTTTATAGATATGTGAAGAGAAAGGGATTAGTTAAAACAAATGTAGGTCCCTTGCAGTCAGAAACAGGTGAGTTGATCATGGGGAACAAGGATATGGCGGACCAATTGAATAACTACTTTGGTTCACTAAGGAAGACATAAATAATTTGCCGGAAATAGCAGGGGACCGCGGGTCAAAGGAGGAATTGAGTGAAATCCAGGTTAGTCGGGAAGTGGTGTTGGGTAAATTGAATGGATTAAAGGCCGATAAATCCCCAGGGCCAGATAGGTTGCATCCCAGAGTACTTAAGGAAGTAGCTCCGGAAATAGTGGATGCATTAGTGATAATCTTTCAAAACTCTTTAGATTCTGGAGTAGTTCCTGAGGATTGGCGGGTAGGAAACGTAACCCCTCTTTTTAAGAAGTGAGGGAGAGAGAAAACGGGGAAATACAGACCAGTTAGTCTAACATCGGTAGTGGGGAAACTGCTAGAGTCAGTTATTAAAGATGGGATAGTAGCACATTTGGAAAGTGGTGAAATCATTGGACAAAATCAGCATGGACTTATGAAAGGTAAATCATGTCTGACGAACCTTGTGGAATTTTTCGAGGATGTAACTATTAGCATGGATAGGAGAGAAGCAGTGGATGTGGTGTATCTGGACTTCCAGAAGGCTTTCGACAAGGTCCCACATAAGAGATTAGTATATAAACTTAAAGCATTCGGCATTGGGGGTTCAGTATTGATGTGGATAGAGAACTGGCTGGCAAACAGGAAGCAAAGAGTACGAGTAAACGGGTCGTTTTCACAATGGCAGGCAGTGACCAGTGGGGTACCGCAAGGTTCAGTGCTGGGACCCCAGCTATTTACAATATACATTAATGATCTGGATGAGGGAATTGAAGGCAATATCTCCAAGTTTGCGGATGCCACTAAGCTGGGGGGGGCAGTGTTAGCTGTGAGGAGGATGCTAGGAGACTGCAAGGTGACTTGGATAGGCTGGGTGAGTGGGCAAATGTTTGGCAGATGCAGTATAATGTGGATAAATGTGAGGTTATCCACTTTAGTGGCAAAAATAGAAAAGCAGACTATTATCTAAATGGTGGCCGATTAGGAAAAGGGGAGATGCAGCGCGACCTGGGTGTCATGGTACACCAGTCATTGAAAGTAGGCATGCAGGTGCAGCAGGCAGTGAAGAAAGCGAATGGTATGTTAGCTTTCATAGTAAAGGGATTTGAGTATAGGAGCAGGGAGGTTCTACTTCAGTTGTATAGGGTCTTGGTGAGGCCACACCTGGAGTATTGCGTACAGTTCTGGTCTCCAAATCTGAGGAAGGACATTATTGCCATAGAGGGAGTGCAGAGAAGGTTCACCAGACTGATTCCTGGGATGTCAGGATTGTCTTATGAAGAAAGACTGGATAGACTCGGTTTATACTCTCTAGAATTTAGGAGATTGAGAGGGGATTTTATAGAAACTTGGACAATTCTTAAGGGGTTGGACAGTCTAGATGCAGGAAGATTGTTCCCGATGTTGGGGAGGTTCAGGACAAGGGGTCACAGCTTAAGGATAAGGGGGAAATCCTTTAGGACCGAGATGAGAAGGACTTTTTTCATACACAGAGTGCTGGGTCTCTGGAACTCTCTGCCACAGAGGGTAGTTGAAGCCAGTTCATTGGCTATATTTAAGAGGGAGTTAGATATGGCCCTTGTGGCTAAGGGTATCACAGGGTATGCAGAGAAGGCAGGTACGGGATACTGAGTTGGATGATCAGCCATGATCATATTGAAGGCGGTGCAGGCTCGAAGGGCCGAATGCCCTATTCCTGCACCTAATTTCCATGTTTCTATATTTCTATGTATGGACTTTACGGCAGTCGGGAGGATTTTCAAAATATTCAGTGTGGTTGGGTAGACTGATGGTACTGAAGGCTGATAAATCCGCAGAAACTGTTGGTTTGCATCCCAGGGTACTTAAGGAAGCGGTTTTAGAAATCATCGAAGCATTGGTGATTATTTTCCAATGTTCTATAGATCCAGGAGCAGTTCCTATGGATCGGAGGCAGCTAATGTTATCCCGCTTTTTAAGAAAGTCAGGGGAAAGAAAACAGATAATTTATATTTTATAGACCAGTTAGCCAGACATGAGTGGTGTGGAAGATGATGGAATCACTCACATAAGATGAAAGAGCGGCATATTTGGATAGCAGTAACAGGATTGGTCCGAGGCAGCACGGATATACCAAGGGTAAATCATACTTGATTAATTTTCAGGACTTTTTAATGTATATAACTTGGAAAATAGACACAGGAGAGCCAGTGGATGTCGTGTACCTAGACATTCAGAAATCATTTGATAAGGTCTCACATATGATATTAGTGGGCAAAATTCGGGCACATGGTATTGGGGGTTGAGTGCTGACATGTATAGACAATTGGTTGCCAAACAGGAAACAAAGATAGGGTTTCATGGGTCTCTTTCAGAATGGCAGGCAGTGACTAGTGGGGTGCCGCAAGGCTCTGTGCTGGGACAGAGCTGGGTTCGCAGCTATTTACAATATATATTAATGCTATAGATGATGGGGTTACAAGTAAGATTAGCAAATTTTCAGATGACACAAAGCTGGGTAGCTGTGTGAACTGAGATGAGGATGCTACAGTGCTGCCTCGGACAGGTCGGGTGAGAGGACAGATTCCTGGCAGATACACTTTATTGTAAATGAATGTGAGGTTATCCACTTGGGTAGCAAAAACCGGAAGGAAGATTATTATCTAAATTGTATTAAGTTGGGAAAAGGGGAGTACAACTGGACCTGGGTGTCTTTGTTCATCAGTCAATGAAAGTAAGCCCAGCATCTTTCCCACAACCGAAATCAGTCTTACTGGTCTGTAATTCCCCGTTATCTCTCTCGCTCCTTTCTTGAAAAGTGGGATAACGTTAGCTATTCTGCAATCCACAGGAACTGATCCTGAATCTGTTGGACATTGGAAAATGATTACCAATGAATTGACTATTTCAAGAGCCACCTCCCTGAGAACCGTGGGATGCAGCCCATCAGGTCCAATGGATTTATCATCCTTCAGTCCCATTAGCCTACCCAATACGATTTCTCGCCTAATGAAACTTCTTCAGACTGGGGTCATGGTTGAGGCACATAAGAATGTCATTTAGAGATTTGGATTGGCGGGATTATTTACATGAAATAGAGAAATGTGGATCACATGTAAGCTGAGATGAGTTTACTTGGCTGGCGATTTTAATTAAAAACATCTCTAGAAGGTCATGCCGAACTTCTACCAACACATCACGCGTGCCACCAGGGGGCGATAGAACATTGAACCACTGCTATACGCCTTTCCGGAAGGGCTACAAGGCCGTTACACTTCCTCCCCTAGGAAAATCTGACCATGATGATTTTCCTGCTGCCGGAGTATAAACAGAGGATAGTTTGGGAAGCGGCAGCGACGATGGACGTAAAGTAGTGGTCCGACCAGTCAGAGGCGATGCTGCAAGATGCACTGAGCGATGTCGACTGGAATATGTTCCAAGCAAGTTCCAGTGATGTCCATGAATGTGCGGAAGCAGTCACGGACTTCATCGCAACAATAACCAACAAGATTGTCCCCATGGTAAATGTAAGCACCTTTCCGAATGAAAAACCCTGGCTAGACAGGTCCTTTCGTGTTGCCTTGAATGCTAGCACCGCTGCCTACAAATTGGTCCTGGCATCCGGGAACATGGAACGTCTACAAGGTGGAGCCTTACCGACTGCAAAGGGTGATGAAGAATGCAAAAATGAGGTACAAGGACAAGATGAGGATGCTGTTCATAGACTTCAGTTCAGCCTTCAACATGATAGTCCCCACCAGACTGGCCAAGAAGCTACTGGAATTAGGGCTCAACACCCCCCTGTGAGTCTGGGCCCTGGACTTTCTCACCGCCAGTCCCCAGGTCGTCATGATGGGAGGGAATACATCGAAGTCCCTCAACCTGAGCAGAGGATCCCTCCAAGGGTTGCGTCCTCAGCTCCCTATTGTACTCCCTGTACACACATGACTGTGTGGCTAGGTTCAGCTCCAATTCGGTAATCAAGCTTGCTGATGACCTACCGGGAGGAGGTGGCTGATGTGGTACTCTGATGTCAGGCCAACCGCCTGCTCTTGAACATCAAATAAACTAAGTAGCTGATCGTGGACTTTAGGGAAGCACATTATCCGAGGACATACACATCATTGAGGATAAATGGGGAAACTGTGGATAGGGTGAGCTGTTTTAAATACTTGTGAGTCCACATCTCTGAGGATATGACATGGACATCACACGCTGCAGCACTCGTGAGTAAGGCAAGGCAGCGCCTTTACCACCTCAGGCAATTAAGGAAATTCAGAGTGTCTACGAGAATACTCCAGTGCTTCTGCTCAGTGGCTGTGAAAAGCATCTTGTCCGCAAATATCACAATCTGATTTGGGAATTGCTCTGCCCAGGACAAGAAGGTTCTGCAGAGAGTATTGCATTCAGCCGAACACACCATGTGAACTTCACTCGCCCCTCTGCAGGAACTATACATCAGGAGGTGCAACTGCAGAGCCAATAAGATCATGGGAGACCCCTTCCACCCCTGCAACGGACTGTTCCAGCTGACGGTCAGGCAAACGCCCCCGTTGCCTTGCTGTGACAACGGAGAGGTTGAGAAGGAGTTTCTTCCCAGAGGACATTAGGATTGTAAACTCCTATCTCACCAGTGACTAATTTTACTGTACCAATCTACAGTTTATTTTTTAAATTGCTGTTTTATTCCTCTTTCTCTTTCCGCCCACAATATTTAATATGTAAAAGAAAATGTGATTATGTTCCATTCAGTTTGTAGTTTATTTGTTTGTTTGTTTGTTTGTTTGTTTTTTGCACACGTGAGCATTGCCACTTTTCATTTCACTAAATATCTTTTATGTGTATGTGACGAATAAATTTGACTTGACTTGGCATCATATTCGGCACAGCCACTGAGGGCCATATCTGTACTATTCTATGTTCTAGTTGCAGAACATGTTAGACCCTGGGAGAATGTGTACACCTTCGCGAGAATCCGGTGTTGCCGTATGGAATTTCACCTCCTATCTAGAATGTATTTCAGTGTCAGAAAGGCGATGACAATAATGGTATACCTCGGTAAATGAGAAACCTGTACAATTAGTTCAATAACTATTTTTTTGTATTGCCACATGGAATATGTATTCACAGATTAAATATTAAGAAATGCAAAGATGTACTTTTATTGCGCGAATTGTCATAGTAGAAAGTCATAGAATCATTCAGCATAGAAATGGGCCATTTGGCTAACACGTCCCAGCCAACCTTTCGACACCCATCCCACTTAATTCCATGTTTCAGCAACGGCCCGTGGCCTTCAACGTCTCAACGATGTGTGCTCATCTGGCTATGTCTCTTAAATCCTGTTAGCGACTAGGCTCCCCTCCACTCTGTCCATCTCTGGGGGGAAATTAAGGAATAAATAGGTTTATAGGGCATATATTCACCTGCAAATAATTTGCCTTGGTGCTCCACCCGCAAGTGACAACATGACATACAGTGACAATTAGGAATTTCACAGAAAACATTTAACATTAATAATAACACATTGTTGATTAAACGTGTGAATACCAGATAAATACCAGAGCAAAAGGAGTCTACAGATTTTTGGTTATTGAGCAGAGCTACTAGTCGTGGAAAAAAGCTGTTTTTATGTCTGGCTGCAGCAGTCCGGAGTCACCATCCAGAGGAACGTGATTCAAAGAGTTTGTGGCCAGGAAAAAGAGGGGTCAGAGATGAGCTTACCCGCTCGCTTCCTGGCCCTTGCAGTGTGCAGTTCATCAATGGAGGAACGTTTGCAGCCAATAACCTTCTCGGCTGTTCGGACGATTCGCTGCAGCCTCCGGATGTCGTGCTTGGTGGCTGAGACAAACCAGACCATGATAGAGAAAGTGAGGACATACTCTACCATGGCCGTATAGAATTGGATCATCATAGCCTGTGCTTCCTCAGCTGCCACAGGAAGTACATCCTCTGTTGTGCCTCTATGACTGTGGTGCCCCCATTTAAGGTCGTTGGAGATGATGGTTCACAGGAACTTAAAAAGGCTCCTCAGATGTGACTGTGGTGTTGTTGATGGTGAGAGGGGTGAGGGGAGTGGGAGCTCTCCTAAATTCTTGTTGAATATTTTTTTATTAGAAGTAAAAGTACAAGTATAAGTACAAGTATAAGTACATATTAAAACAACATTCTTGATAAAGAGATAGGTAGTAATTACCATCTTTTCTTATATATACTTCTAAACATTTTATTATAGTTTTTTTATAGTGAAAAGTAGGAAAATGTGAAAAATGATTAACATAAAGATAGTTATAAAATAACCAAAAGAAAAAAGTAAATAAAATAACAGTGGTATATTATACAAACAGTATTTATATAATAATATATCCATGATCAATAATGTATTATTCTTCGTCCAATCCTTCGTTCAGGTCTCGGTCAGGTCCTCAAACCGAGTCATATTGATCCCTTAAGATATTCAAGGAATGGAGACCAAATCACATTAAATTGGTCTAACTTGCCTAAAAGTGCAAGTCTTATTCTTTCCAAGTGTAAAGTCTCCGCCATTCCTGAAATCCACAATCTGATTGTAGGGGGTGTGGGGCCTTTCCAAAATTGTAAAATTAATTTTTTACCAATTATTAAACTATAATATATAAAAGTTCTTTGTGCTGTCGTGAATAATTGATCCTTTTCTAATATTCCCAATATTATTAATTTTGGATCTGGAGCTAGATTCTTATTTACAACATTCGAGATTACCTTAAATATTTCCAACCAAAAATTCGTAATTTTTATACAAGTTGTAAAAGAATGTGTTAAATTAGCTTCTGGGTATTGGCATTTGTCACACATAGGAGATACATTAGAAAACATTCTATGTAATTTAGATTTTGAAAAATGCAATCTATGTAAAACTTTGAATTGTATCAGAGAATGTCTAGAATTTAATTAACAATTATGTATATATCGTAAACTTTCATCCCAGATATCAGATTCGATTGTTTTACCTATTTCATTTTCCCATAGTTGTCTGTACTTTTCCGTATTGGGTATATCATTTTCTAATAAAATATTATAAATGTATGATATTAATTTTTTCGTGTTTGGATGTTTATTTAAGCATTCATCTAGAATTTCCGTCTTTCTCTTTTTATATTCCTGTGTAGTTCTTTTAATGTAGTCTGTTATTTGTAGATATCTGAAGTAGTGTTTAGAGTGTAGTCCATATATTTCCTGTATTTCTTTAAATGAAAGATAAAGATTGTCCCTGTAAAGGTCACTGATCTTATTAATTCCTTGATTTTTCCATTGTAAGAATCCTGAATTTTCCAGGGATGTTTAAAACTTACATTATTAACAATGGGAAGAACTAATGGGATATCTTCTAGTTTTAACGTTCTTTTTAACTGTTTCCAAATATTAATTCCACTATTGATTATTGGGTTTTCTCGATAAGTTTTCTTAAATATTTTAATTTTAGAGAATAATATGGAACTTATTTCATACGGTAAGCAGCCTTTCTTTTCCATAAGTAACCAGTTTGGATTTTCATCAAGTTCCACCCACCAGAAGTTCATATTCTTAATATTAACTGACCAGTAATAAAATATAAAATTAGGTAATGTTAGACCTCCATTAATTTTTGATTTGCATAAATATTTTTTATTTATTCTATGGCTCCTATAGTCCCAAACAAAATTAGTGACTATAGAGTCAACCTTTTTTTAAAAATTCTTAGAAAGATATATCGGGATCATTTGAAATAAATATAATAACTGTGGGAGAAAAATCATTTTTATCACATTAATTCTACCTATCATTGAGATAGGTAGAGTTCTCCAATATAGAATATTCTTAGATAATTTATTTAGTAGAGGTAAAAAATTATGTTTAAATAAAGAATCATATTTTTTTGTAACGTGAATTCCTAAGTACTTAATCTGTTCATTGACAATCTTAAAAGGAAATTGTTTTAATACAGTTAAATTATCTTGTGTTAATGGCATAAGTTCACTTTTTTTCCAATTGACTCTATATCCAGAAAACGAGCCAAATTGAGTTATTAAATTCAATAAATTAGGTATGCTAATTTCAGGTTTTTAAATATATAATAATACGTCATCTGCATATAGAGAAATTTTATTTCTTGTTTCGTTAGTTTCATATCCAAAAATTTCGGGATGTAATCTTACCCGAGTAGCTAATGGTTCTATAGCCAACACAAATAATAATGATGATAGGGGACAACCTTGTCTGCATCCTCGAAATAAATTAAATTTGATGGATATCATTTGGTTAGTTAAGATTCTAGCAGTTGGATTAGTATATAGTAATTTGATCCATTTTATAAACTTGTCTCCCAAATTGAACTTTTCCATAACCGCAAACAAATATGGCCATTCAACTTGATCAAAAACTTTCTCTGCATCTAACGATATTATTACTAAGTCTTTATTATAACTCCTTTTCGAGTATATAATATTAAACAATCGTCTCAACTTATATGATGAGTATCGTTTTGGTATAAATCCTGTTTGATCCGGGTGTATTATTTTATTAATCACTACACTTAATCTTTTAGCTAATATTTTAGTTAATATCTTTTGATCCGTATTTAAGAGAGCTATAGCTCTATATGATCGCGGATCATCTAGGTCTTTATCCATTTTTGGTATGAGTGTTATAATAGATTCGTTTAGTGTTTCTGGTAAACTCTGTTGTGCATATATATATTCGTAAAGTATCATCAAATAAGGTGTTATCAGATCCTTGTATGATTTATAAAATTCCGAACCAATACCATCTGGCCCTGGAGTTTTCCCGTTTTTTTAATAATTTAATAGAATCCTCAATTTCTTTAACTGTTATTTCAGCATTTAATAGTTTTGTATCATCTGAATCCAATCCTATTAAATTACAGTCGTTTAAGAATGTATTAATTCCTATCTGATTTTCAGTCATTTTGGATGAATATAAATCTTTATAATATTTAAAAAATCTCTCATTAATATCGTTATTTTGTGTTAAGAATTCACCATTTTCTGATTTAATCCGACGTATTATTTTTTCTCCCTCTATTTTTCGTAATTGGCGAGCCAGTAATTTTTGTGGTTTGTCTCCAAATTCAAATTGTATTGGTTTTGTATATTGATATAATTTAACCACTTGGTCAGCATATATCTTATTTAATTTATATTTTAGTGCAGTAATTTTATTATGTTTTATCATTGTAGGGTTGAGAGCATTTTCTATATCTAATTGTTTTATCTCCGTTTCCAGAATGTGTTGTTCCTTCCGCTTTTCTTTATTATAAAATGCTTGTGAAGATATCATAATTCCACGAGTAAAAGCCTTAAAAGTTTCCCATAGTAGGGATGGAGATATTTCTGGTTTATCATTTATTTCAAAAAAAGTCTTAATCTGCTTTATAATATATTCATTGGTTGATTTATCCTTCAAAATTTGTGGATTAAGTCTCCATTGTCCTCGTATTTTCATGTTATCATTAAATTTAATATTAAATGTTAATTGAGCGTGATCTGGAATAATAATGTTGTGGTATTTAGAGTTGTAGATGTATGGAATAAGCTTTATATCTACAAGGAAATAGTCAATTCTAGAATATGTTTTATGTACCGAGGAGTAGAATGAGTAATCTCGTCCTGTTGGGTGTTCAATTCTCCAAACATCTCTAACTTTACTAGTATCAATGTATGCATTTATTAAATCACTGGAGTGTGATTTAAATTTCCTCTGTCCTGACGATCTATCTAAATAAGGATCTAAAGTACAATTTAAATCTCCTCCAATTATTAAATTATGTTGTGCGTGATCGTTGTGCGTATTAAATATTTTCTTTTAAAAAATTGGACTGTCAAAATTTGGGCCATATATATTGGCTAATATTACTTTTTGAGCATATAATTCCCCCGTTACAATAATGAATCTTCCATCTTTATCAATTATAGTTGATGTATGCTTAAATAAAGTACCTTTACGTATCAATATTGCTACGCCTCTGGATTTATGAGTAAAAGAGGAATGATATATTTTGTCAATCCATTTAGCCTTTAATCTATGCTCGGCATCTTTTTTTAAATGTGTCTCTTGAAGAAACGTGACATCGACTTTGAGTGCTTGCAAATGTGCCAATACTTTGCCTCTTTTAATAGGTTTATTAAGACCTTTAACATTCCAACTGCCGAAGATTATTCCCTCATTCCCCAAATTCTTTTTTAAGTCCTGCATTTTATTTAAGGTGGTCTATAATGGTTCAAGTGTCTCAGCTCCACATACCCAACCTTACCCCCGAACTCCGAATGGACGAGTTTCAAGATTTTCAAATATCTCGCACGAATATATATTTTCTGATTGCGAGTCCACTGTGATATAAAAAGATAAAAACATGAAATAATATAAAAAAACAGAACGAAGAATAGAGGGTTAGTAAATAGTAAATAGCAGAGGGCAGGGATTCAAGTTTCTGGATCATTGGGACTTCTTTTGGGGTAGGTGGGACCTGTACAGAAAGGATGGGTTGCACTTGAACCCGAGGGGGACCAATATCCTGGCGGGGAAATTTGCAAAGGCCACTGGGGAGACTTTAAACTAGAATGGTTGGGGCGAGGGATGCAAATAGCAAAAGCTAGTAGACAGAATGGGAGGCGGGAAGCAGAAAAGGGAAGCACTCGGACACAAGAGGAGAAAGAAAAAAAAGGAAATAAACAGAGAATAAGAGATGGGGGGTTTCTTAAATGTGTATATTTTAATGCTAGGAGCATTGTAAGAAAGGTGGATGAGCTTAGAGTCTGGATAGACACCTGGAAGTATGATGTTGTGGCGATCAGTGAAACATGGTTGCAGGAGGGCTGTGATTGGAAACTAAATATTCCAGGATTTCGTTGCTTCAGGTGTGATAGAATTGGAGGGGCAAGAGGTGGAGGTGTTGCATTGCTAGTCAGGGAAGATATTACAGCAGTGCTTTGGCAGGATAGATTGGAGGGCTCATCTAGGGAGGCTATTTGGGTGGAACTTAGAAGTGGGAAAGGTGTAGCAACACTTATAGGGGTATATTATAGACCGCCAAATGGGGAACGAGAATTGGAAGAGCAAATATGTAAAGAGATAGCAGATATTAGTAGTAAGCACAAGGTAGTGATTGTGGGAGACTTCAACTTTCCACACATAGACTGGGAAACACATTCTGTAAATGGGCTGGATGGTTTGGAGTTTGTAAAATGTGTGCAGGATAGTTTTTTGCAGCAATACATAGAGGTGCCTACTAGAGGAGGGGCAGTGCTGGACCTCCTGTTAGGAAATGAGACGGGACAGGTGGTGGAGGTATGCGTAGGGGAGCACTTCGGGTCCAGTGATCACAATACCATTAGTTTCAATATAATTATGGAGAAGGACAGAACTGGGCCTAGGGTTGAGATTTTTGATTGGAGAAAGGCTAACTTTAACGAGATGCGAGATGATTTAAAAGGAGTGAACTGGGACATTTTGTTTTATGGGAAAGATGTAGAGGAGAAATGGAGGACATTTAAAGGGGAAATTTTAAGAGTACAAAATCTTTATGTTCCTGTTCGGTTGAAAGGAACCAGTAAAAATTGGAAAGAGCCCTGGTTTTCAAGGGAAATTGGACATCTTGTTCGGAAAAAGAGGGAGATCTACAATATTTATAGGCAGCATGAAGTAAATGATGTGCTTGAGGAGTATAAGGAATGTAAAAAGAATCTAAAGAAAGAAATTAGAAAAGCTAAAAGAAGATATGAGGTTGCTTTGGCAAGTAAGGTGAAAGTAAATCCAAAGGGTTTCTACAGCTATGTTAATAGCAAAAGGATAACAAGGGATAAAATTGGTCCATTGGAGAGACCGAGTGGACAGCTATCTGCAGAGCCAAAAGAGATGAGGGAGATATTGAACAATTTCTTTTCTTCGGTATTCACCAAGGAGAAGGATATTGAATTATGTGAGGTAAGGGAAACTAGTAGAGTAGCTATGGATACTATGAGTTTCAAAGTAAAAGAAGTACTGGCACTTTTGAAAAATATAAAAGTGGATAAGTCTCCAGGTCCTGACAGGATATTCCCTAGGACATTGAGGGAAGTTAGTGTAGAAATAGCCGGGGCTATGACAGAAATATTTCAAATGTCATTAGAAACTGGAATAGTCCCCGAGGATTGGCGTACTGCGCATGTTGTTCCATTGTTTAAAAAGGGTTCTAAAAGTAAACCTAGCAATTATAGACCGGTTAGTTTGACTTCAGTGGTGGGCAAATTAATGGAAAAGATACTTAGAGATAATATATATAAGTATCTGGATAAAGAGGGTCTAATTAGGAACAGTCAACATGGATTTATGCCTGGAAGGTCATGTTTGACTAATCTTCTTGAATTTTTTGAAGAGGTTACTAGGGAAATTGATGAGGGTAAAGCAGTGGATGTTATCTATATGGACTTCAGTAAGGCCTTTGACAAGGTTCCTCATGGAAGGTTGGTTAAGAAGGTTCAACTGTTGGGTATAAATGCAGGAATAGCAAGATGGATTCAACAGTGGCTGAATGGGAGAAGCCAGAGGGTAACGGTGGATGGCTGTTTGTCGGGTTGGAGGCAGGTGACTAGTGGGGTGCCTCAGGGATCTGTGTTGGGTCCTTTGTTGTTTGTCATGTACATCAATGATCTGGATGAAGGGGTGGTAAATTGGATTAGTAAGTATGCAGATGATACCAAGATAGGGGGTGTTGTGGATAATGAAGAGGATTTCCAAAGTCTACAGAGTGATTTAGGCCAGTTGGAAAAATGGGCTGAAAGATGGCAGATGGAGTTTAATGCTGATAAATGTGAGGTGCTACACCTTGGCAGGACAAATCAAAATAGGACGTACATGGTAAACGGTAGGGAATTGAAGAATACAGTTGAACAGAGGGATCTGGGAATAACCGTGCATAGTTCCTTGAAGGTAGAATCTCATATAGATAGGGTGGTAAAGAAAGCTTTTGGTATGCTAGCCTTTATAAATCAGAGCATTGAGTATAGAAGCTGGGATGTAATGTTAAAATTGTACAAGACGTTGGTGAGACCAAATCTGGAGTATGGTGTACAATTTTGGTCGCCCAATTATAGGAAGGATGTCAACAAAATAGAGAGGGTACAGAGGAGATTTACTAGAATGTTGCCTGGGTTTCAACAGCTAAGTTACAGAGATAGGTTGAATAAGTTACGTCTTTATTCTCTGGAGCGCAGAAGGTTAAGGGGTGACTTGATAGAGGTCTTTAAAATGATGAGAGGGATAGACAGAGTTAATGTGGACAAGCTTTTCCCTTTGAGAATAGGGAAGATTCAAACAAGAGGACATGACTTTAGAATTAAGGGACAGAGGTTTAGGGGTAACATGAGGGGGAACTTCTTTACTCAGAGAGTGGTAGCGGTGTGGAATGAGCTTCCAGTGGAAGTGGTGGTGGCAGGTTCGTTGGTATCATTTAAAAATAAATTGGATAGGCATATGGATGAGAAGGGTATGGAGGGTTATGGTATGAGTGCAGGCAGGTGGGACTAAGGGAAAAAAGTTGTTCGGCACGGACTTGAAGGGCCGAGATGGCCTGTTTCCGTGCTGTAATTGTTATATGGTTATATGTTATATGGTTATATAGTGAAAAGTAGGAAAAAACTACAGCTATAGTAGGTGCAGTTAGTGAAAGCCATACTAGCATGGCTAGCCATCTACGGACTTCCAGTGTAGATGATGTTAACTCGCCAGCTCCATAAGTCCTTAAAATTATTATCTTACAAAAGGTATTTTAACGGGAATATATAGTTCTAAAATGTTTCATCAATCCTATAACATATTTAAATGCAAAGATCAAGGAAATCTTAACTATTATAGGTATAATCAAATGTATGGTCTTAGGGAATATATTTACTAATTACTATTTATTTGAATTTTATGTAGATTAGTATTAATTATTGATGAGTAAAGTATATATATGTGCGAAGTAATAAGGAAATTGCTTATACTTAAGCCTTAGTCATTAGTATTTATTATTGTTTTAGTTAGTAACAATACTGCGGGTTAAGTTTTAGTATATTAGTATTTTATTATGTATTAATTATTTCTATTAGTATTGTTATTATTCTAATTAATAATATCCATAAGAGAAAATCCAGTCCACGTCTTTGGTGTAGGGACCCAGTTCACTCATTTCTTCATCTTTCTTGATTGTAGCCAGTCTATAGCCAGTCCATAATCCGGTAATCCTTTAAACCAAATGCAAACATACAGTTTATTCATTAATATAGTTCAGAAGTGAAATATTATTCATTCTTCTTCTTGATTCTTAATCCTCTGCGCAAAGTCCAGTGCATTCTGTGGGTTCTTGAAGAAGTGATCTTGATTGTCATGGGTCACCCTCAAGGTAGCGGGGTATCTCAGGGTATACTTTACATCCTTCAATTCTCTCAGAATTCTTTTAGTCTCCCTGAATGCGTTTAGTTTCTTGGAAACCTCAGCAGGATAATCTCGGTAAATACTGATCCGTGCTCCATCAAAAGTAAGATTTTTACTTCTTACAATCTTACCCATCATTTTTTTCTTCGTGATCATGCTGTACTTTTATTATCATTTGTCTTGGGGGAGCACCAAGTCCTGTAAAGCACCTCTTCACTCTATGTGCACGAGCCAGTAACGGTTTCTGATCCAAGGTTAAAACTTGTTGCAGTAAATCTGCTGTAAATTCTATAGGGTTATTCCCTTCCTTGCCTTCCGGAATACCCACAATCCTAAGGTTCGACCTTCTTTGGTGGCCTTCCAACTCCGTGCATTTTTCTGTTATCTTGTCCAGAAGTTCAGATAAGCGTTGTATATCTCTGTCTGAGTTCAGAGCCGATGCTTCGGCTAAGTCTTTAATAATGCTTATATCTGTCGAGTGTAGATTTAATGCTTCTTCCACTTCAGACAGCTTGTCTTTCACCAGGCCTTCGATTTTAATTTTCATCTGTTTGGTGTGCTCCTTTAATTTGTCCGTAATCTCTTTTTTCAGTGCTTGAGCAGAGTCAGTGATTTCAGTCTTCAAGTCTTTTATTTCAGTTTTCAAATCTTCCACTTCTTCATTCATTCTTTCAACTTCCTCCTTAATATTCAACTTTTTCATATCTTTCTTTAAATTCAATATTTCAGTTTTGATACTTGCCATCTCTTTTTCAATAAGAGTTTTCAATCCTCCATCTCCAGCTTCGTTTTAAATTCTTCAGCTCCAGAAGGTTTTTTTCCTGCAATGTCTTCCTGGGATCGGGTTCTACCCGATACCGGGGCTTCAGAGCGGCCTACCGGATCCCGGGAGGTCGGTAGCCGGGATTTCACTTTTTCTTCGGGTGTCCGTTGCATGTTGTCGCAGGGCTGATGACGTCACTCACCAGATCAGTACTGAGACTTCAGACGGCAGGTAAGTCTTTTTTCAGCGTTTTTTTACCCCGTTTTCTTCAACCTTCTTATGGAGCTGGCTGGCAGGGCGTCTTCACCTCATGATGGCGCCACCGGAAGTCTCCCTAAATTCTAATATCAATTCCATTGTCTTAAGAGCATTGAGCTCCAGGTAATTGCGATGGTACCAGGACGCCAGTTATGTCACTTCCTATCTGTAAGCAGACTATTCCCCATCCTGGATCAGTCCAATCAGGGTTGTGTCGTCCGGGAACTTGAGAAGCTTAATAGAGTCAGTGGAGGTGCAGTCATTGGGGTAGAGAGAGTAGAGGAGAGGAAAGAGTACACAACCTCGCGGTGCTCCTCTACTGAGGGTTTGCGGGTCAGATATGTGCTTTCCCAGCCTCACATGCTGCTTCCTGTCTGTCAGGAAGCTGGTGATCCACCGACAGAGGGGTTCAGGCACAGTCACCTCGGAAAGTTTGGAGTGTACTAGCACTGGCACAATGGTGTCGAATGTAGAGCTAAAATCATCAAACAAAATTCCCGGTTGACTGGTGGAGGCACTGCAGGAAATCCACATTAGGCAAGAAATGGTGTTGGATAAATTGATGGGACTGAAAGCTGATAAATCCCCGGGGCCTGATGGTCTGCATCCCAGGGTACTTAAGGAAACGGCTCTAGAAATCGTGGACACTTTGTTGAGAATTGTCTAATGTTATATGCATTCAAAAGACAATCGATAAAGATTTTAGGTGTGAGGGACAATGTTTAAAGGAAATGTGCGGAGGTATTTTTTAACAGTGCGAGTTTTCGGTACCTGAAAATGCACTGGCTTTTGAGTGCACACAGGTGGTTGAGACATACGCGACTGGCATTTAATATACTTTTGGTAGGCGGATTTATGTACATGAAATAGAGAAATATGGATCACATGTATGCACAGATGAATCTAACTTGGCATCATATTCGGCGTGGCCACTGTGAATAGTCCAATGCTGTACTATTCGATGTTTTAGTTTGCGGAGCATGTTAGACCCAGAGAGAATGCGTCCATCTTCGGGAGAATTCGGTGTTGCCCAATGTATTTTCACCTCCTATCAAGAATGTTCTTCAGTGTCAACAAGGCGATGGCAGTAATGGTATAACTCGGGTAAATGTGAAACACGTGGAAATAGCTAAATTATTATTTTTTTTATTTCCACATCGAATATGCATATACATATTAAATATTACGAAATGAGAGGATCAACTGAAGGCTGCATCTGGACTAATGGGCGGAGAATCGTATACTGTCGCAACGCTTAATGCGCTAATTTATCATAGTAGAAAGTCATACAATTTATTTAGCATGTAAATGGGCCATTTGATTAACACGTCCCCGCCAACCTTTCGACACCCACCCCATTAAATTCCATATCTCAGCATTTGCCCCATAGCTTTCAACGTCTCAAAAGATTTAAGTGCACATCTGGGTATATCTCTTATATCCTGTTAGCGACTGTACTGCCCTTCCCTCTGTCCGGAAGTACGGTGTCTGCTCGCTGCATCTCAGGGGCGAAATAAGTTCTGTTCTCTCTGTTCCACAGTGGTGCAGCCGATATCTCACAGCGGCAGTGACTCAGTTTCGTTCCTGGCATTGAGTGCTGTATGAGGGGAGTTCGGTGACATAGTGGGTTTCCTGCGAGTGTTCCTACTACATCCCTAAAATATGCATGTTTGCAAGTGAATTGGTCACCATACGTTGACCCGGTAGGGAGTGGATGAGGAAATGGGAAAAAAAACACAGAAAAAATGTGCACAGTTGATCGACGATCGACATGGACTGTAGGCGAGGAGCGTGTTTCTGCTGAGTTTCTCCTAAAAATCAGTGATATGAACTATTCATGAAAATTATGAATGGAGTATAAAAGACAAAGGGATAGCTGTTCATAGAAAACTAATGTAAATAAAATGTTGTGTTTTAGCAATGACTTTCTTTGCACATTCAACAACCATTCCTAGTCCAGTTGATTCCAACAAAGCCGATAATTATTAATAGACACGCGGTCTGATAATAGGGAGCCGGCTGTCATCTGTTTTGTTTGTTAGTGAAACGTAAAATTGACGTCACTGGATATTTAATAGCTGTTATGAGCTCTTGCCTGAATTTGGACTGTGTCACACCATAGATAAAGGTGTTGGTGCACAGACTCAAATTTTGCAGCATGTAACCGACGTATTCCAAGATATAATCATTAAAGTTATCAGGATCTTCTCCTGCAATGGAATAAATTATGAAATTTATAACTGTCACCGACCACAAAATGATAAAACTTCCGGAAATAGTAAAAAGTAAAATCACAGATTTCCGTCTACCTTCCATCTCTGGGTCACTGCGGTTCTCCCCCTTGCTTTTCCCCTTCAGTGCTTTTCGGACGCGACTGGCCACTAATATGTGCCTGATTGTCAGCCCATTGAGAAGCAAAATTAACGCGAATGGAATCAACGGCGTTAAACTCTTATCGAACCTGTCAAATCCTATCCACCCGCTTTCAGTGTAATAACCTGATTTCAATTTGCAATACCATATCACGTTGTTGATCAGCTGTCTTGGTGTATATATGAAATAGAAAGGAATGTTCTTCAAGCACATTAAAATACACGTGGTCGTCATTACTAGGGCGGCTGTTTTAGGTCTGCAGTATTTAGTTTGTAGCTTCTGGTAGCAAATGGCTACACACCGATCAAAGGTAAAGGCAACTGTGAACCAGACCGAGCAATCTCTAGTAGCACATTGCAGCACAAAGATAATACTGCACAGAGGATAAATCTCGAGGAAAGATCCTGGGAAATAATACTTGATCCGCATTAGTATTGCGGTTACAACAGCCAGGAGGTCCGCCGCTGCCATGGCCACCAGGTAGCGTGTAGTGCAGCGGGAGAGTCCGCATTTCCCCCGTGACAGGATCGCAATCGCAACGACATTCACTGGAATTAAAACAGAGGAAAAAATGGAAAATGAGAAGTCACGCTTTATTCCTTTATTCAGACAGCGCAACTAGTGTTGGCTCATGCCATGGAGGAAATGTGTCATAAGCACTTCCACTTCTAACACAAAATGTTACGCCTGGCGGAGCTTGACCATGGAAAGGTATCAATTATTTATATGCTTTAATTTTACTCACGTCATCCGGCTGAATAAAGTATTGCGTGACCAAGAAATTCTCGCGATCATATCCGATAGGCTACATTTTGAGTCAGGTCATGCGCACTTATAATGTGTTCCTCAGATCACGACCCAAGTTGAACAGCATTTGAATAGTTCTATATTTGTCTGAGAAGATCATTTTGTGTCAATACTTAATAGGCTATGTCTTTCGTTTGAGCAGTAATTGGATTAGTAAATTGGCTGGGTTGCGTTGCTGAATAACAAGATTTTAATGCGAATGGAATCAAAATCCAGGCTCTGGACTCGAACGACTGGTGGTGAAACGATTCTTACATGTGGGACAACGACACTGAGTTCAGCCGTAACTCAACAGGTCAAGCAGCGTCACCGAATAATGTGGATGGGTGGTGTTTAGGTCGGATACTTTTCCCAGGCTGATAGTGGTGAGAGGTTGGGGACACTGTTAATGGGAGTGAGGCGGTACAATTCATGGGCAGGTATAGGTGCAGGTAAGCGAGTGGGCTGTTTTTGGTCGTCAGATTATTGGAGGAAGGCTAGAGTGGAAAAGATTGGGACGGGGGAGGGGGGTGGCAATAAATTGATGCGAATCCATGTCGGACATCGGGAGGAAAGAGTAAAATTGAGTGAGGCTGTTTTTTTTAGGTTAATTACCCCAACATTGGATAATTCAATGTTCATTTCAATGGGCTGCAAACTACCCAAGTGAGATGTGTGGAATGAACATTAAATTTAACCTAACGGAATGAATGTTAATTTCTCCAATAGAGATGAAAAATATATAAATAAAACCTTAGCGTCACTTGCATATGTCATAGAAAGTCGTTATTGGTGTGCATATGTACGTGAAACATTTGTTTTTAATTCTGCCCTACTGGAAAACCCAAGTATAGTGGTAGATTTGGTTATGTAGTGCGCCGTAACTCAGAATACTGACAATTTACTCATGAGATTGCTGCCCATACAATACTCCCTCTACTACCAACGACAATTCAAAATATTGAGGATCAATCTGTCAGTTCACACGCTGTGGCAAGGATGATGTCACAGAAGCTGGCGCAGCAGTTGAATGCAGCGCCAGAGACCCGGGTTCGATTCTGACAACGGGAGCTGTGTTACGGAGTTTGTACGTACTCCCATTGACCTGCGTGGTTTTTCTCTGAGATCTTCTGATGTTCTCCCACATTGCAAAGACGTACAGGTTTATAGGTTGATTGGCTTGGTAAATGTAAACAATGTCCTTCGTGGGTATAGGATAGTGGTAATGCGCGAGACCCGGAAGGCCGAAAGGGCCTGTTTCCACGCTGTATCTCTGAACAAAACTAAACAAATTGGTCTGCTGCCTCTAATTTATTGCGGAATTCAGGTAATGAGATATTTGTTCAACAAAAATTGAAGGGATCGCGGCATCAAAACACTGACAGAAAAATAATTTTCAAGCAGCAACAAAATGAAGATAATGTGTAAAACATGGTACTTGAGAACATTTGTAATGTTGATCGAATTTAAACAAAATTTAACCGGTCACCCGGTTGGTGTTTTTTTATCGGAAAGGCTGATCGCTGTTGTAATACATTCGCACCAAACACCTGCTGTTCGCGGAAACAAATCCTCAGCGAAACAACAAACATTTTTATAAACTGGGACGGAACCCAAACCAAAAAGAATCACATCAAATGGGACAGTGCCCCACACTCGTTAGACGGTTCCAGTCTCCCATATTCTTTTAAATAGATGAGCACAGCTCAAAAATTAATATTTTTGGCATGATCCAGTCGTAAATTATTCCGCTCTGTTGCACTATTTTAATCAATGCTAAATACATTTCATAGCTTACTCAGAGAAACAGTCGTGCCTAACATCTGTTTATTGACCTCAATTACGTCAATTAATTTATTCAAGAGATTTGATGCAACGAAATCGGAGGCCAAGTTACTAACATGAACTCAAGAAGGGAACTGAAAGATCAGTTCAATACAAGTATTAAAAACGTGACACGTCGTTCAGATGTGCTTACCAGCAAAGCCAATCGCTGCAATGATCAGATAGTATAGTTTCCTCACATTGTAAAACGTCTGCAACATTTTCTTTGTGAGACGATTGATCAGTTTTTAGCGACAGCCAACCTCTGTGAATGAAGATATGACCGGGAACTATAACTTAGCTGTTAGTTTATATCCTGCTAAAATCCTCACGGGTACAGGGTTACAACATCATTCAGAAAGAAAAAAAAAATCAGAATACGAAGTTAAATTGTTGCATCAGTAGAATTAAATCGGGGATGCTAACGATTATATTCTCCCGAGAGACGACTGTTCAGCATAGATTAGCAAATGTGTCCCAAAGCTACAAAGCGCAGATTGAAGTGGAGCCAGAATTTTTGTTTGAAAGTGCGCCATAGGCAAGCCAATACCTCATTTAACTGCTGTTAACCATATAACCATATAACATATAACAATTACAGCACGGAAACAGGCCTTCTCGGCTCTTCCAGTCCATGCCGACCATTTATTTTCCCCTAGTCCCATCTACCTGCACTCAGACCATACCCCTCCACTCCCTTCCCGTCCATATACCTATCCACTTTACTTTTAAATGTTAAAATCGATCCTGCCTCCACCCCTTCTGCTGGAAGATCATTCCACACACCAAAAGCTTTCTTTACCACCCTATCTACATGTGATTCCACCTTCAGGGAACTATGCACAGTTATTCCTAGATCCCTCTGTTCCACAGCATTCCTCAATTCCCTACCATTTACCATGTACGTCCTATTTTGATTTGTCCTGCCAAGATGTAGCACCTCACACTTATCAGCATTAAACTCCATCTGCCATCTTTCAGCCCACTCTTCCAAATGGCCCAAATCTCTCTGTAGAATTTGAAAATCTACCTCATTATCCACAACACCACCTATCTTAGTATCATCTGCATACTTACTTATCCAGTTTTCCACCCCATCATCTAGATCATTGATGTACATGACAAACAACAGTGGACCCAACACAGATCCCTGAGGCACCCCACTGGTCACCGGCTTCCACCCTTTCAAACAGCCATCCACCATTACTCTCTGGCATCTCCCATTCAGCCACTGTTGAACCCATCTTGCTACACCACCATTAACACACAAAGATTGAACCTTCTTAACCAACCTTCCATGAGGAACCTTGTCAAAGGCCTTTCTGAAATCCATATAGACAACATCCACTGCTTTACCCTCATCAATTTCCCTAGTAACCTCCTCAAAAAATTCAAGGAGGTTTATCAAACATATTTTCCTCATGTTAAATTATGTTTTGCCCCTAACGATGTAGATAAGGAAGCAGTCGTTCTGTTTAAATTGACAGGTTGTGAGAATACCATAGTATAATTAATTTATCCATAATTATCCATAATTTATTGGCCAATTCATATATTATCCGTAATTCGGCACAAGCTCAACGCCATGTTCTTAAGAAGGAAACAAATCCCCCAAGCAGGCGAGGATCTTCAACTAAAACAAATAATACCATTGACCTCACAAATAAGTTGTAACATGATATATATTATTATTACAGAATGAGGAGAGGAGGATCTGTCTGCAGATATTATTTGACCAAAACAGCATAATTCATGGGCGGCGTAAGTA
Source organism: Raja brachyura (assembly GCA_963514005.1). The sequence continues at coordinate 39,276,354 of OY740808.1, forward strand.
GAAAGACAACTGGGCCACCCATTATTCTATTGTCTTATAATGTTTAGGAAGACCTCAAACCGCAATTCGAGAATCATCAAGACCGACAAAGAGACCAACAGATCATTTTGAGGTTTATATGGGCTCCTCGAATGTCCCAGTCATCATATTCATGGATCATAACTATATATTTTTTTGCAGAGCATGAAAAATAAAAACCGGAGGTTAATGAGCTGGAGTTGGCAGCTCCAAGAATACAACCTCGAGTTCAGACACATCAGGGGCAAGGATAATATCTTCGCTGACGCCTTGTCGCGCCAATAGAGTTTTAAGACTGAATAATTTCTTCAGAAGCTTATTCAGTATCTTTGGGTGGGGGTGTTAGGTACATCCCCCCCCCCTGTTGAATACTGTACTTACCTGTCTGTTTCTCTGCACGCCGTGGCTGGGAGCCAGGAATCAAGGGGTTAACAGCTTCTGTACCCGATTGGCCCAGCAACATCAGATGACTCATCGGGAGCTTTAAAAGGCAGAAGCTCCCAGAAATCTCTCTCTCTTCAAGATAGATCTCTGGAGGAAGAGGTGCCGGGCTGATCTGCATGAGGCCTGGCCGCATGGCACTGCACTTTGTATATTTGTGATATACTTTTGTAAATTAATGTTCTATTGGGACGGAAGGGATGACCTGAGAGTTTTCGGGTATTTTTGGTTGTAGAGTTAGGGCTATATAGGCAGTTTAGAGTCTTCAGTCCGACGGTCCATTAAGGGCTGGCTGGAGCACCATTATATATTATTTTATAGCCAATTCTGGTCCCTGACCGTGTTCTTTAAAATCAGGTTCGGGTTTTGTTTAGTGTTACAATAAAAGACTGTTTTTTTTAATATAAACTTGACCCTGGTTTAGATTTGTTACGCGACTCTGAGGAACCAGCCTTCGGGAGTCGTAACATGAGTATAGAAGTTGGGTGGTTATGTTGCAGTTGTATGACACATTGGTGAGACCACACTTAGGGTATTGTGTCAGTTCTGGACACCAAGTTATAGGTAGAATATTGTCAAAAAATATTGTCAAGCGGTCACTCCTGGTGGCAGCATGATGTAAAGGTTGTAACTTCGTTTGCTCCCTTAACTTCTAATTCCTTGCTTACCACTATTTCAATGTTATTACTTATTAGTATTTGACTTACAATTACTTGTTAGTATTTGACACAGTCTAACCTCATTTATTTATTTATTTTATTTTTGTGTTTATTTTATTTGAAGTTAATACAGTACAAAACAATACTGTGGTACCTAATTTTAGGTGCCAACTGTCATAATGTAATACATTCTATGTACAACCTCTAGTTTTATGTTTTTGAAAAGGAAGTAAAAAAAACCAAAAAATAGAGAGAAGTGAAAGAGGAAAAATAGATAGTAGAAAATAGAAAAACGTGAAGTGTGTGTATAGGAAAAGGAAAAGTAGAAAGAGGAGGAAAAGACCCTTAAAAAAGTAAATTTCAAATCTTTGCTCAGAGATGTAAATCTATCCACGACCTGACCTGAAATAGATCATCTTTACGGTACTGCTGCATCACATGACTCCAAAAAGTCAATGAAAGGGGACCAACTCCTTAAGAATTGATCATATTTGTCTATTAGGTGGAGTCTCATTTCTTCAAGGTGTGCTATATCCATCATATTCCTAATCCACATTTTAATTGTTGGTATAGCTGTATTTTTCCAAAATTTAAGTATCGATTTCTTTCCAATTATTAACCCATAATTAAAGAATACTTTTTACTCTTTGTTTAAATTGATATCTTCTACGATTATTCATCAAATATATCGCTCAAAAATGTATTAAACTTTGTACATCCTACAAATGAATGTGTTTTATTGGCAGTTTACATGAAACATTTATCGCATCTGGAAGAGACATTTGGGTATAATTTATTCAACCTCGTTTTTGACTAATATAGTCTATATGATAATTTAAATTGAATTAAATTATGTTTTGCATTAATGGAACAATTATGGGTGTTCATCAGATACTTTTCCCATCTATCTTTCGGGATATTTATCATTAGTTCATGTTCCCAATCTTCTCTTAGTGCCTCTGTTGAGGGTAATTCTCTATTTAATATACTATTATAAAAATATGATATTAGTTATTGTGATATGATATTAGTTTTTGCTTCTTCTAATGGGTCCAAAAAAATTTAGTTTGGAATTTATGTATATATTTCTTCATAAAGTCACATATCTGTATATATTTAAAATAATGATTATCATTCAGTTTAAATGTTGATTTTGATTGTTGAAATGATAACAATTTGCCCAGTTCATACATATCTCCTACTTTCCTAGTCCCCAGTCTATTCCGTTGTTTGCATGTTTTGTCGATAAGAGATGGTTTGAATGCAGGATTGTTCAATATTGAGGTTAGTACTGATAAATTATTTAATTTCAAGGATAATTATATGTGTTTCCAAATTCTTATTGTATTGTGAATAATTGGGTTCTTATATATTATACTATTCAATTTTATCGGTGAGAACAAGATCATTCCGATATCGTACGGGAAACACTCCTTTCTACATTCTTATCCACTCCGACTGGTGAGGGGAACTATCCAACCAGTACATTATGTTCTTAATATGCACTGCCCTGTAGTAATCGGTAAAGTTAGGTAATGATAAACCCCCAACTTCTTTCAGTTTACACAAATGCTTTCGTTGAATTCTGTGTGCTCTATAATCCCATATAAAATTAGTGATATTAGAATCAAGTGTTTTTTTAAATATTTTGGAATATATATTGGGATCACTTGAAACAAATATATTAATGGTGGTAAGAAAGTCATTTTTACAGCGTTAATTCTAGCTATCAATGAAAGCGGGAACGTTTTCCAAAATTTAATCATAACATTCAGTTTATTTAATAGTGGCATAAAATTGGCACTAAATAATGATTTGTGCCTTTTCGTAATTTGAATACCCAAATACTTGAATTTTTCCGTTGCAATTTTGAAAGGGAATTTTAATAAGTGTCTTGCATCCTATGGTTTTAAATACATAATTTCGCTTTTATTACAATTTATTCTATATCCTGGAAAAGAACCAAATTCCTCAATTTGTGTTAATAAGGTGGGGATACTCGTTTGTGTATTAGTAATATATAAAATAATATCATCAGCATATAACGAAATTTTATTCTTTGAGTCCTTAGTATTATATCCGCGAATATTCGGATGATTTCTAATCCGTTCAGCCAGCGGTATCATAAGGGCAAATAGCAATGGTGATAAGGCACAACCCTGCCTATTACCCCTTGATCAATACAATTTTGGATGTAACATATCATTAGTTAATATTCTTGCCGTAGGTTTATCACAAAGTAGTTTAATCCTTCTAATAAAATTCTCTCCCATATTAAATTTTTTGGAGTACCTTGTATAAATACTGCCATTCTACCTGGTCGAATGCCTTCACTGCATCCAGCGTAACGACTAAAATATCTTCAATGTCCTCTTTGTGAGAGTACATTATATTGAAAAGTCTTCTCAAGTTATTAAATGATTGTCTTTTGGGTATAAATCCCGTTTGATCCGGGCGCAGCCTCTGACTCTGGTATCTTAGAAGCAATAACGAAAATGAACGGATAAATGAACACAGGATTCTGCAGTTTGGAACAAATCATGAAAGGAATTTCAAGCATATTGAAGGAAGTTCAAGACAAGCTGATTATGTTTCAAGATGAATCTCGTGACCAAAAGGAACAAATTGATAACTTGCGAACCTTGGGTCAGGAAAGAGATTTGAAGATTGAAATACTGGAACGGAAAATAAATGAAATTAGTCGGGCACTCGAGCAACACAAGACATAAAACATGGATCTGGAAAACAGAAGCCATCGACTGAATCTGCGAATTGTTGGTTTGCCTGAAGGGCAAGTAGGGGATAATGTTATAAAGTATGTCTCTAAAATGGTAAAGGAGACGGTCAACATTGAGCAGTATGAAAATCTTCCAATTTTGGACAACGCACACAGAGTCCGGAAGAAAGCAGTTCCCAAAGATAACCCGAGACATCTGATCATTCACTTTCACTTTCTGCAGATGAAGGAGAATGTCTTCTGAGCAGCAAAAACGTTGGGCATGATTAAATATGAAGGATGCAAGTTTCGGTTCGGGCCTGATTACAGCAGGAAGCTCAAGTGACTGAGAATGCCTTTCCATTATGTAATATCTGAGTGGTTTAAGAAACAGATGTGCCCCACCTTGTTCTATCCAGCTAGACCTCGTATACATAGAAACATAGAACATAGGTGCAGGAGGAGGCCATTCGGCCCTTTGAGCTGGCACCGCCATTCATTGTGATCATGGCTGATCGTCCCCTATCAATAACCTGTACCTGCCTTCTCCCCATATCCCTTGATTCCACTAGCCCCCTAGAGCTCTATCTAATTCTCTCGTAAATCCATCCAGTGACCTGGCCACCACTGCCCTTTGTGGCAGGGAATTCCATAAATTCACAACTGTCTGGTGAAATAGTTTTTTCTCACCTCAGTCGTAAATTACCTCCCCTTTATTCTAAGACTGTGGCCGCTGGTTCTGTACTCGCCGAATATTGGGAACATTTTCCCTGCGCCTTGTCCAGTTCTTTTATAATTTTCTATGTTTCTATAAGATCCTTCTAAACTCCAGTGAATACAAGCCTAGACTTTTCAATCTTTCCTCACGTGACAGTCATGCCATCCCAGGGACCAATCTCGTGAACCTAAGCTGCACTGCCTTAATCACAAGGATGTCCTTCCTCAAATCAGGAGACCAAAACTGTACACAATACTCCAGATGTGGTCTCACCGGAGTCCAATACAACTGCAGAACAACCTCTTAACTCCTATACTGAAATCCTCTTGTTATGAAGGCCAAAGTTCCATTTTGTTTTCTTCACTGCCTGCTGTACATGTGAACCAACTTTCAGTGAACGGTGTACAAGGACGGCCAGGTCTTGCTGCACCTCCCCCTTACCTAACCTAACCTAACCCCATTGAGATAATAACCTTCCCCATTGTTTTTGCTGCCAAAGTGGATAACCTCACATTTATCTATATTATACTGCATCTGTCACGCATCTGCCCACTCACTCAACCTGTCCAGGTCACCGTGCAACCTCCTGACATCCTCTTCAAAGTTCACTCTGCCAACCAGCTTTGTGTCATCTGCAAACATGCTGGTGTTACTCCTAATACCCTCTTCCAAATCATTAAAATATATGGTAAACAGTTGAGCCCCAACACCGAACCTTGCGGCATTCCACTCGCCACTGCCTGCCAGTCTGAAAATGACCCATTCACTCCTAACCAATTTTCTATCCATGTCAACACCCTACCCCCAAGACCATGTGCTCCAATTTTAGTCACCAGTCTCCCGTGCGGGTCCTTATCAAAGGTTTTCTGAAAGTCTATATACACTACATCCACTGGCACCCCTTCATCCATGTTACTTGTCATCTCCTCAAAAAATTCCAGAAGATTAGTCAAGCATGATTTCCCTTTAATAAATCCACGTTGACGTGTACTAATCCTTTTACTGCTATCCAAATGCCCCATTATTACCTCTTTAATAATTGACTCCAGCAACTTTCCCACCACCGAAGTCAGGCAAACTAGTCTGTACTTCCTCGTTTTCTCTCTCGCTCCTTTCTTGAAAAGTGGGATAACATTAGCTATCCTCCAATCCACAGGAACTGACCCTGATTCTATTGAACATTGGAAAATGATCACCAATGCGTCCATTATTTCTGTAGCAACTTCCACGAGGACCCTAGGATGCAGACCATTAGGTCCAGGGGATTTATCATCCTTCAGTCCCATTAGCCTACACAATACTATTGACAATTTACTTCCGTCCCTCTACCCCCTTAGTTCCTCTGTTATCCAGTACATCTGGGAGATTGTTTGTGTCTTCCTTAGTGAATACAGATCCGAAGTACCTATTCAACTCTTCTGCCATTTCTTTGTTTCCCATAATAATTCCACCCATGCCTGCCTTCAAGGGACCTACATTTGATTGTGCTACTCTTTTTCCCTTAACATATGTTAAGAAGATTTTACTGTCCTTCTTTATATTCCTGGCCAGCTTCCCTTCGTATGTCATCTTTTCAGCCTGTATTGCCTGTTTTGTTTCCTTTTGTTGACATAGGAAACTTTTCCAATCCTCTGGCTTCCGGTTACTCTTTGCTGTGTTATATATCTTTTATTTTAGTTTTATTCTATACCTTCTCTTGTCAGCCACGGTTGCCTCCTACTCCCCTTAGAATCTTGCTTCCTTTTTGGAATTAAATGATCCTGCGTCTTCCGGATTATGCCCAGAAATTCCTGCCATTGCTGTTCCACCATCATTCCTGCTAGGATCCCTTTCCGGTCTACGTTGGCCAGCTTCCCTCTCATGCCTGCATAGTCCCCTTTGTGCAACTGCATCACTGACACTTCCGATTTAACGTTCTCCTTCTCAAATATCAGATTAAAACTAATCATACATGGTAAATGGTAGCGAATTGAGGAATGCAGTTGAACAGAGGGATCTAGGAATATCTGTGCAGAGTTACCTGAAGGTGGAATCTCATGTAGATAGGGTGGTAAAGAAAGCTTTTGGTGTGCTGGTCTTTATGAATCAGAGCATTGAGTATAGAAGTTGGGATGTAATGTTAAAATTGTACAAGGCATTGGTGAGGCCAATTCTGGAGTATGGGTTACAATTTTGGTCGCCAAATTATAAAATAGATGTCAACAAAATGGAGAGAGTATGGAGGAGATTTAAGAGAATGTTGCCTGGGTTTCAGCACCTATGTTACAGAGAAAGGTTGAACAAGATAGGTCTTTATTCTATGGAGCGCAGAAGGTTAAGTGGGAACTTGAGAGAGGTCTTTAAAATTATGAGAGTGATAGACAGAGTTGACGTGGATAAACTTTTAACATTGGGAGTAGGCAAGATTGGAACAAGAGAACATGTGTAAAGAATTAAAGGACAAAAGTTTAGGGGTAACATGAGGGGGAACTTCTTTACTCAGAGAGTGGTAGCTGTGTGGAATGAGCTTTCAGTGGAAGTGTTGGAGGCAGGTTTGATTTTATAATTTAAAAATACATTGGATAGGTATATGGACGGGAAAGAGATGCTATGGTCTGAGTGCAGGTAGATGGGACTAGGTGAAAGTAAGTGTTCGGCACGGACTAGAATGGCCGAGATGGCATGTTTCTGTGCTGTAATTGTTATATGGATATATGGTTACATTATGATCACTACCTCCAAGCGGTACGACTCCGTAATGGTAACAACCGATTTTTTAACCATCCGCAAGAAGCTTCCAGTGTTCCGGAGGCTTATGGGGCTGAGGCTGCGGCGGGGAGTTATTTATAGCCGACTGAGTTGCAATCGGATATTGTTATTGTTCCTATTTTGACAATATATCGTTCTGTAAATGATTATGAATTTAATTGGATGAGTTATTTTCGAATTACTTTTTAGAATTTTAGTATGATGGTATCAAACCATAACTTTTACGTTCTTTAAAATAATTGAATGAAATGGTATTATATATCAACTTTTAAGACCTTCCTGATTAGCTCTTCCACTTTTAAAATGTCCACCGAAGGATCTTCCCCCCCCCCCCCCCCCCCCCATCTTTGGACAAACAAAGTGAAGCAGTTCTAGTTTTTCATAGTTTGCACGTATTATGACCTTGGATAACCAGTATGAAGTAGATCTTGCTTTTCGCAGTTAGCATGTACTTCTTAACCATAATATTAATTTGTTTTGGCTATTGAGTGCTAAATATACATTTTTACGTTGGGAGCTGTCATTAGAAGTGATGGGGATAGGGGAGGGATTAGGTAGCGTACGGTCTGTCTTCCGGTCAGTTTCAGGCTTTGCATGGTTGGGGGGGGGTGGGGACATTTGCTTTTAGTTTAGTTTTTTCTATCTGGGCAGAATTTGAATTACAAAAATGTCTGAAATGTCGTCACTTCTGGCTCCGCCTTAGATTTTTCTCCTTCCAGTATCCTGAACTGCTATGGTCTATGAAATTAACTCTTTACATTCCACATGATTTTAAATAAAATGGATAACGTTATTAACTCCCTTTCATGGAATGTTTGGGATGCTTTTTAGATATATGTAAACAAACTAAATATGAAATAGGTATACTGGATGATGAGATTAAAGAAATTGATTAAAACATTTCAAAAGCTCCCAGTCTAGAGCTGTATAATAACAGTGCTAAACTTCAACTGATACATGATTTGTTATTAGTATCACCGATTAAGAATTAGTTACTTAAAACCAAATGTCAATTTTATATACATGGCAATACATCTATTAAATTACACGCCAATCAGTTGAAAAGTGTGTCAGCCAAACGTCAGATGGTGAAATGTGTACTAATCAGAAATTCCTACTGATCCCAATATAAAGCAGGGTTTTTGAACTTGCGAATTTTCCATATAATCAGTCTATGTTGTTAGATGAACCCTTCACTGAGGACGACATACAGAAAGCAATCCTTTCGATGACTTCTGGTAAAGCTCCCATTTTGGATGGGTGTACCATGGAATTTTTAAAGTATTTTTCGAGTTTACTGTCCCCCTGGCTGTGCAATTATTTTAAAGAAGCCTTTTTAATTAATATATTACCGCAATAGTTTTATGAAGCATCTATTTCTTTAATTCTTAAAAAAGATAAAGACCCTACTCAAGTGAGATCATATAGACCTATATCACTGTTAAACGTTGATTCCAAAATTCTTTCAAAACTATTACCTATCAGATTGGAAAATATTTTACCGCAAATTATTTCTGAAGATCCGACAGGTTATAGTAAAAATCGTTACGCATACTTTAAAGTTAGGAGATTAATTAATATTGTATATACAGCGTCAAATAAAACTCCAGAATGTGTCATTTCACTTGATGCTGAGAAGGCGTTTTGTAGAATGGGAATACTTATTCAATACCCTTGAACCATTTAAGATTGGTCCAAAATGTATCTCTTGGATCAAGCTGATATATCATATACCTCTGTACTTACCAATCATACAGCTTCTGTACTTACCAATAATAAGAGATCCCCTTTTTTCTGGCTCTTTCGGGGTACTAGACAGGGCTGTCCTTAAAATCCTTTATTATTTGTTATCGCTTTGGAACCCCTGGCCACCGGTATTAGGAAATCCACAAATATGTTTGGTATTGTCCGTGAGAATAAGACGCATAAGCTATCTCTCTATGAAGATGATCTATTATTTATCTCTAACTTTATCTCATGTTAGTAGTTTTTCTGGTTAGAAACTAAATCTTAGTAAGAGTGAACTTTGTCTATTAAGCAATCAAATTTAGAATTATGGACAGTTTCGATTTTGATTGACTACCGACTTATTTAGCCATTAAGATACCAAGAAACACAAGGATCTATTTAAATCCTATTTTATGCCCCTAATTGACCACATCAGCCAACAGTTTACTAAATGGTCCCCAATGTCCTTATCACTAATCGGCCGAATCAATGCTATTAAAATGTTTATCCTACCTAAATTGTTGTCTTTATTTCAGACAATACCAATTTTTATTGCAAAATCTTTCTTTGATATTATTGATTCAAAAATGTCTTCATAAACAAGGCATAATAAAAATCCCAGACAAAGTCAAAACTACTCACAAAAATTAAAAAAATATGGTGGTTTGGCACTCCCGATCCTTAGATTTTACTATTGTGTAGTTAATGCTCGCCATTTATCGTTTTGGAAATGGTGAGCATTTGGAAGATACCCAATGCCCAGGATGGATAAATCTTGAACGTGATTCTCTGCAAGGGCTCTCATTGGCTTCTATTCTGGGCCTCGTTACCCTTTACAATTACGAGATTTAAAAAATATACGATTAACCCAATAATAAGACATACATACCGAATATAGTTTCAATTTCGTAAGTTTTTTGCATTGAATGATTTTATCTTATCGAGTCCTATTATATCTACATTTTTCTTCCAACCTTCTAGTACTGATCAAGTATTTCTGTTATGGAAGAGGAAGGGTTTATCAGTTTTTCGTGACTTGTTTTTGGATGGTTGTTTTATGTCTTTCGAACAACACTCGAACAAATATAATCTACCTAACTCACATTTCTTTAGATATTTACAAATTAAACATTTTTTGACGTTTACTCTACCCTCATTTCCGTTACCACATCAAACCGAAATCTTGGGGAAAAAATTATATTTGAACGCTAATCAGAAAGTTTTAATAACGACTATGAATGAGTTGATTTTGAAATTACAAATTGATACATGGATAAAATTAAGAATGACTGGAAAAGGGAACTTAGAACAAATTAGGAGTGACATTGTCGAAACCTCGGTTAAATTTGATAGGACTTGATAAATTTATTCACCATTTTCACACAATATAAATTGTCCCCTCTCCAACCGTTATAATAATTATTTTACCTTTATACAGTGGAAAGGACTTGACGACAAAGAAGGACTTAAATTGTTGAAATTCTTTGTAGCCCAGATTTTGTTTTGCTTTTTTTTTAAGCTAGGGGGTTTTGTTTCTTTCTTTTTTCTCTTTTTTCTTTTTTTTCTCTTTCTCTTTTTGTTTTAATAGATACAAGTTAATTTGAAACTATTAACTATATTTACATGGAGGTCTATACCCAATGTGTAACCATATAGCCATATAACCACATAACAATCACAGCACGGACACAGGCCTTCTCGGCCCTTCCAGTCCGTGCCGACCATTTATTTTCCCCTAGTCCCATCTACCTGCACTCACACCATACCCCTCCATTCCCTTCTCATCCATATACCTAACCACTTTACTTTTAAATGTTAAAATCGATCCTGCCTCCACCACTTCTGCTGGAAGATCATTCCGCACAGCCACCACTCTCTGAGTAAAGACGTTCCCCCTCATGTTACCCCTAAACCTCTGTCCCTTAATTCTCATGTCATGCCCTCTTGTTTGAATTTTCCCTACCCTCAATGGTAAAAGCTTATCCACGTCAACTCTGTCTATCCCTTTCATCATTTTAAAGACTTCAATCAAGTCCCCCCTTACCCTTCTACACTCCAAAGAATAAAGACCTAACTTGTTCAACCTTTCTCTGTAACTTAGTTGCTGGAACCCAGGCAACATTCTAGTAAATCTCCTCTGTACTCTCTCTATTTTGTTGACATCCTTCCTATAATTAGGCGAACAAAATTGTACACCATACTCCAGAATTGGTCTCACCAATGCCTTGTACAATTTTAACATTACTTCCCTACTCCTATATTCAATGCTCTGATTTATAAAGGCCAGCACACCAAAAGCTTTCTTTGCCACCCTATCTACATGCGATTCCACCTTCAGGAACTATGCACAGTTATTCCTAGATCCCTCTGTTACACTATGACAAACTATAACACGCGATATTACCAGATAATACATTATAACATTATAGAACAACACAACAAACTATAACATAGTATAAAATGGTATAATACTCTATAACACCATAGTAAACTATAACACACAATAGCACACTATTACACACTAAGATGCACTATAAAGTGACATAAAATAAGAGAACAATATAACACACTGTAATACACTGTAACACACTAGGATACTCGCTAACACACTATAACAGAGGATAACACACTATAATACACTATAACATACTGTAACTATAATTCACTCTAACACACTATAACACACAATCACACTATAACACGATAGAGCACACTATAACACTACAAAATATAATACAATATAAAAATAACTATAACACTATAACACACTAAATACATTATCACACACAATAACACTCTCTCAAACACTATTACACGCTATTATACATGATAGCAAATATAACATACTATAGAATAGAATAGAATAGACAAGAACACAAAACACACCACAACACCCTGTACCACACCATAATACATTATAATACAATATCACACACTTTAACACACTATAACACTTAATAAAACACTACAACACACATTAACACCCAATAACGCTATTATATTGGTATGCTTCAAAACGTACCTTTAGCGGTGCTGCAGTTCTGGCACTGGCCGTGTGCGTGACTTTGGCGTCTTTAAGGGGGTGGGGGGCGGGGTTAAAATGCGGTGTTCCCTTGCCACCGGAATTATATTTTCTTGGAGTGCGATCTATTGCTGGAGATTCGTTCCGACTGCCGGTAAGTTATATATTGTTTTTTAACTGCCCGACTATTTCAGCGCTACAGTAAGATAAAAATTACCTTCTAATGCCGTAAACGCCGACAACGTAGACGGATTTTACGTAGGGGACAGGTAAGTGAAAGCTGTTTATTTTTTCATATAACCTTGCTTGTTTAGATGACTTTAATCAATGTTGCGAAACGGTGATTTATTCCCCATATGAACCGGTAGTGTTTTTCCTGCCGATACTGGGTTTAAATTCACCGCAATTGCAACGTTCCAATACATCGCGTTCCAGAAAATCCCACTCGCTAGCTGTTTAAAACGGCCCATTAATTTATAGGCATTAAACATAAAATTCCTTCAATTTGGCCTATAAATTCATAACAATAAGATTTAAAGATCGTGTTATATTGTGAATTCTTGTGTGATTGTTATTTGGATACTTAGGCTTTAAAAAAATGCTAATGTTTTCTTAAGAAATGGATAGATGTTTAGATCTAGTAATTGAATGTTGTAATTAGCTACAATTTGGTAACTAACTAATTATATGCTTTAATTTCAGGTCATCCAAGTAAGATTGTTTCATAGTAGTTTCAGAATGCTTCAATCTATAATAACTGAACATTTATTTCAGTTCCCTTAATTGTTAAGAAATTTATGGGCTTTTGACTGTCCTCGATCACAACTTCTGTGTGAAGCAAATGGAAAAGCAATAGGGAAAAAGATGCTTATTTCCGAGTATGAAAATGGCCATAACATTTTTAATACTGAAGATATGAAAGTGACTTAGGTGTCAAATTAAACTTCTTTGTATGCTTTATCTGATGGGATAAATTGCAGACTTGATTTTTAAAATCGCAAAGTGTTGTAACATTGCTATATTATAATCACATTGTAATACACTATAGCACACTATAATACACTATAATGCAAAATATGACAATAGAACAATATAATTACAACAGTCACATTACCACGCACTGTAACATTATAACATCTATATAATACACAATACGATATAATACAACACTCAATACACTATTACACACTAGAACACATTATAATAAACTATGACAATGTATAACACACGATGTCGCACGATAATACATTATATCACAAAAAATACAACACTACAACAATACAACACACTACATACTATAATGCTATATACTATAATACACTGTAACACTATAATATACCTAATGCACTATAACACACCACGATACAATATAAACCCCCATAATACATGACAATACAACACACGATAACACACTAGAATACACTATATGACACTTTAATACGGTATCACATATTATAATACACAATAATATACAATAATACATTATAACACTATAACACTATATCACACTATAACATACCATAACTATGTTATAACTATAATACAGTATAACACACCATAATACATTATAATGCACTACAAAAAATATAACACTAGAACACTATAATACTGTCACATTACAACACACAATAACATTATAACATACTATATAATACATTGCACAATATAATACAACACATAATACACTAATACACGATTACACACTATAATAGTATAACACACTATAACACATTATAATATAGCACACTAAGTACACTATTACAGCATAACTCACTAACGCACCATAATACACATCAACACCCAATAACACTCTATAGCACATTATGATAGACTATGACACACTTTAACACAATATAACACTTAAGAACATTCTACAATACACTGTACATCATAATCACACTGCAATACATTATTACACACTATAATACACTATAATGCACTATGACACACTAGAATACATTAAAAGAATATGGTACACTATAACCACACTGTATACACTTTACAATACACTTTAACATACTTTCATACAATGTGACACACTATCATACACTATAACAATGTAAAATGCAAAACCTAAGAGTGAACGGGTCCTTTTCAGAATGGCAGGCAGAGGCGAGTGGAGTGCCGCAAGGCGCAACTGTTTACCATATATATTAATGATTTGGAAGATGGAATTAGGAGCAACACTAGCAAGTTTGCGGATGACACAAAGCTGGGTGGCAGTGTGAACTGTGAAGAGGATGTTAAGAGGTTGCTGGGTGACCTGGACAGGTTGAGTGAGTGGACAGATGCGTGGCAGATGCAGTGTAGTGGCAATTTGGCCTGTTTTGCGTGTCATTGTGGATGGCATGTGACTTTATGTTTTAGACTGCCCGTTATAATGTGGGTGGGATTTATGAAGTGTTTTTGGGCGTGTTTGCAGCTTAACTGCTTGCGCAGAAGTTTAGTTTTTAGATTAGTTTGGACAGATGATGGAGAAGGTCAATCCTTCGACCATGTCATTGTTACGGAGACACGAGGAGCTTTCTAATATCTAAAGTAGTACGCTGGAGTTCGAAGAAGATTGCCGTAACGTCGGAAAAACCTTGGATGTATCTTACTGTTTTCTACTGTTCTACTGACAATAAAGTAAATATTCATCAAAAGACTGTGTTGGAGTTTTATCAATGAAGATGCTCTGAAGGTCTCTGAGGCAGCTTGCATGCGTATGGAAGAGATTCCCCTTATCCATTCTCATCCAATTAGCGGCTAGGGTGCTAATTACCCGAAAGATCTGAAAAATCTGCCGCTACACTAAGTATAGATCTATCTATCTATATAAAGTCATAATTCAAGTCAAAACAGTTTATTGTCATGTGTCCCTGACAGGACAATGAAAATCTTTCTTTGCATAGCACAACAGAACATAGTAGGCATTGACTACAATTATATACGTAAATACATACATGAATTAATAAATTAATAAAGTGCAAATAACAGATGGAGGGATATTAATGTTCAGAGTTCCGAGCCAAGTTTAATAGCCTGATGTCTGTGGGGAAGTAGCTATTTCTAAACCGGGTTATTGCAGTCTTCAGGCTCCAGTACCTTCTACCCGAAGGTAGCAGGGAGATGAGTGTGTGGCCAGGGTGGTGTGGGTCCTTGATCATGCTGCCAGCATTTTTGAGGCAGCATCTGAGATAAATCCTCTCGATGGAAGGAAGGTCAGAGCCGATGATGGACTGGGCAATTTTTACAACTTTTTGTAGTCTTTTCCTCTCCAGGGCACTCAAATTGCTGAACCAAGCCATGAGGCAACCGGTCAGCAAGCTCTCTACTGTGCTCCTGTAGAAGTTAGAGAGAGTCCTCCTTGACAGACCAACTCTTCGTAATCTTCTCAGGAAGTAGAGGAACTGATGAGCTTTCTTAATAATTGCATCTGTGTTCTCGGACCAGAAAAGATCTTCACAGATGTGCACGCCCAGGAATTTGAAGCTCTTGACCCTTTCAACCATCGACCCGTTGATATAAACAGGACTGTGGGACCCATCCTACTCCTTCCAAAGTCAACAATCAGTTCCTTGGTTTTGCTGGTGTTGCGGGCCAGGTTGTTGTGCTGGCACCATATGGACAGTTACTCGATCTCTCTTCTACACTCTGACTCATCCCCATCAGTGATACGTCCCACAACAGTGGTGTCGTCAGCGAACATGATGATGGAGTTCGCACTATGACCGGCTATGCAGTCATGAGTATAGAGTGAGTACAGCAGGGGGCTGAGCACGCAGTCTTGAGGTGCTCCCGTGCTGATTGTTATCGAGTCTGACACATTTCCACCAATACGAACAGACTGTGGTCTGTGGATGAGGAAGTCGAGGATCCAATTGCAGAGGGATGCGCAGAGACCCAGTTCTGCGAGTTTGATAACCAGCTTCGAGGGGCTGATTGCATTAAATGCCGAGCTGTAGTCAATGAATGACAGCATGACATATGCGTTTTTGTTGTCCAAGTGGTCCAGAGCGGAGTGGAGGGCCAGCGAGATCACGTCCACCGTTGATCTGTTGTGGCGGTAAGCGAACTGCAGTGGGTCCAGGTTTTTGTCGAGGTAGGAGTTGATTTGCGCCATGATCAACCTCTCGAAGCACTTCATCACCACAGGCGTTAGTGCCACAGGTCGATAGTCATTGAGGCACGTCACCTTGCTTTTCTTGGGCACCGGTATTATTGATGCCCTTTTGAAGCAGGTGGGAACCTCAAACTTCAGAAGTGACAGGTTGAAAATGTCCGTAAAAACTCCAGCCAGTTGGTCCGCACAGGTTTTTAGGACACGACCAAGTATGCCATCAGGTCCAGATGCTTTTCGAGGGTTCACCCCTCTGAAGGATTTCCTGACGTTGGCCTCTGTGACTGAGACTGAAATACCATCACAGCGAATAGGAGCTCGGGAAGGCACATCGGTGTTATCCCTATCAAAGCGTGCGTAAAATGCATTGAGCTCATCAGGGAGCGATGTATCGCCGACATACGAGCTGCCTCCTTGTTTCGCCTTGTAAGAGGTGATTGCATTCAGCCCCGCCTCAGCTGCTGAACATCTGCCTCATCCTCCAGCTTGGAGCAGAACTCCCTTTTGGCCTTTTTGATGGCCTTACCAAGGTCGTATCTGGACTTCTTGTAGACCACTGTGTCATCAGACATGAATGCCCGGTGTCTGGTCTTGATCCGGAGTGCGGATCTCACAGTTCATCCAAGGTTTCTGATTGGGAAACACTCAGAAGGTTTTTGTAGGGATGCAGTCCTCCACACATTTCTTTATGAAGTCTGTAACGACTGTGGCGCATTCATTCAAATCCGTTGCCGAGTCTTTGAACATTGCCCAGTCTACAGACGACAAACAGTCCTGTAGTTGTTCCTCTGCCCCCCGACCAGCTCTGTACTGTCCTCACCTCTGAGGGTGCGCTCTTTAATTGCTGCCTGTAGGCAGGAAGAAGCAGCACCGCGGTATGGTAGGATTTACCGAAGTGAGGGCGAGGGATAGAGCGGTAGGCATTCTTGATGGTGGTGTAGCAGTGGTCGAGGGTGTTCGGTCCTCTGGTGCAGCAGGAGACATGTTGGTGGAAGTTGGGGAGTGATTTCTTTAGGTTTGCCTTATTGAAGTCCCCCAGCAATGGTGGTAAATACCTCAGAGGAAAGACGTCAGGTGTTTGTTGACCACGGCGTGCAGCTCCTCCAGTGCCAGACGGACGTCTGCCTGGGGTGGGGTGTAGACCGCGGTCAGGATGATGGAGGTGAATTCCCTCGCTAGGTAGAAGGGACGGCATTTCACCGCCAGATGTTTGTGGTGTGGAGAGCAGGAGTTAGACAGGACTGCCACATCTGAGCACCACACAGAGTTGACCATGAGGCAGACGCCCCCTCCTCTCCCTTTCTCCGATGCCAGTGTACGGTCCATGCGGTGGATGGAGAACCATTCAGGCTGGACCGCTGAGTCTGGGGAGCTGGGGGTGAGCCATGTCTCTGTGAAACAGAACACAGAGCATTTCCTCAGTTCCCTTTGATAAAGCAGCCTTGCCCTTAAGTCCTCCACTTTATTATCAAGGGACTGTACATTGGCCAGTAGGATAGTAGGGAGAGGGGGTCGAAGTCCCCTGCGCTTCATTCTGACCTGAAGTCCTGCCCGTCGGCCACGTTTCCGGACACAATGGAGGCTTCCCCTTTGTTTCCAGGTAATGTGTTTCCTGCACCTACTGTTTCTGCGGACCTGTGCTGGAACGGGAATTCCCTCACAGACGGCAGCTCCAGCTCCGTAACGAACGGGGGGGTTCCCTCAGAGTCAGCAGCTCCAGCTTCATTTCTTCTGGGATATCCAGCCCGTCGGCTCTGGAGGTCATCCTGGGGCTTCCAGGTGCCGTACCAGGGTTCCTCAGTCGGGTCGAGAGTTTCACAGCCAGCGTGGGAAAGTTTAAAGTCCGGGATTGCAAAATTGCCAGCGCTTTCAGCTGCACAAGCAGCCTGTCTGAAACGGCACCGATTACTGCCGTTACCTTGATGCAGGTAAGTTGATAGAAGTTGTATGTCATTCTTTTCAGTTCTGGTGCTCCGCACTGCTGGCCAGGTGGCCTCCTGCTGGCCAGGCACCATAACGGCAGCTGCTGCAGCCCGCTCTCCTCCAAAAACGCCGCCATTTTTTTTCCCCGTGACTGGTCAAGTATACTTTTAAAAATCTGTGTGTTTGTGTCTGTCAGATTTTTGGCCTTGTCACATTTTTGGCCTTTGATTTAATGGTCGTCAAAAACCACACGCTCAAACTCCGACATGTTTTCCATTTTGCTAGACATTCCACTTTTACATTCACTAATGCACTCCTCATTACATTATGTTTAGACATTTTTATGTACACATTTTTAATGAAATCCTTCCCGCCCCCATGAATATTTAAAAATGTTTTAAATAAATCAAACAGCTCTCACCCACAGAATGTTCATGAATGTTCCATGTGTGATGTCACAAGGCCCAATGCGCCCAGATGTCCAATCGGAATGGATTCATTTCCACCTGCCTTTGCTCCAGCCCCAGGCCCCGCCCCCCCCCACCACCCTGCCTGATGTTGCAGCACGTTCCATTGTGTGATGTCATTATGGCATCCCTCACAGATATCCAATCGAATGGATCTCATTTACATATGCCTTTCACCAGCCCCAGCACCGCCCTTGGGGAATTGATGGACGGCCCCTCCCCCTCCCACTCCCACTCTACCTCACCACTCTTTCCCCTCACGCCCCCCACCCCTCTCCCCTCACTCTACATTCTTCCCCCTCCCTCCCCTACCCCATCTCCCTCCTCCCCTGCCTCCTCCCCTCCCTCCCCCATCCCCCACATCTCTCTCCCCTTCCCCATGCTTCTCTCCTACCTTATCGCCTCTCCCTCTCCTGACACCTCTCGCTCTCCTCCCCTCCTCATCCCACCCACATTCCTCTCTCCCCACCCCCTTCCCTCTCTACCCCATCCCTATCCCCCTCCCTCTACACTCTTCCCCCTCTCTCCCTTACACCATCTCCCTACTCCCCTCCCTCCCCCTCCCCCACACCTCTCCGCCCCTCCCCTCCCCCACCCCTCTCTTCTCCCCCTATCAATCTCCCTATCCTCACCCCTCTCCGTCACACCCCCACCCCATCCTCTCCCCCACCCCATTCCCTTTCCTCCGCCCCTTCCCCCTACCCCTCTCCCCTCCCTACCCACTCTTCCACTTCTTTCCCCCCATACCCCACTCATCCCCATCTCCCTCTGCCACCCCTCTCTCTGCCCCCTCCCTTCCCACTCTCAACCCCTCCCTCCCCACTCTTCCCCTCATCTCCTCCCCCCTCCCCCCTACCCTCCGTCCTCACCCCTCCTCCCTCTCTCCCCTTCCCCTAACCCTCTCGCACACCCTCCCCCACCACCCTCTCCTCCTCTGCCCCCCCCCTCTTTCTCCTCCCCTCCCACCCCCTCTCTCCCCCCTCCCCACCCCTCTTCACCCCATCTCCCCCACCCCCTTCCCTTCTCTCTTAGACAACACCCTGCTACCCATCTCCCCGTCCACCCTCACTCCCTCCCCCTCCCCCACCCCCTCTCCCACCCCCTCTCTCTCCCTCCCCCACCCCCTCTCTCTCCCTCCCCCACCCCCTCTCTCTCCCTCCCCCACCCCCTCTCTCTCCCTCCCCCTCCCCACCCCCTCTCTCTCCCTCCACCTCTCCCACCCCCTCTCTCCCTCCCCCTCATTCCCTCCCCCTCATCCCCTCTCTCCACCTTTGTCCCGCCCCCCTCTCCCACCCCCCTACCCCTCTCCCCCCTTCCCGCTCTCTATGTTATCCTCCCACTCCACACTCTCCTGCCCCTCCACCTCTCTCCCCTTCCCAAACTCTCCCCTTTCCTCCTCGCCCTCTCCCCTCCCTCCCTTCTCCCCACCCTTCGCTCTTCCCACCCCATCTTCCCCTCCATCCCCTCCTCCCCCCGCCTGTGTGTTTGGGGGATGGTTAGTGTGAGTGTGACGCCGCAGCCCCCCCCCCCCCCCCACCCCCCGTAAACGCGCGTTCGGGGAACAGACCCCTCTCCCCCTCCCTATCCACTCTTCCACTTCTCTACCCCTTCCCCCACCTCTCTCCCTCACCCACCACTCCCCCATTCCCCTCCCTAGCTCACGCTTCCACCACCCCGCATACACCTCTCCACCTCCCTCCCCACTCTTCCACCTCCCCCACCCCTCCCCATCTCCCTCTCCACCCCTCGCTCTCCCATAGAAACATAGAAACATAGAAAATAGGTGCAGGAGTAGGCCATTCGGCCCTTCGAGCCTGCACCGCCATTCAATGTGATCATGGCTGATCATCCAACTCAGTATCCCGTACCTGCCTTCTCTCCATACCCCCTGATCCCTTTAGCCACAAGTGCCACATCTAACGCCCTCTTAAATATAGCCAATGAACTGGCCTCAACTACCTTCTGTGGCAGAGAATTCCAGAGACTCACGACTCTGTGTAAAGAATGTTTTCCTCATTTCGGTCCTAAAGGAATTCCCCCTTATCCTTAGACTGTGACCCCTTGTTCTGGACTCCCCCAACATCGGGAACAATCTTCCAGCATCTAGCTTGTCCAACCCCTTAAGAATTTTGTAAGTTTCTATAAGATCCCCCCTCAATCTTCTAAATTCCAGCGAGTACAAGCCGAGTCTATCCAATCTTTCCTCATATGAAAGTCCTGACATCCCTGACATCCCCTTCCCTTCCCTCTCCTTGCCCACTCTTCCCCCTCTCTCCGCTCTCACCCTCCCTCCCCACTCTTCCCTTTCCCCCTACCATTCTCCTCCTCCCTCCACACTCTCCCCCTCTCACCCCTCCACACTCTTCCCCCTCTTCCTCCCCTCCTCCGCCTCTCCTCCTCCCTCTCTCCCCTTCCCCCACCCCTCTCTCCCCACTCCCCCAACCCTCTCCCCCCCCTTTCCGGCACTCTCTGCTCTCCCTCCCCACTCCCCACTCTCCTCCCCCGCCCCATCCCCCTCTCTCTCCCTCTTCCCCCTCTCTCTCCCTCTCCCCCCTTTCTCTCCCTCTTCCCCCTCTCCCCTCCTTACCCCCTCTCCATCCCCAATCTCTTCCGTCCTCCCCCTCTCTCGTACCTCCACTCTCCCCACCCTCCCCACCCGATCTCCTCTGTGTGTTTGGGGGTGTTAGTGCTAGTGTGACGCCGCAGCCCACCCACCCCCCCGGAAACACTCGGGGAACAGACCCAACGGGTCTTCACTTTGTCTAGTATACTTTTAAAACTCTGTGTGCGTGTGTGTGCGTGTGTGTGCGTGTGTTTGTGGGTGCATGTCACATTCCATTTTTTTCAGATAAGATTTCTGGCCTTTGATCCGCCAAAACCACATGCTCAAACTCCGTTATTTTTTCCATTTCGCTATCGATTTCGCTGTTACATTCACGGATTTACCCCTCATTACATTTAGACATTTTTATGTACACATTTTTAAATAAAATACTCTCCCCACCCCACACTCACTCATTTTAAAATCGAAACGGGACCTACACGAGCTGCTTACGTCATAATCCCACATGCCGACCAATCCCAAGCCGCTTCTCTCTCTTCATTTGGCAGCCCGGCTCCCCCCCTCCCCCCCTCCCCCCTCTTCCAACGCAGCTGGACTCGCCCGCGCGCTCCAACCCTCCCCCCCCCCCCCCCCCCCTCCAACTATGCTGGCGCCGCGCTTCCCGCAGCTAGAATCACCCGCATCCGAAATCATCCGAAAATGCTCTGCCGCTCGGGAAAGAGATGAGGTGTCAGTTCCGCTGAACTCACAGCTGGCGCACCCCTCCCGTCCACTGCGCGCTCCAGAGAATCACAAGCAGGATCTTTGGTCACAATCCCACAGCTCCACTCTCACGCCGGCATGCTGTGCAGATCAGGAGATGAGATAAGGCGGCGGGCGGGGTAAGGCCCGATCCTGGGGAAGTGAGGACGGGGAGGAGGGAGAAGGAGGGAATAGAGGGAGAGGAGTGGGAGTGATAGGGAGTGGGGAACAGATGGACTGCCCCCACACCTCTTCCCCCTCCCTGCACACTTTACCCCCTCTCTCCCCTACCACTCTCACCCTCTCTCCCCCACCCCCTATAAAACCAGGAAGTGGTGTGCCTCACTCAATTTCTGCAAGATGGAGGAAGGCAGAGGGTCACGTCTCTCTGAGCTCTGAATAGTACTGAACAAATATCTGCTCAATTGTGAGTGCTCTTAATGTGGTTCTATAAATGATTGCAAAAAGTGTCTGTTGGTTCCAAAATGCTTGCAAAAAGTATCCATTAGTTCTAAAATGCTTGCAAAAAGTGTCTATTGGTTCTAAAATGCTTGCAGAAAGGGTCTATTGGTTCTAAAATGCTTGCAGAAAGTGTCTCTATTGGTGCTAAAATGCTTGCAAAAAATGTCTCTATTGGTTCTAAGATGCGTGCAAAATTGTTCTTTGGTTCTAAAATGCTTGCAGAAAGTGTCTCTATTGGTGCTAAAATGCTTGCAGAAAGTGTCTCTATTTGGTGCTAAAATGCTTGCAGAAAGTGTCTATTGGTTCTAAAATGCTTGCAGAAAGTGTCTATTTGTTCTAAAATGCTTGCAGAAAGTGTCTATTGGTTCTAAAATGCTTGCAGAAAATGTCTCTATTGGTTCTAAAATGCTTGCAGAAAGTGTCTCTATTGGTTCTAAAATGCTTGCAAAAAGTGTCTTTGTTGGTTCTAAAATGCTTGCAAAAGGTCTATTTATTGGTTCTAAACTGCTTGCTAAAAGAGTCTCTATTGGTTATGAAATGCAGGCTGGCCAGTGTGACTGAGCTGACTGAGCTTCCAGCCCAAGAATTCATTCGGCCCACAATATCCATACTAGCCCTGTGGAAACCAGTCCCGTTGAGCCACAAGGCACATACTAGCGCTCAGAAAGCTAGATGCAGGGAAAATGTTCCCAATTTTGGGTGAGTCCAGAACCAGGGGCCACAGTCTTAGAATAAAGGGGAGGTCATGTAAGACTGAGGTGAGAAAAAACGTTTTCACTCAAAGTTGTAAATTTATGGAATTCACTGCCGCAGAGGGCAATGGAGGCCAAGTCACTGGATGGATTTAAGAGAGAGTTAGATAGAGCTCTAGGGGCTAGTGCTGTCATGGGATGTGGGGCGAAGGAAGGCACGGGTTATTGATAGGGGACGATCAGCCTGATCACAATGAATAGCGTTGCTGGCTCGAATGGCTGAATGGCCGCCTCCTGCACCCATTTTCTATGTTTCTATATTGCTATGTTGCTATGTTTCTAAAACACTATAACACACTCTAATAGTAAGATTATACGAAAACTTACCAGTTTGAAGTTTTATCTTTATTTTATGAGGAGTTACGATGAGCGATTAAGTAAAGAACCCCGCCAGTCCGCATGCTCGTCAATCTTCAAAGCAGCGGTGTGAAATCACAGAATAACAGTAATTGAAGTTACATAGTAAGATTATAAACATAGAACTGCCAGATGACTTTTGCGATAGGAGGGTTGGGAGCCGTGGGCACGTAATCGCTCATCGTACTCCTCATAAAATAAAGATCAAACTTCAAACTGATAAGTTTTCTTTTAATCTTACTATTTTACTTCTGAGTCACATGAGTGATTTCAACGCTCTGTGATTTCGTGCCATAGATACAAATCCAGGCGTCTCACTGCAGCAATTGACTCGGGATGAGTGAATAAAACAATGCATTGATTCATGACATTGGTTTGAAACATTAATGGTTTATTTAACAAAGATACAATATCAACCACTCTCTCCCAGGGGGAACTATGAAACAGAACTTAAAATGGATTGGGCGAATACCCCCGGTTCGGTAAACGGCTTGTTATAGAACCTTTGAAAAGTCAGTTCATTTGACCATCCTGCGAGGATATGGTCTAGAGGAACGTCCATTGCCCTCGCTGCTGGCGTTGATGCCCGCCTGGTGGAGTGGGATTTAAAATGGTCAGTATCCACTCCTGCATTCACAAGAACCTGTTTCAGCCACCTTGAGATGGTCTGAACCAACACTTTCATATGCGCTTTTTTGTGGCTAATAAGTAATGTTGATTTGGAACCTCTAACGCTGTTGGTGACCCTAGTATAATATAGCAAGCACGACACTGCACAAAGCCTTAAATCCGTGGGGCATGCCAAAATTATAACCTTGAACCCCCACACCCCTGGTCTGCTCTGTTTAAATATATCATTAATTTTAAACGTAATGTTATTACCAGATGATACCATCCCGTCCAGTCACAGCTTCTGCAACGTCTGGACCCATTGTGCTGAAACCAGCGCCATGAGCATGACCAACTTAAGGGTGATTTGGGGCAAAGACAGGGATGTGGCTGGACCCCACTGGCGAAGCAGTGCAAACACCGCATTCGCATTCCAGATTTCAGACCCTGGGTCTGGGGGGGGGTTGGAATTAAAAATACCCCTCATAAAAATATTAAAGGGTGAGATCCAACTGAATGTTGTTCTGACCCCAGCCATAAGTATGGTGACAGGGCACTCCTGCCACTATTCATGGCACTATAGCTCAACTCTTCATCAAAGTATAGCGTTGACAGAAATTCTTGCACATCTGAGATGCATACCGTGTGAGATGCAATGTTCCCCTGTGAAAAGAACATCTCCCATTTCCTGATATGAGAGGAATACCGTTTTTTGGTACTATCCCTGCAGGGCACAGCAATCACGTCCACGGTATGATCGGATAGTCCAAGCCCCATGTATGGCCTCCTCAGAATCTGCAAATTAACAGATCAATACGATCATGTAATGGATGAAAATCCCCAGTTACAGGGTGCACTGCGCTTTGGAACACCCATCATTGCCTGTGTTATCTCCAAAACGAGAGGGAACCATGGCTGAGTAGGCCAGTCGGGTACCACCAATACTCCTGAAGTGGAGTCTTGCTTGATCTTGAGCAAGCACTGACTGATGAGGCAAAATGGAGGAAATGCATATAAAACATTCCACCCCAATATAGCGAGAATGCATCTACCGCTACTGCCACAGGGTCTGGTTCCCATGAAACATATTTAGGTAACTGGTGATTGAGTCATTATGCAAACAAATCGATATCTGGCATCCCATACCGAACAACAATATCATTAAATACTTCATGATGCAACATTCATTCTGTGTTGTCATTTAATTTGCGTGTCATGGTGTCTGCCACCATATAGAGTCTACCTGATAGGTAGATAGCTGAAACTTAAATGTGTAATGCTCCAGTGCCAAATAAGATTAGCCAATCTATCACAAGATTCTGACGATTCTACCCATGTGATTAACATACGCTACTGCCGTAGTGTTGTCAATCTGAAGTTGAACATGTAAGTGACTCATGGTTGTACAATAAAGCCCATAAAATGCTCCCAATAGCTCTAAATAATTAATTCCATGTGATTGAAGAATCAATGCCTCATGCATATTCCATCTGCCTCCACAGCTACAGATGGTATCTGTAGCACCCCAACCTACGGAACCAACATCAGTCTGTAAAACAACTGAGGATTCCTTAACCAGAATGTTGCTGGAGCAATTTGAGACGTTAATATTCCACCAGTGCAATTCAGCAATGGCTTCAGTTGGTAATTACATGAGCTGGTAATTACATGAGCCTGTCGAAATGACCTGCATATATTCTGTGGTGCCTGTTCCTCTGCACGTTGTAAATTTTGGTAATGCAAAGGTTCATACTGTGCAGCTAGAAAGGCAGCCACTAATTTGCCAATCAGGCTGGCCACCTGTCTAATTGAAGGTTGTTGCTCCTCCATGAGCTTGTTGCAGCCTTCAATTAATTCTAATCTTTTGCCCCTTGGCAAGGTCATTAACATGTTAGTTGAGTTAATAGTGAATCCCAAATAATCAATCACTTTAACGGGTATCAATTTGGATTTCAATGGATGAATAAGGAACCCCAATCTCTCAAACAAGAGTTTAAAAACTGAGACTGACAATGCAGCTGTTTCCCGGGTCTTTCCTATTATCAATATATCAGCTAAATAAGTCATTGCAATATGGCCCTGAGCCCGGAGTAGCCCCAATACTGGTTTTAACAGTTTTGTGAATAATCTAGGTGCCGAGGTTAACCCATTAGGCAGTGCTTTAAATTGCCATAATTGCCTCGTCCAGCTATATTTCAAATATCTTCGATGATCCCTATGAACAGGCGTTGAGTAATATGCATCGTTAAAGTCTATACATGGCATGTGACATCCTCTGGAAATCAGTTGTTTGGCAGAAACAAATGTTTCCATTTTGAAATGTTTATACTGCACATAAGGGTTAAGACTCGTCAAATCACGTATGATTCGACATCCCCCATCCTTTTTTGGCTGGGAAAAATATTAGACACGAATTGTTGAGATTGATAATGTGTCTTCTCAATTACCCTTTTTTATATAATTTTTCAATTTCAGCTTGTACCTCCAAATTCTCTTTTCATGAGAAAATGAGTGCCCGACTTGGGGTATACTGTATGTGATACAAACCAGGAAGGAATTCAATCTGGAACCCTTGTATACTATCCAGTATAAACAAATCTGATGCTATCCAATACCATTCCTTGAGAAACAAGTGTAATCTTCCACCAACTTGTAAGTGATTCCCTCTTAATATGTTCCTACAAGAACCAGAACCACCTACCTCCATGGTTACCTGTGGGTTTTTCTGCCCACTGTTTCTGGAAAAAGGCACGTTCGCCTGTGCCCCTGTCGGTGTACGCCAGTTGCGCACATTGGTGAATGGCCGACTTGGACTTTGACCTGTCCCGGTTTCAGCAAGCCGTCTAAAGGGATACTGCCGCCGCAGCGCTCTGGTACTCAACAATACTTCAATGTCCGACCATCTTTGCCTCGTCGTCCAGTTCTTTGACTCTTTTTGCGAGGTCTTCACCAAACAGCAAATTTGGTGACTGATTATTACTCGGTTTGCACAGACCGGCGACTTTCGGGTTGATGGTGGGGCGGATGGCACATTTCCTCAGACAGTTCATCTCGAAGTGCGTATTAGACGTGAGGGCCAAGGCATCCTGCTGAACATCAGACAGGTGCCCTCCAACAACTGACCTGGTGAATACTGTAATGCTCGAGGAGCTTCAGCACACTCTGAAGCCTCATTTCCTGAGCCCTTATGCCTACGCTAATATGACCCCATATGGCGTGGTTCACAGCTGGCACTTTGAGTAGGACATAATTCGACCGTGTCTCATACTTTCTGGCTGTTTCATCGAAAAATGTTCACCCAGATGTTCACCCAGCAGCTCTCCTGAGTCTGTTGGGATGGCAAATCTTGCTGCCAGGGATGGTACCTCTGACTCATGCCCTTCATCCCTTGGGGCATGCCCCATGGCTATACCCTCAGACTCGGCGTCAGAATAACACTGATGCACGCTCTCCTCATTCAAGTGGGAGATTTAATCAGCCCTATTTCAGGCGCTGCTGGCGCCTGCTCTCCCATAGGCCGGCGCTGACACAATTCCTCCTGTTGCAGTGTGTCTACATGGACCATCCTCTCCATTAGGATCTCCATTCTGGATAACCGTCCCAATGGAGCAGCCACAGTGCTTTCAGGCACCAAGCCTGCAGTCGCTGATCGTACCGCTAGCGACTCTGTAGGTGAGCTAATCGGCCGCCCGCTACCCACACTTCCACGGGCTTCCATGAATACTTTCCCGGCGGCTCGCCTCAACTTCATCCATGACGTTTTCTCCATACTTGGACTTGCTCCTGAAACAAGAAATTATCAAGCGCCGAAAACGACCTCCGACTACGTTTTACACTTACCTGAGGCTTTTTAAAACTTACCGCTGGAGGAGTGATGCTCCTGCCAACCGGTCGCTGTGCCATGCATCAGACGTAATGATGCGCATGCGGACTGGCGGGGCTCTTCTTCACGGAATCACTCACGCTATTTATAGGCTGCTATGCGGACCGACCCAGCCTCGACGCCCGCTAGCATGCCAGCTCCAGCTACATTTGCAGCTCCATTTGACGACTGGAGAGTAACTAATGTTATCCTTCCATTGAGTGCGTCAGAAAATGATGAAGTATGTTCCAAAGCAACACTTACAATTCCAAATGTATATATTTGATATCCTGTCGGTGATCTCCATCAGAGCACCTGTAAATTTTGCCTTAACTCCCCACTATGCCCAAGGATATCGGGATTGTCAGGCGTCGGGGATATGCCCACTTTATATCCACCACTCGAAAATCACCAGCATGTAGAAATATCTTGAAATGTGCCGAATAGTGGTCCCTTCGGATATTTCCATGCATCAACATTATCATCCCTCATTCTTCAAAGTGTCAAATAATATATAAACTATCTATTTAGACGTTTGTCCCATGAGTAGATTCGGAGAGTTATACAGCACGAAGCAAACACTTTGGCTTACATTGCCCATGCAAACCAAGATGACCCACCTATGGCCAGTCCCATTTGATCGCGGTATCATTCCCTAAATTTTTCCCACCCACGCACCTTTCCAAATGTATTTTCAATTGTATTATTGTACCTTCCTCAACTACTTAATTTAGTAACCCCTTCCATCACCCATTAAGTGAAGAATTATCTCTCATGTACAGTAAACATTTCCCCTCTCATTTTTGCCCTTTGTACTCCAGTTCCTGACCCCCCTCATGATTCTATACACGTCTTTAAGATTACCCCTTAACTCCCTGCATTCCAACGATTAAGGCCCCAGATTTTCGCGTCTTTCCCCGTGGCGCCGCAATGTAGTTCTGGCATTATCTTTGTAGATGTCCACTGCACCGTTTCCAGCGTAATGGCACCCCTCTCTGGCAGTGTGATTAAAATTAAACTTAGCGCTCCAAAAGTTGCTTTACAAATATCTTATGCAACTACACAAATCGTTTGCTGTTCACCCATTTCCCTGATTGACGAAGGGCAGCATCACAAATGCCTTATTCATCCCCATATTAACCATGTAACCATATAACCATATAACAATTACAGCACGGAAACAGGCCTTCTCGGCCCTTCCAGTCCGTTCCTACCATTTATTTTCCCCTAGTCCCATCTACCTGCACATGTAGGTAGATGGGACTAGGGGATATTTGCGATATCACTTTCATGGAACTATGTAATTATAACCCATCGGCTCTGTAATACACCGCAGGGTCTCAGCGTTCATTGTGAATATCATTTCCAAGTTTGGGTTTCCAACTGCAACATCTCGCACATCTGAATTTACTTCCGTTAGTCATTCCTCTGTCCATTAACCCAGCTAAATAATACCCCACTGCAATTCTTGACAAGCATCTTCATTGCCTATGATACCACACATTTGATTGTCATCTAGCAAACTTGCTACTCCTACATTGGTTATTGCCTTCCAAGTTGTTGATGAAGATGACACACAACATTGGACACTGCATGATCCATGAGGCATACCACTACCCAGATCTCCAGACCGAATATCAATCTTCCACCGCCAGCCTCTGCTTCCACCATCAAAACAAATAGACAATAAACCATAGACAATAGGTGCAGGAGGAGGTCATACAGTCATTCAAGCATGCACCACCATTCAATGTGATCATGGCTTCTGCCTTCTCCCCATAACCCGTTCCTGCCTTCTCCCCATATCCCCTGACTCCGCTATTTTCAAGAGAATAGATACCTGGTTGGCTAGTTTTCCCGGTATCCCTCTGGATCGCGACATGAAATGTCACACATTCCATCTCTCCAGAGATGATGCCTGTCCCGTTAAGTTGCAGCAGCTTCTGTGTCTATCTTCGGTTTAAAGCAGTTACTGCTGTTCCTTCTTATACATGTGTAACATAATCAAATACATTACTGAAATCCATTTAGTCTGCCTTCATGGCGATGACTTCAGCAACTTTTTCGTTATTTCTTCCAGATCAATGATATCCCCGAGATTTCATCTCCCACGTTCAAGACCTTGCACCCAAATCTAACAAAATTCACGAATGTTTCCTCGCTCATATTCTTTTCTAGTGACTTCCCAACCAGAAATGTCAAGGTTACCAATCATTTGATACCTATTCATATTTTGCAGCCCTTCATGAATTTGAAATAAAACTTTTTATGATTATCTCCAATTTCGTCCCTAGTTTTCTGTGTCCTCGGATATATAGAGTTATGCCCGTGACTTGTTAGGGCGTCCAGTACTTCCTCCACCGTAATGATGCTATCTAAATTATGTCTACCAAAATCTCTCGTATTCATTTCTATCTCCAGTAACCAACTGTCTACCCCACACTGCTTTATGTAGAGTTTCTATCCACCACTCCCAATTCCTCCGTCAACGATGCATAAGCGACCAGGATGAGGTGATCCATACCAGAAGCATCTGATAAAAGTAAAATCACAGATTTCCGCCTACCTTCCATCTCTGGGTCACTGCGGTTTTCTCCCTTGCTTTTCCCCTTCAATCCTTTTCGTGCGATGCTCGCCACTAATATGTGCCTAATTGTCAGCCCATTGAGAAGCAAAATTATCGCGATGGAATCAACGGCGTTAAACTCTTGTCGAACCTGTCAAATCCTATCCACCCTCTTTCAGTGTAATAACCTGACTTCAATTTACAATACCATATCACGTTGTTGATCAACTGTCTTGGTGTATGTACGGAATAGAAAGGAATGTTCTTCAAACACATTAAAATGCACGTGGTCGTCATTACTAGGGCGGCTGTATTAGGTCTGCAAATGGCGACACACCGATCAAAGGTAAAGGCAACTGTGAACCAGACCGAGCAATCGCTAGTAGCACATTGCAGCACAAAGATAATACTGCACAGAGGATAAATCTCGAGGAAAGAACCAGGGAAATAGTATTTAATCCGCATTAGTACTGTAGTTACAAAAGCCAGGAGATCCGTCGCTGCCATGGCCAGCAGGTAGCGTGTAGTGCAGCAGGAGAGCCCGCATTTTTCCCGTGACATGATCGCAATCGCAACGACATTCAATTGAATTAAAAAAAAGAGGAAAACAATAGAAATGAAAAGTCGCGTTTTAGTCAAACAGCGCAACTGGTATTGACTTGTGCAATAATGGAAATGTGTCATAAGCACATCTGCTTCAAACACAAAACTTCACGCCTGGCGGGGCGTGACCATGGAAAATTATCAATTATTTATATGATTTAACGTTACAGACGTCACCCCGCTGAATAAAGTCTTGCGTGACCAAGAAATGCACGCCATCATATCCGACAGGCCCCATTTGGAGTCAGGTCATCCGCTGCTCAATTACAATGTCTTCATCAGATCACGACACATATGGAACTGCATTTGAATATTTGAATTTGCTGTGAAGATGATTTTGTGTCAATAGTTTATTGGCAACGTCTTTCGTTTGAGCAGTAATTCGATGAGTAAATTGGCTGGGTTGCATTGCCTAATGAGAAGTATTTTAATGCCTCTGCCTCGCAACTACAGGGAGATACCCAGTGATGACGATTTGTGGTGGAACGATACATTTCTTGTTCGGCGTCTGTGACCAGTTGTATACTGCTGGGATCAGTGCAGTGGCGCTTGATGGTCATTATTCTTTTTGATGATCGATGCGAATATGTTATATTTTATTTGTTGGAATGGGAAAGGACACAAGTGTTGATGGTGTTGTAGATAGTGATAAATATTCTCTTTACATAGAGTTGGAAATCTATTTGGTGGAAAGATGCACGGAGCTTTTGGAGTTGGAATTAAAAACAACGTGGGGCGATGCTTTTTTCCGGAAGGTGAAAGGGATAAGACATCAGCAGTACATGTTACGACAGAAAAATATGTCAATAAATAAAGGAACCGAAAGCCTTAAGTCGATGTTCACCGGCGAGTGGCATATTGACAAGTGGTGGTGAAGATGGCTTGCAATTGTCGGGCTGCAGAATGTTTAAGCGGAAACCTTATGTTGCAACGTAACAACGTGTTGGGTAAACCTCACCTGGAATTTGACCTTCACACGAGAAGGGTGGTCTAGTTGTACTCAAGAAATTGCAGAATAGATTCGCCAGCACGCTGCAAGCATTCACTGACTTTCTTTCTGCGGAGATTGGGTAATATGAGCTAGATTACTCTGCAGTCAGCAATGCTGAGCTGTGGCCAGAAAGAGGCAAATAAAGTTATGAGAGGTGATGATGCATTAGATGGTTTGAAACAATGTTTTTTTTCTTCTGCTTCCTGTATCAGAAACACCAGAGTTTGAGTTTAATGTGAAAAAAAAATTAATGGGGATTTGAGCGGAGATATTTTTCCACACGAGTGGTTAATATTTGGTACGCGTGGCAAAAACAGATGGTGTACTAAGATACTATCTAAGTCTAAGTGGTTTGTAAGCAGGCAATGAAATGAAACAACACACAGTAGGATGCGGTTCTAATGAGAAATAATGGAATTGATGCACAGTTACTTACTCGAATGGTCTATGAAATGTTGTACATCTCTAACATTCTTTCCCATTCTATGATTCTATTTGGTACTGCCTGTAGTCAAGTAAGCTTTGCAATGATGCAGCGATTTTTTTCCCTATGTACATGTAGAGCTTGCGGAGCACAACAAAGTACGTCTTGTTACACGAGGGTGCTGAAATATTTAACAACACCACACGGGGATGTTTCATGGAATACATTGCGAGGTTACGGGGAAATAAGGAAATCGTATGGAATTACTCTGCTAGGCGCCGGTGGTGGATGTTTTGGCTGAACACCGTTCCATGAAGTAGTTAACCAGATTTGAAATTAGAACACGGAACGGTACTGTTAGGCGCTTCCTGCCCCCCTGGTGAATGCTATGTACTTACCTTTTCTGTTTCTCTCCTGATTGCAAGCCCCGTGGCTGGGAGTCAGGAATCAAGGGGTTAAGAGCTCCTGTACCCGATTGGCCAAGCTGCATCAGGTGACCGGTGACTCATCGGAAGCTTAAATATCAGGAGTTCCCAGAATTCTCTCTCTTCTTCGTTGACCCTGACAAGTGAACAGGCTGCCGGTATGAGCTGCAGGAGGCCTGGCCGCATGGCAAAGAACTTTGTGTATTGTTACCTATATTTGTCATTTAATGTTGTATTGGGATGGATAAGGGCTGACCTGAGGGTTTTCGTGCATTTTGTTTAAGGGTTATCTCTATTTAGGCAGGATTAGAGACTCCGGTTCGATGGTCCATTGCGAGGCTGGCTGGAGCACTGTTATATTTGTTTATTAGTCGATTCTTGTCCATGACTGTGTTGTGTAAATCAGGTTCGGGTTTTTGTCTTCTTTTAACTAAATTAAAGACTATTTTCTTAAACTTGAACCTGTTTTTTGATTATGTTACGTGACTCTGAGGTACCTGCCTTTGGGAGTCGTAACAAAATGGGGGGTGTCCTAACTTTTGAGGACCCTAGACAGTTTTGGGTTTTTTTTTGGTAGGCTTCTGGTGACTGAGGAAGTCTGTGGTGTGAGGGGATTTTTTTTCTCTTCCGTTTGTGGTAACATTTGTGCCCAGGGTTTGGCTGGTGGTTTGGTCCTGACATTTGATATGGAGTTTAAAGAAGCGGACTTTATTGAGGCTCCTAGTCGGGAGTTGTTTGACAAATGTACGAATGAGCAATTGTTAGTGCAGGCAGAGAGCTATAAGGTGCCTATTGATAAGCTTTGGAAGAAAGAGGCTATAAAGTCGGTGTTATGGTCTGTGTTGAAGAGGAGTGAGGTATTGCCTGCTGAAGCAGAAAATCCTCTAGCTTCTACACAGCCTGGTCAGGAAATGGGGGAACCTCATTCGATAGAAGGAGTTAGCCTTAAGAGAGAAAGAGCTCATGCTTGAAATGATACGCCTTGAGCTGCATGAGAAGGAATTGGATGCCTCCCGAATTTCTTTTAGGGAAGGGGAGTTTGATATGAGCAAGAACATCCGCCTGGTTCCACTGTTTAATGAGAAGGATGTGGACAAGTTTTTTGCAGTGTTTGAACGGGTGGCTTCGTCCTTGAAGTGGCCTAGGGACATGTGGTCCTTGCTCTTGCAGTGTGTCCTTGTGGGTAAAGCACGGGAGGTGTAATAGTCTTTATCTGTTGACAACAGTCGGGACTATGAGTCTACGGTATTAAGGGCTTATGAATTAGTTCCAGAGGCATACCGGCAGAAGCTCCGGCGCTTTAGGACGTTTGATAGTCAGACCTATGTGGAGTTTGTTTCGGAAAGGAGGCACTTTTTGACAGGTGGTGCGCTTCTCAAGGAATGAAGGATTTTAAGCTGCTGCAGGCTTTGATGATTATGGAAGACTTTAAGAACTGTCTCCCTGAAAGGGTTAATACTTACCTTAATGAGCAGAAGGTGACGGAGGTGTCTAAGGCCGCGGTGTTAGCAGATGAATATGTATTGACTCATCAAACTGAGTTTTGTTGGCCGATCCTATAGTTTTGGTGCGCTGCCGGTTAATCGTGGTGGTGTCGCCGGTGGCAGTGTCAAAGCTGTTTCTGTGCCTGCAAGTGTCAGCACATTCATACAGGGGGAGGTCCGAGCTGATAAGGTTTGGAGATTTCAGGACTAAGGAAGGTGCTGTGTGCTACTATTGTAAAGGGAGCGGGCACATCGCAAAGTTGTGTCCAGTCCTGCACAAGAAAAATGCAAAGCCTGTGGCTTTGGTTGGTACACAAAAAGCACCTGTGGTTCCTGGGGTCCCAGCGTCTGATGAGTGTAGTAATTATTCTGCGTTCATCCCGAAAGGTTTTGTTTTTCTAGAGGATGGGGGTCATAGAGGTCCATTATCCATCTTGCGTGATACTGGTGCTACTCGTTCCTTTATATTGGATACCGTACTGCCATTTTCTGGGGCATCATCGGTTGGGTCCAATGTCCCTGTGGTAGGATTCGGGTTGGAGGACATGGTAGTGACTTTGCATACCGTGAGACTCGAGTCCGAGTTGGTTTCAGGCTGGGTAATTGTTATGTTACGGCAGTGTTTTCCCGTGGCGGGAGTTTCTGTGATTTTGGGGAATTACCTGGTGGGAGGTAGAGTTTTTATTACTCCTGAGGTGACTGCTGTTCCGGCGTTGCAGAGTCCTGATAGATTGGCTATGCAGCATCCGACAGTCGTCACAGCTTGTGCTGTCACGAGGGCTATGGCTAAGAGCCAGGCAAAGTTTGAAGATGTAGTGGACCGAAGTGGGAGCATTTTTGGGGATCAGGATGATGGATCCTGCGTTGTGAAGAGTGTTTCTACATCTCAAGATTGGGTCTCGTCTGAAAATGCGCCGGTGTCGCTGTCACGTGACCGGCCGGTTGAGGAGCAAAATGGTGATCATGGTTTATCAGATCTGTTCGACTGCGCGGTGCCTGAGGGGGGTATGGATTCCACAGCAAAGGGGTATTTTCTGAGGAATGGCTTACTGATGCGAAAGTGGTCTCCCTTGGATATGTCAGGGCATGATGATTGGAGTGTGGTTGATCAGATTGTGATACCTCGTCGGTATAGGGGCGAGATACTCAGTTTGGCTCATGATGGACCTCTGGGTGGACATTTGGGGGTCAATAAGACGTATGACCGTACCTTACGGAATTATTTTTTGCCAGGGCTGAAAAAGGACGTGAAGCAGCACTGCAGGTGTTGTCACATTTGCCAGGTGTCAGGAAAGCCGAACCAATCAATTGTTCCTGCGCCTTTATATCCAATCCCTGTGGTTGGGGAGCCATTTGAACGGATTCTAGTTGATTGTGTGGGTCCTCTACCTCGGACAAGGGTGGGCAACAAGTATTTATTAACAATTATGTGTGCGTCTACCTGCTTTCTGGAGGTGGTCCCTTTGCGTAATATTACTGCCCCTGCCATTGTGAAGTCTCTCACTAAGTTTTTTTCGTTGTTCGGTTTGCCCAAGGTTGTGCAGTGTGACCAAGGTTCCAACTTCATGTCAAAGGTTTTTGGTCAGGTAATGAAGTTGTTGGATATCGAGCATTGTTACTCCAGTGCGTATCATCCTGAGAGCCAGGGAGCTCTCGAGCGGTTTCACCAGACTTTGAAATCTATGTTGAGGACTTACTGCCTTTTCATCAGGGGGTTCATCTAGTTATGTTTGCGGTGCATGAGATCGTGCAGGAGTCTTTAGGGATCAGTCCTGCTGACCTGGTGTTCGCGCATACTGTTCGTGGTCCGTTGAGGGTCCTGAAGGAGAAATGGTTGCAGGTGAATTCAAAACGTAGTATTTTAGACCACGTCTGTACTTTTAGGTCTAGACTGTACTTTTAGGGCCTGCGAACTGGCAATGGGTAATCTTAACCATATAATAACCATATAACAATTACAGCACGGATACAGGCCTTCTCGGCCCTTCCAGTCTGTGCCGACCATTTTCCCTTAGTCCCATCTACCTGCACTCAGACCATACCCCTCCATTCCCTTCCCATCCATATACCTATCCACTTTACTTTTAAATGTTAAAATCGATCCTGCCTCCACCACGTCTGCTGGAAGATCATTCCACACAGCCACCACTCTCTGAGTAAAGAAGTTCCCCCTCATGTTACCCCTAAACTTCTGTCCCTTAATTCTCATGTCATGCCCTCTTGTTTGAATCTTCCCTACCCTCAATGGGAAAAGCTGATCCACCTCAACTCTGTCTATTCTTTTCATAATTTTAAAGACCTCAATCAAGTCCCCCCCCCCCCCCCCCCCTTAACCTCTGCGCTCCAAAGAATAAAGACCTAACTTGTTCAACCTTTCTCTGTAACTTAGTTGCTGGAACAGTGGACCCAACACAGATCACTGGTCCCCGGCTTCCAACCTGACAAATCCTTCCATCCACCATTACTCTCTGGCATCTCCCATTCAGCCACTGTTGAATCCATCTTGCTACTCCGCCATTAACACCCAAAGATTGAACCTTCTTAACCAACCTTCCATGGGGAACCTTGTCAAAGGCCTTACTGAAATCCATATAGACAACATCCACTGCTTTACCCTCATCAATTTCCCTAGTAATCGCTTCAAGAAATTCAAGAAGTTTTGTCAAACATGACCTTCCAGGCACAAATCCATGTTGACTGTTCTTGATCAGACCATGTTTATCCAGATGCTTATATATATTATCTATTATCTCTAAGTATCCTTTCCATTAATTTTCCCACCACTGACGTCAAACTAACAGGTCTATAATTGCTAGGTTTATTCTTTGGAACAACATGCGCAGTACGCCAATCCTCCGGCACTATTCCTGTTTCTAATGACATTTGAAATATTTCTGTCCTGTCCTAGTGCTATTTCTACACTAATTTCCTTCAATGTCCTAGGGGATATCCTGTCAGGACCTGAAGACTTATCCACTGATGTCAAGATACTTGGTTTCTTTGGATTCTTCAAGGGTGACACCAAGTATGTTGTAAGATGTGACGCCTGGATTCCTCTTTCTGGTGACATGCATGGTTTCACATTTGGAAGGGTTCAACTGCATGTCCCATTGTTGTGACCACTCGACCATAGTATCAAGATCCTTTTGGAGGGACATTACAGTTGGCTGCTGAATCTTCTATTCAGGTAAGACGTTTCCATAGGTGAAACCTGGAGGGCGAAGCACAAGTTATTGGAACGAGCAAGGTTTCATGGTTTCGGCGACAATGCATCCCATGTCTTTATTGGCAGTAGCAGTTCACTGAAGTTGCTGGCAGCATGAAAGCTGACCAGAGGTTCCACGCACTGTAGCTGTGCTACTCTACAATTAAGGGACCACTTGCAGTTTGGTAAGGTGTATACATAGTTATACATTACAAATGATTGAGACATCAGCTACTTCGAACAGTAAATGTAAAATGTACAATATTAGCTTTTCAAGCAGGTTAGAATTGGGTAGGTTCAGTATAAGGACCAAGATTGTTAAGGTTAAGGGGGGACTTGATTTAGGTCTTTAAAATGATGAAAGGGATAGACAGAGTTGAATTGGGTAAGCTTTTCCCATTGAGGGTAGGAAAGATTCAAACAAGAGGGCATGACATGAGAATTAAGGGACAGAAGTTTAGGGGTAACATGACGGGGGACGTCTTTACTCAGAGAGTGGTGGCTGTGTGGAATGATCTTCCTGCAGAAGTGGTTGAGGCAGGATCGATTTTAACATTTAAAAGTAAAGTGGATTAGATTAGATTAGATTAGATTAGATTCTTTATTTGTCATTCAGACCTTTCGGCCTGAACGAAACTCTGTTTCCCTGCAGTCATACATATAATTAAAAATAAATAAATAAATAAAATGACAGAACACACAATAAACACAAATTTAACATCCACCACAGTGAGTTCACCAAACACCTCCTCACTGTGGTGGAAGGCAAAATCTTAAACTCTGTGTCTCTTCCCTCTTTGTTTCCCTCTGCGCCGAGGTGATCCAGGCCTAAGATGCCGCGACCGTACTGGGCGATGGTAAGTCAGTCCCGCGGTGCAACCGAGCTCCACGAATGGGTATATGGACGGGAAGGGAATGGAGGGGTATGGTCTGACTGCAGGTAGATGGGACTAGGGGAAAATAAATGGTCAGCACGGACTGGAAGGGCCGAGAAGGCCTGTTTCCGTGCTGTAATTGTTATATGGTTATGTGGTTATCAAATTGCAGAATGATCTACGTTGGAATGGTCAGACTCATCATGCAACAGTGAAAGCAACAGGTGTCCTAAACTTCCTGAGCCGCAACTTCCATCATTGTTCAGCTTCTCCCAAGGAGAAGCTGTATTTCATCCTCATTAGACCTCATCTGGACTACTCAGTTGCAGCTTGGGACCCATACACAGATAAAAACATTTCATCCATCAAACGTGTCCAAAGACAGGCCGCTCGATTTGTTACTAACACCTACGAGAAAGAAGTGAGTGTCACCAAACTTCTGAATTCTCTGGAGTGGAACCCTCTCCAAGACAGACGTGAAGCTCACTGTTTGACCTGTTTTTACAAAATGTTAAATGGTCAGCTAGACATAGATCGCAAGACCCCAAACCAATTAGGAACAGACGAGGGCATTCAATCCAATTTGTGGTCCCAGCCACAAAGACAGACGTGTACAGCAATTCGTTCTTCCCACGCACTATTAAAGCATGGAATAATCTCCACCAAACCACGGTTGCCCAGCCAGATGCAACTAAATTTAAAGTGGCACTTTCTTCCAAATAACCCTCTCTGGCCAAACCCCTCCCTTCACCACCTCCAGTTTAAATTCCAGTTGGAATATTTTGGAGGACCAAGAACCAAGAGCGGTGTTCACTGCATATGTGTTTGGGATGATAACTTTCTTGCCAGGCATTGACCGCTGGCACATGCCCTCATCCCTTGGGCATGCTCAATGGATATACCCTCAGACTCGGCCTTAAACTATACCAATCCCACATGCTCTCCTCTTACATGAGGGAGCCATAAAGCAGGCCTGCTACAAAGCCCTGCTGACACAATTTCATATTTAGGGCCATTAGCACCAATTTACAATATATTGAAAGACTTACCTAACAAATACTGGAGCAGTAATGAACACTGTTTGTCCATCATCGTGACTTTATTAATTTAAGCTGGTGTTAACAATGACCTAGATGGCACTTAATAATTTTAACAAAATAACTGTCGCTCTACTTACACAGCTGAATTGCATCTATACAATTAACAATTAGTCTAACGACTAGAACTATTTTATAAAAACAACTGTTACCAAAGTCTATTGACTGCAATCTGTTGCCCAGTCCGGCATCATGGCCAATTGAATACCTAAAAGTAAATCCCAACATCCTACAAGTCTGTTTGATAGGAACTTAATCTAACTGGATAGAGCCCAATTTCTCAAATATAGTTTGAGACTTAACAGTGGATTTTAGCACATATATAATCTTTTTAAAACTGTGAATAGTTTTCTTTGAATGTTTTTTTGTCATAATTATGTAATATTGCCTTATCCTAACAATGCCTCCTCATCCCCATGATCGCTGTAAATGGGAATACCCTACTAAACTGCTATTCCCATAAAGCAGCCCTAACAAGGTACTGCTGGCGCTCATGAAGCAGCCCTTAACAAATGTGCTGCTGGCAAGGCCTTTCCCATAGGCCAGTATTTGCCATAGAATTGGCGTTCTCAAGAAGCAGCCCTGAGCAAAGGTGCTGCTGGCATAACTTCTCCAATAGGCTAGCCTACCATAATTTGGCATTCCCCATGAGCAGCCCTGAGCAAAGGTGCTGCTGGCACCACCTCTGCAATAGGCTAGCCTGCCATAGCTTGGCATCCCCATGAGCAGTCCTGAGCAAAGGTACTGCTGGCACAGCCTTTCCCATAGGCTGGCACTGCCATAACTTGGCATTCCCATGAAGCAGCCCTATCCAAAGGTGCTGCTGGCACAGCCTCTCCAATAGGCTGACACTGCCAAACCTTTACTGCTGACCCAACTCCTGCTGAAGAATTCTCTAAATTAATTCCAAGAGGTGAAACCTCCCAACTTTCCTAATTGTACAGACTATTTTTGTCAGTTGTCCCCATATCCTGGGGATTATTGTAGTTTGGGAACCCCATAGGTGAATTTCCCCTCCCCAGGAATCCATATAAATATATAATATACATATAAATATATACCTGCGGTACCCTCCTGGCACCCAGGCTAATCATTTATGTGAGTTAACCCCATTTCCCAGGGACTAATGCATTATGGAAACCGCATATACTTGGGTTTCCCCTGCACCGGGAACCCAGCCTAACCATTTAGGTTTGTTTTAACCCCATGTGCTGGGGACGACTGCGATGTAAAACCGCATATACTTGGGTTTGCCCTTCACCGGGAACCCAGGCTGACCATTCAGATCCCCTAGGGACTACTGCGGTCTAGAACCACACTATTCTCAGGTATCCCCTCCCCAGGACCCCAACGTGTGGAGGCACTGACCGCGTTATCAGTGTCTCCGATCGCGAACCCGACATTCCCAGCTCTCCGCTTCCGTGGTCGGCCCAGGGTTTTCCCCCAAAGCCCTAGGCTGGTTCACTCGTCGGCCATCGCGAACATCCCGCAAATACCCCGGAGGTTCCTGCAGGAGACCTAGAACAGGTAAGAAATAGCACTTACCTGAAACTTTTTTAGACATACCGATGGAGTAGCTGCGCTGCTCCACAGCCGTCTGCACGAAAGCGTCTGACGCAATGACGCACGAACGGCTGTACGGGGTTCTTCACCTAGTCACTCACGTGACTCCGAAGTAAAATTAAGAATGACTGGGAAAGAGTACTTCAAAGTGCTCTACCTA
The DNA here is from genome assembly GCA_963514005.1 of Raja brachyura. The sequence goes on from OY740808.1 coordinate 39,317,635, forward strand.
TAGAGAAATGGGAACGGATTCTTCAATTAGTTAATACCTCCACAATGTGTGCAAGACACGCTCGGATACAATTCAAGGTGGTTCAGAGTTCATATGTCAAAAGATAAGTTGGGCCATGTTTATGGCCATATAAATCCTATCTGTGACAGATGTAACTCTGAAGTGGCCTCACTGACACATGTTGATTGATTAAGGTTTATTTAATATAGAATATAGTTTCTTTATTGTCATTGTAACATGGACCATGTACAACGAAATTTAAAAATGTCAACCAGTGAGTGCAACATTCAAACCATAAAAGCTAACGATACATACAAGGTAAAATATTAAAAAAGATAAACAACTAAAATAAATATGAAATATGAAAATAGCACGCATATACACCCAACCCTACATCCTTCTGTCGATTTCACAGTGTACCAACCACAGTCCCTTAGTCCCCGCGTTCCTTGGCGGCTACATTTAGTGCCTTTATAGCAGTGGGGTAAAAACTGTTTTTAAGTCTGTTTGTCCTTGTCCTTGTAGATCTGTACTGTCTGCCTGATGGCAACAGTTCAAACAGGGAGTGTCCGGGGTGGGAAATGTCCTTTATAATATTCTGGGATTTTTTGATGCAGCGGGAACTGTGTAAGTCTTCCAAGGTAAGGAGAGGGCAGCCGACAATCCTCTGGGCGTTGTCAATGGCCCTCTGGAGCGCTTTCCTCTGAGCCGCTGTGCAGCTGGTGTACCACACGCATACACAGTATGTTAGGATGCTCTCAATGGAGCACCGATAAAAGGACAGCAGCAGTCTCTGTGTGATGTTATTCTTCCTGAGCACCCTCAGGAAGTGCAGTCTCTGCTGGACCTTTTTCAGCAGCGCAGAGGTGTTCATGCTTCACGTCAGGTCCTCCTCAATATGGATTCCCAGGAAGCGGAAATCCGCCACCCTCTCCACACAGTCCCCTCTGATGATTAGTGGTACCAGTTCTGTTTTGTTCTTCCTGAAGTCTATTATTATCTCCTTGGTCTTTAAGGTGTTCAGGAGCAGGTTATTTTCTCCACACCACACTGTCAGCTGCTCCACCTCATCCCGATAGGCATACTCGTCCCCCCCGGAGATGAGCCCCACCACCGTAGTGTCATCTGCAAATTTGACAATGGTGTTGCTGTGATGGGCGGAGGTACAGTCATGTGTGTAGATGGTGTAGAGCAGGGGGCTCAGCACGCAGCCCTGTGGAGAGCCAGTACTGAGGCTGAGGGCCGTGGATGTGTGATGGCCCATTCTGATTCTCTGGCTGCGGCCCGACAGGAAGCTATTTATCCACATGCAGGTGGATTGTGGAAGTCCCAAGTCCCCCAGTTTGTCCACCAGTTTGTGGGGAAGGATAGTATTAAAAGCAGAGCTGTAGTCCACAAAGAGCATTCGCACATAGCTTCCCCGCTGCTCCAGGTGGGACAGTGCAGCGTTCCCTCTGTAGATCTATTCGCTCTGTACGCAAACTTGTGGGGGTCAAAGCTTCGGGGCAGGAGTGATGTGATATGACCCCGGACCAGTTTTTCAAAGCACTTCATCACCACTGGTGTGAGTGCGACTGGCCGATAGTCGTTGAGGCTGCAAATGTGGGGTTTTTTGGGCAAGGGGACTATGGTTGCGGACTTCAGACAGGGTGGGACAGTGGACTGGGCCAGAGACTGGTTAAACATCCTCGTGAAGACTCCAGCCAGCTGGTCTGCGCAGTCCTTCAGCACGCGTCCAGAGACGCCGTCGGGTCCAGTAGCCTTCCTTGGATTGATGGCCCGCAGCGTGCGCCTCACCTCATGCTCCTCTATCGTGAGGGTTAGGCTACTGTGGACCATATGGTGCATTGTGGCTGTCTCGGGTGGCTCCACTTCAAAGCGAGCAAAGAAGAGGTTCAGCTCTTCTGCCAACGATGCGTCACCCTCAGCAGATCCAAGGTTTGTCTTATAATTGGTGAGATACTGGATCCCCTGCCACACCTGCCTGCTGTTGTTACTGTCCAGGTGGTCCTCTATCTTCCTCCTGTAGTCTGACTTGGCCTCTCTGATGCCTCTCTTCAGGTTAGCTCTGGCCGTGCTGTATATAGCCCTATCGCCAGACCTAAAAGCAATAGGGACAGATACAAAAGCATAGATACACTTGAAACATTCATCTGATGTATGCATCATAGTGTTTTTAGCCAAGGCTAATTCGCAACACGTGGCCCTAGTAGGGCTTTTGTCAGCAGCATACAATAATAAAGAACACACAAATACACAATAAAAATGTAACATAAGCATCCACCACAGCATTCATCACTGTGGTGGAAGGCACAACGTTTGCCAGTCCTCCTCCACTTTCCCCCCATGGTCGGGACCTCAACCCTCCGCAGCTGTTGCTGCAGGCGACCAGATAAGGTAAAGTCCATGGTCGTTCTCCCCACCGGAGACCGCGACTTCAGGCTGGTATAGGCCGGCGGTTGAAGATTTAAAGTTCCCGCCGCTACCAGAAGCACCGCAGACAGCAGGGCCGGTGGTCGAAGCTCCCCTCCGGGGGGTGATGGTAAGTCCATGCCGGATCTGCGGTAGAAGTAGGCTGCGGGCGGGCGGTGGGGGCTCCTTCTTCCCCCGTGTCCCCCACGAGAAATCCCGGGCTGCGGACGCCGCTCCCTGCTGGAGCTCTGCGGACCGTGGCTTCACGCCTCGTTTCCCTGATCCCTGACCAGTCTGAAGAAGGGTCTCGACCCGAAACGTCGCCTATCTCCTTCGCCCCTTAGATGCTGCTGCACCCGCTGAGTTTCTCCAGCTTTTTGTGTAACCCTCGATTCTCCAGCATCTGCAGTTCCTTCTTTAACACTTTGTCTACTCCACTGCGATATCTCCTCAAGGTATGCCTACTTTGAAGAAGTTCTCCTCCTCCCTACAGCTCGTTTCCCTGATCCCTGACCAGTCTGAAGAAGGGTCTCGACCCGAAACGTCGCCTATCTCCTTCGCCCCTTAGATGCTGCTGCACCCGCTGAGTTTCTCCAGCTTTTTGTGTAACCCCTGCGGCTTCAGGCTGCCGACTGCCAACTGCCACGGGCCAGCGAAACGAAGCGCTTGCCCGTTCCCCGCCGAGTGTCCACGATGTACGAGCCGCTGAAGTCCCGGGCATGTCTCCGGGAAAGGCCACGCCGATCCTTGTTGTTAGGCCACGGGGGAGACGACATGGAAAAGTCGCCTCTCCAAGGAAGAGGCGGCCAAAACTGGTTCCACCTTAACCTCCCCCCCCCCCCCCCACACACACACAAGACACACCAAGAAACATTGAAACGGTGCACTGAAACATACTAAAAACAAAAAAAGTGGAAAAAAGACAGACAGCTGCTAACAGGGCTGCCGGCTTGCAGCGCCCCCACCATGCTTTGGTGTTGCCAAACTTCGGAAAATATTGGAAATAATTGTTGACACTATTTCTGTAGTATTAGGTATTGATTTACAACCTCATCATATTACTGCATTTTTTGGGCTACCAATGTTAGATTCTACTTATCTGTCCTGTTCTGCCCATCGGCTCATGGCTTTTACTACATTAATGGCCAGAAGGTCTATTTTATTTAAATGGGAAAACTCTAATCTTCCTACCACATTTCATTGGTACTCTGATAGGACATCATGTTTAAATTTAGAAAAGAATTAGGAGTGACATTGTCGAACCCTTGGTTAAATTTGATAGGACTTGAGTAAGCTTTATTCAGCATTTTCACACGGTAAGAAATGTCCCCGCTCCAACCGTTATAATAATTATGTTTACCTTTATACGGTGGAACGGACTTGACGACAAACAGGGGCATCAATGATTGAAATTCTTGGTAGCCCAGATTTTGTTTCCTTTTTTTTATTTAGGGGGTTTAGTTTGTTTGTTGTTTTTTTTAATTTTATTTATTAGAAGTACATTACATTTTAATGGTACCTTTTTACAGGTTCCCAGAATAATTTAAACATTCTTTGTAAAACCTCCTTTTTTTAATTTTTAGAAAGAAATGAGAAAGAAAGAAGTAATGAAGAGTAAAGAATAGTCTAGTGAGTGTGGTGTAAAGAAAGAAATAAGCGAGAAAGTGAAGCAGAAAGGAGATTCTCCCACGCCACAAGTCGACGTTTTTTTATATTCTTAATCATTTTTCACCCAGAATTTTTAATTTTACGATGCTATTGCACCACATGAATGCATTAGGTCAATACCAACTCGTTAAGAATTTGTCTTTTTTTTCGATTAGGAGGAGTCTCATTTCTTCCGAATGGGCCGTTTCCAACATGTTACCAATCCACATTTTGAGTGTTGGTATAATAGCCTTTTTCCAGAATTTGAGTATGAGTTTTTTGCTGTTATTAAACCATAATTAAAAGATGAGATTTGGGATATATTTAATTTGTTTCCTTCTCCTATTACTCCAAAGATAATCATTTCCATGCTAGGTTCCATTTTAATCTTAAATCAACTAGTGAATATATCAAATATCTCACACCAAAATCTTTGAAGTTTTGTGCAAGAAACGAAAGAATGTGTGAAATTGGGATTTTGAGAAAGACATTTATCACAGATGGGAGAAATATTTGAATAACATGTATTCAACCTAACTTTTGAATAATATAATCTGTGTAATAGTTTAAATTGAATTAAATTATGTCTAGTGTTTCTTTAGAAATTTAGTGTTTCTTTCCCATGTTCTTTAGAAATTTTTGTCATGAATTATTTTTCCCAGTCTTCTCTAATTGCCTCTGTTGATTGCAATTCTCTATTAAGAATACAGTTATATAAATCTGATATTTGTTGTGAGTCCACCTTAGTATTCATTGCTTCCTCCAGTGGGTCTATCGTTATATTCTGTAGTCTTGGTATATATTTTTTTATAAAGTCACATATCTGTAAATATTTAAAGTATTGGTTATTACTCAGATTACATTTTCATTTTAATTGTTGAAATGATAATAAAATTCCCATTTCATACATGTCACCCAACATTTTAATTTCCAATCTTTCCCATTGTCTATATGTTTTATCAATAAAAGATGGTTTAAATACCGGATTATTCACTATTGGTGGTATTGATGATAAGTTTCTTAATTTTAAAGTTAATTTTATTTGTTTCCAAATTCGAATTATATTTTGTATGATTGGATTCTTCTTATATAATATATTATTCAATTTTATCGGGGAAAAGAGGATCGTTCCTAAATCATAAGTAAAACAATCCTCTTTCTCCATTGTGTTAAACAAGGAACTGCAGATGCTGGAGAATCGAGGGTTACACAAAAAGCTGGAGAAGGGTCTCGACCCGAAACGTCACCTATCTCCTTCGCTCCTTAGATGCTGCTGCACCCGCTGAGTTTCTCCAGCTTTTTGTGTAACCCTCTTTCTCCATTCTTATCCATTCCATCTGTTGAGAAGGACAATCCAACCAATAAATTATATTCTTAATATGCACTGCCCAATAATAATATAAAAACTTAGGCAGTGCAAGTCCCCCCACATCTTTAGGTTTACACACATGATTTCTTTTAATTCTATGTGCTTTGTAGTCCCATATAAAATGGGTAATATTAGAGTCTAGTTTAAAAAATATATACTTTGGTGTATATATATTGGTATGGTTTGAAATAAATATATTATTTGTGGTAGTACTATCATTTTTATAATGGGAGCGTTTTCCAAAATTTAATCAGTGTTCAATTTATATAACAAAGGGCTAAAATCAGCGTTAAATAATGATTTATATCTTCTGGTAAGTTGAATACCTAAATACTTAAATTTTTCCGTTGCAATTTTAAATGGAAATTTTAATAGATGATTGGCTTTCTGGGGCTGTAATGACATAATTTCACTTTTATTCCAATGTATTCTATATCCAGAAAAAGAGCCAAATTCCTCTATTACATTTAATAAATTCGAGATACTCGTTTCTGAATTTCTAATATATAAAAGTGTACCATCCGCGTATAATGAAATTTTGTTATTAGAGTCCTTAGTATTATATCCCTGAATATTCGGATGTGTTCTTATCCTTTCAGCCAGAGGCTCTATCATAAGGACAAATAGCAGGGGTGATAAAACACATCCCTGCCTATTGTCCCGTGATAATTGGAATTTTGGAGACAACATTATTAGTTATTATTCTTGCCATTGATTTATCATATAATAATTGTACCCATCTAATAAAATTATCTCCCATATTACATTTTTGGAGTACTTTGTATAAATACTGCCACGCTACCTGATCAAATGCGTTCTCTGCATGCAAAGATATAACTGATAAGTCTTCATTTTCCCCTTTATGTGAATACATTATATTAAAAAGTTGTCTCAAATTGTTAAATGATTGTCTTTTGGGTATAACCACCGTTTGGTCCTGGTTTATCAATTTATTAATATATTTGCTCAATCTTCTTGCTAAAATCTTTGCAAAAAATTTTTGATCTGTATTTAAAAGTGATAAAGCTCTATACGAGCCCGGATCTTCTAGATCTTTATCTTTTTATGGTATAAACGGTGTCGTTCCTCCAGCGTAAGTTTAAAAACTTACGGAAGGTAAGTCTCACCTGTAGTGGTGAGCGTGGCGACTCGGTGTTCTTACTTTACAGGAGAAACCCATCATGGAGGCGTGGAAATCGAAGAGAGCAGCGGCAAAATCTGCTGCTTTGGGCAGCAGCCAGCAGAGTGCCGCTACTCCAGAGCTGCAGGTGTTACCGGCAGCTCCCGACTTTTCGCCAATGAGGACCGCAGGTACGCCGCAGTCGGGCGGCAAAACCACCCGGAAGTCGGACGGGGCCGTTGACTCAGCTGGGTCCGGACCCGAAGACACCCCGTTCGCTGATAGCGACGGCGGGCGTCTCTCCCGCATGGAGTGGATGATGGAGCAGTTGCTCCAGCGTGACCTGCTTTTGCAGGGGCAGAGTCACAGTGGGCCTCTTCGCAGGCCCACGGCAGAATCCTATCATGGACTGCCAAATGTCTCACCCTCTTCGCAGGGGAGCATTAGGGGTCAGAACTGGGCTGACCCTGAAGAGGGGGACTTGGCTGAACAACCAGCAGTGTTGGGGGTGCAAGAAGAGTTACTGGACATGGTGAACAAACTCAGAAAGGACTGCCTATTCACCAGAAGCTGGCAGCCAGCATTAACTATATGGCTACTAACCAGCTTCAGGAGCAAGCCATTAACGCAACGGCTGAGAAGTATCTCGCTCCTGAAAATTGTAACTCTCTCAATGTTCCTGCAGTGAATAACCCTATATGGGGGAACATGAGCCCTACAATAAGAGGGCAGGAGATCAAGCTTCAGAGGATTCTGAAACTATTGGCCGCCGGGATTACAGCAGTGGCCAGGACTGCTGTAGGAGTGGAGTTACCAGAAGAATTGCAAGATGCTCTGGCTTTGCTGTGCAATACACAGTTTGAAATAAACAGCTATCGGAAGAGCATTATAAAACCTGCACTTAATCCCAAATTCACGGGATTATGCAGGTCAGGTAACTTGCAACCACCTAATCTGCTGTTTGGGGATAACCTTCCAAAACAGGTGAAAGACCTGGATGAGGAGGCCAAGGCTATAGGCCTGATTAAGGTACCCAGTACCTCCAAATCCCATTACCAGCAGCGGCAGCACCCCTACACACCCACCGGACAGCGATACTATAACAGACCGTCCGGTGGTGAAAGCTCGAAGGCCGGCCCACCTGCACAACGGTCTTTTTTAGGCCATGGCCCAGCCCGGCCTTCCTGGAAAATGCGCCATCCCCACAACACAGCAACACAGCAACAAAAGAAGCAAGGGCAGAGACCGCAACACCGGCAGTAACCATGGAGGTAGGTGGGTCTGGTTCCCTCAGGACCATTGCATGTCTAAGTCATCTAATGTGGGGGGACGGTTGCACTTGTTTCATGATGTGTGGCGCACTTTTACCTCTGATCCTTACATACTCGGAAGTATTCAGGGTTACAAAATTGAGTTTATACACGAACTCCCTACCCCAGTTCAGCATTCGCCTAGCCGGAAGTTTATACTTTCACAAAAAGAAAGAACGGCAGGCCATGCTGAACTATTAAGACTAATCAATAAAGGGGTAATTGAGAAGACTATCAGAGAATCTCAAGAGTTCGTATCGAATATATTTACTAAAAATAAAAAAGACGGCGGGTGCCACATCATTATAGATCTGACCGAACTAAATACTTCCGTTCAGTATGCTCATTTTAAAATGGACACATTTGTCACGGCTAAACAGCTAATATCTGAAAGGTACTACATGGCTTGCATTGACCTTAAGGATGCATACTATTCAGTACCTATACACAAGGATCATAGGAAATACCTGAAATTTATCTGGATGGGGCAATTATGGCAGTGCAAAGCCTTACCCAATGGGTTATCATCAGCACCCAGACTGTTTACTAAAATATTGAAACCAGCTTTAGCCTATTTAAGGAAACAAAACCATATTGTCATGGCCTACCTTGATGATATCCTCATTGTCTGGGAGAATTTGGAGATGGCTACATTGGCAGTTCTAGCCACAAAACATCTTTTTCAAAAGCTGGGATTTATCATACATCCAGATAAATCGAAATTGGAACCCTCCACTACCATGGATTATTTAGGGTTCACTATTAATTCTGAGCTAATGTCTATCACCTTACCACCTAACAAGGTGGTGGACTTGTTAGAAGCATGCAGAAGCCTCACTGGCATCAGGGATCCTTCCATACGGCAAGTAGCCAGAGTGATTGGGAAAATAGTGGCTGCATTTCCTGCAGCACAATTTGGGCCACTCCATTATCAAAACCTTCAAAGAGCAAAAATTATAGCTCTCAAAAATCATGCAGGCCATTTTGACAGGCCTATGAAACTATCAGAGAAGGCAAAATCTGAGTTAAATTGGTGGATAGAGAATGCACAGCTTTGTTCTAACCCCATCACTATCATGAATCCCTCGGTTATTTTACAAACTGATGCCAGTGCTAAAGGTTAGGGAGCAACTAATACCACCACAAGTTGTGGAGGTAGATGGAGTGCACAAGAGCTAACCCTATTCAAATCATTAGGGATTAATTATTCAGAAATGCTGGGAGCATTTCATGGACTTAGGGCATACTGCTCAGATATGCACCAGTTGCATGTCAGGTTACAAATTGACGACACCACAGTGGTGGCCTATATTAATCATATGGGTGGAATAAAGTCGATATCATGTGATGAATTGGCTAATAATATCTGGCACTGGTGTCTGCAAAGGGAAATTTGGATCTCAGCCACTTACCTTCCAGGTAAGCTAAACACAGTGGCAGACACCAGATGATGTAAATTCAACGACAACATAGAATGGATGTTGGATCGGAAAGTGTTTACGGATACTATAGAACGTTATGGGACACCAGATATCGACCTTTTTGCATCCAGACTGAATCACCAACTTCCAACATATGTTGCTTGGGAACCAGACCCAGGGGCAGTAGCGATGGACGCTTTCTCGCTACATTGGGGGGATTTGTTCTGCTATGCATTTCCCCCCTTCTGCCTCATCAGTCGGGTCTTGCAAAAAATAAGACAAGACTCCGCATCGGGTATTTTGGTTGTGCCCGACTGGCCTACCCAACCATGGTTACCAGCAGTACAGAAGATGGCCACAGAACCTTGCTACCGGGTCAACAAATGACCTAGTTTATTGGTACATCCCGTTACAGGGGATAGCCATCCATGTCATGACCGCATGGACCTGTTAATTTGCAGATTCTGAAACGGCCACTTCTGGGATACGGACTCACCGACAGAACAATAAATGCCATCTCAGCGTCGTGCAGGGAGTCCACCAGAAGACAGTACCTGACGTATGTCAGGAAGTGGGAAGTGTTCTGTACCATGATGAACACTACCTATGAAACAGCCACCATCACGGAAGTACTGGAGTTCCTGGCTACCCTTCACTACGATGAAGGATTAAGCTACAGTGCCATCAATTGCGCAAGGAGTGCTCTATCGAATTATCTGGGCAAAGGGAGTGATCATCTGGCAATTGGTTCACACCCATTAGTGTCTAAACTAATGAGGGGAATATTTAATTCCAATCCCCCAAGGCCCAGATACAACCATACGTGGGACATTAGCATAGTCTTGACTATGTTACGAGGATGGACACCCAATACAGGGCTCACCTTGGACAAGCTCACCTATAAGATGGTAATGATTATGGCACTTGTTACAGCACAACGGGTCCAGTCCCTACACAAGTTAAGTATGGACGCCATGACTATCACTAATGGCAAAATAACTTTTCTTATACAGGGATTGTTAAAACAAGACCAACCCAGTTCATCTGGACAAACATTAGAATTTCAAGCCTATCCTGCAGATACTCGACTCTGCATCGTTACACTGATATTGCAATATATCAAAGTCACAAAGACTCTAAGGGGCACGGAGAAAGCTTTGCTTATAAGCCATAAACGGCCCCATCACAAAGTCACGGTGCAAACCATATCAAGATAGTTAAGGGTGGTGTTAGATGCAGCGGGGGTGGATACTAATGTCTTCAAATCTCACTCCACCAGGGCTGCATCTACTTCGGCGGCTAGGATGATGGAAGTACCCATGGACCACATCCTGGCCACAGCGGGTTGGAGCAATGAAAAGACTTTCCAACGCTTCTATAATAAACCCGTGGCCTCTCCTGACACATTTGCAGGAAAAAAATTGAGTTCTGCTAAATAGTTACCCAATGTGGGATATATTATTATTTTGGTATGAATAAATACCTATTTTGTTTTTCAGCACAGTGTCATGTCTGAAATACGTTCATCCTCTTATCCCGGCATGGCAGTGTGTGAGCATGGACTCGTTCCAGGGCATGAAATCACAGAGCTTTGAAATCTTCACGTAGTCACTCACGTGACTCCGAAGTAAAATAGTAAGATTAAATGAGAACTTACCAGTTTGAAGTTTGATCTTTATATTATGAGGAGTTACGATGAGGGATTACGTGCCCTCCGCTCCCAAAACCCTCTATTATAAAGTTCAACTGGTATGAAAGTTCTCTCTTATCTTACTATATTAGTCTACGTTGGTGTCTGTGATTTCACACCACTGCTTTGAAGAATGTCGCGCATGCGTGCTGGCGGGGTCTTCACGTAATCCCTCATCGTAACTCCTCATAAAATAAAGATCAAACTACAAACTGGTAAGTTCTCATTTAATCTTACTATTATTGATTTGTCTAAGTATGAATCTATAACACAGTTAAAGTCCCCCCCCCCCCCCCCCCCAGTATTACATTTTGAAAATTATACTCATCTATTTTATCCATAATTTTCCAGTGGAGTGGAATACATTTCTCCCGCCACTATCGTGTATCTTCCTTCTTTATCAGAAATTGTATTCTTTAATATAAACGGTATACCTTTCCGAATAATGATAGCCGTTCCTCCAGCTTTAGCAGTAAATGACGAGTGATACGTTTGGCCTATCCAGTTTGCCCTTAGTCTCGTCTGTGTTTGTAGTTTCGTATCTGTTTCTTGCAGAAAAGCTATATCCACCTTTAAAGTTTTTAACTGGGCCACAATCTTGCCCCTTTTAATTTGATCATTCGCACCCCTAATATTCCAACTACAAAATGTGACTCCTCCATTCTTTTTTTCCTTATTATCCTGCATTATAAATAGGTTTTGGCGATCTGCTTCATGTGCTGTTGTTAGGTACGTCAGACTTTTGGGTATATGGGTATCATCTCACACTTCTGGCGTCATTTTACCTCTCCTCCATATATTGAACCTCCATAAGAAAAAGAGAAAAGTGTGTTGAAAAATAGTGAAGAAAAAAATAAAAATTGTTAAACAAGCCACATAAAAGTAAATACAACAAAAACAACGTGAGTTTAAGGTATCAAAGAGGTGATACCCTAAATACAAGAAGCCATCTATGTTGGCCAAAAATGGATTGACCTCCGTAAATGGAATTATGATGTGGATAAGCTTTTCCCATTGAGGGTAGGGAAGATTCAAACAAGAGGGCATGACATGATAATTAATGGACAGAGGTTTAGGGGTAACATGAGGGGGAACTTCTTTACTCAGAGAATGGTGGCTGTGTGTAATGATCTTCCAGTGGAAATGGTGGCGGCAGGTTCGTTGGTATCATTTAAAAATAAATTGGATAGGCATATGGATGAGTAGGGGATGGAGGGTTATGGTATGAGTGCAGGCAGGTGGGACTAAGGGAAAAAAGTTGTTCGGCACGGACTTGAAGGGCCGAGATGGCCTGTTTCCGTGCTGTAATTGTTATATGGTTATATGTACGGGAAGGGAATGGAGGGGTATGCTCTGAGTGCAGGTAGAAGGGAATAGGGGAAAATAAATGGTCAGCATGGACTGGAAGTGCCGAGAGGGCCTGTTTCCGTGCTGTAATTGTTGTATGTCTTATATGGTTAATTAGACATTGAGTTCAGCCCCCTAAATACAATGGCATTAATGACTACATGCCGTTTCATCTAAGTATATCTTAATATGTCTTAATAGATCTTTCAAAAAATATAGATTTTTTTTTCCTTTAAATAGATTTTTAAAGGAAAAAAAAAGTAACCTTTACTGTTTCAAATATTCTCTTTTCTACCCCAATTTTAAACCTTCTATGTTACTTGCTCGGTAACCCAGAGTCGTGGAATTATAAAACATGAGAACACATGCACTGTCCCTCTCCGAATAAACAGTATTCACCTGTCACTTAATTACCAACCTGTTTCAAGTGTTAAATTTATTGTCTTAAATAAAACCATCTTCCAGCCCAAACCTCTGGAACTTTTCCAAATCATTAACGCCTCTTTCTTCCCACATGCTTATGATGTTATAATATTCTTATGCCCCTTTTCATTAATTATAGCTTGTTAGTGTACATCCTAAATTATATTTCATTTCTTTTCCACCATATTAACGTTACATATCTGTTAATAATAATATCTTTATGCCCCTTATCCCCTAAATCATATTAGTGTAAAATTAATATAATAGCATAACCATTAATTAGTGATATTAAGTTTATATAGTTTGTTGATTATTTACGTTACACATGTAGTATTAATTAAAACATTTCTTAAGTCCATAATTTCCTTTGGTTTTGTTTCAAATCTGATTGCGTTACTTCAAAATGTTCTCCTTTCAATTATTTCTCTTCCCCTTATCTGTTCAAGGTTGAAACCAGGGCATGGTCATTGAATACACATTTCTGACAGATAAGCATGTCTGGTTAATGTCTAGAGCAGTTCCACCATCTTAATTACAGCACAGTTTCCCAATAAAAGTTTAATCGTCAACCTTTACTTTTTTTTCTATTTTCATTACAATTTCTTGTGCGTAATTAAATGCCGAATCCGGGTCCATGAAGTCGCGTTGAATAGAGTTGTAATTAATCTTCATCTTCGCTGGAAACACAACTCCATATTTCACCTCTGATTTACCTTGCAGAATGCTGCTTGCTCTTTTAAACTTATTCCTTTTCTCCAATATTTCGCGTGGATAGTCCCTGTATAATCTGACAGTCTCTCCATCAAATGTGAGCCACTCCATATGTGGTATCAGCTTCATAAGTTTATCTAGACTTGAAATGTCCAAAAATATCACAATAATCTGTCTTGGGGAAGCATTTGTTTCTCTCCTGAAGCGACCTGATGTGCCACATCAATCCTCGGGTTTCCTTCAACTTAAAGACATCTTTGAGTATGTTAGTAACAAGTTCGGTCATTAAAATTCCTAGCTCTTGTCCCTCCTTTACTCCTACAATCCTCAAGTTCTGTCTCCTTGATCTAGCTTCCAAATCTTGAAATGTATCTGTCAATTTATTCAATTGTTCCCGATTAACCCCTTGTTCTTCTTTCAGGGTCGATATTTCCCGAAACATCTCACGTATTTCAACCTTCATATCTTCTATCGACTTATCAACTCGAGAGAGAGTACAGAGGAGATTTAATAGAATGTTGCCTGGGTTCCAGCAACTAAATTGCAGAGAAAGGTTGAACAGGTTAGGTCTTTATTCTTTGGAGCGCAGAAGGTTAAGGGGGGGACTTGATTAAGGTCTTTAAAATGATGAAAGGGATAGACAGAGTTGACGTGGATAAGCTTTTCCCATTGAGGGTAGGGAAGATTCAAACAAGAGGGCATGACTTGAGAATTAAAGGACCGAACTTTAGGGGTAACATGAGGGGGAACTTCTTTACTCAGAGAGTGGTGGCTGTGTGGAATGATCTTCCAGCAGAAGTGGTGGAGGCAGGATCGATTTTAACATTTAAAAGTAAAGTGGATAGGTATATGGACGGGAAGGGAATGGAGGGGTATGGTCTGAGTGCAGGTAGATCGGACTAGGGGAAAATAAATGGTCGGCACGGACTGGAAGGGCTGAGAAGGCCTGTTTCCGTGCTGTAATTGTTATGTGGTTATATGGTTATATAACACCTTCAGTCAGTTCATCAAATTTCTTATTAAAATCATGTTCCATTCTCGCAAATTCCTGAGTTGTCCTCCGATTCAGATCCAACAGATGTTGCTTCAAAGAGTCAAACTGTCCATTTGATTCATCACATGCAGCATATATTTTCTTGGAGATTAACCTCCATTTTAGAGAGCTTGTTCTCCAGTGTCTTATTCATGTTAGTGAGCATTTTGGAGAATTCCTTAGTGAGATCTGTGGTAAGATCTTTAGTAAGATTAGCTCTTACCGTTTGTTCCCACTGCTTCATCTCTTTCTCCTTTTCTATCCCTTTTGTCTCTCCATTTGTAGCCATTTCAGATACTGCTTGTTGAGAATCAAAGTCTTCGTCTGAGCTTTCAGTTGCTGTTTGGAGGGCTGGCAAATCTTCTTCCAGCAGGAGCCTGATAGACGATTTCTTGGGTCCCCATTGATATTTTCCATTTTTCATCCAAAGTTCCTATTAAAACTCAAATGTTCTCGACACTGTCTGATGATATCACTCCCACGACACCAAGAAGCCGCCGGTGGATGATTTTAAATCAGTCCAAACTTTAGAAACAACTTTTTACACTATTTTAGCAGGAGCTGAATTCAATGCTGCACCTTTACCACTTCATGGTGCCACCGGAAGTCCGTTAGGGGGATTTATTTTTCTCTTTTTTCTCTTTTTTCTTTTTATCTATTTGTTTTTATATATACAAGTTCTCTTTTAAACACTTAACTATATTTACATAGAGACCGGGAGGTCTACACCAAATGTGTGTTTTGACACTGGACTCATACTTAAGTTATACTTGTTATTCATGTAGGTATGTTACAAAACTTACCTTGACCAGCACTGCAGTTCTGCCACTCCCCGTGTGCGTGACTTTGGCGCCTTTCAGAGGGGGACGGGCTTAAAGTGCCGTTTTTCCACAGGCAGGGAAAATCTATCAATGTCGGGCGATTTCGTTGCGGAAGAAAAATCGCTCCGACATTTCATGAATGAAGGTATTTTTAAATTACTCTACATTATTTATTAACTAGAGTAATTTAAAAATCACCTTCAAAAGCCGTGAGCGCCGACAACTGGAAGGATTTTGCATAGGGGAGAAAAAAAGGTAAATAGTTTTTTTTAATATTAAAAGTTGTTTTTTCGGGAGGCTTTAATAACATTTTCATGTTGCGAAATGGGGTCCAAAAAAACGTATGAACAAACAGTATTTTTCCTCACGACTTCACCGCTAACCGCAACGTTCCAATCGACCGCATTCTACTAAAACCCACTCGCTAGTTGATTTAAATGGCCTTAAATTTACAGGAATCAAATTCCTTCCATTTGGCCCAGAAATTCATGAAAATGAGATTTAAAAAATATGTTATATTGTGGATTATTGTGTGAATGTTATTTGGAAACTTAGGCAATTTAAAAGAAGTTTATCTTTTAAGAAATGGATAGATGTTTAGATCTACTCATTGAATTTTGTAATTAGCTACAATTAGATAATTAACTAATTATATGCTTTAATTGCAGATCATCCAAGTAAGATTGTTTCATATTTGTTTCAGAATGCTTCAATCTATAATAACTGAAAATTTCATTGAGTTCTCTTAATTTTTAAGAAAGTTATGGGCTTTTAACTGTTCCAGATCACAGCTTTTGAGTTAAGTCAATTGAAAGGCAATGCTAATTTCAAGATGCTAATTTCCGAGTATGAAAATGGCCATAACTTTCTTAATACTGAAGATATGAAAGTGAATTGGGTGTCAAATTAAACTTCTTTTTATGCTTTATCTGATGGTATAAATTGCAGACTTGATTTTTTTAAATCTCAAAATTTTGTAACATTGCTAATTCATGTAATCCTGACCCCTATGGATCAATATCACTGTTATGTTTATCGTTATTGATTCTTTGTGTTTTTTGTTTTGTTTTTGAAAACAAAAATTAAAAACAAAAGACAAAAAATATTGTCAAGCTTGCAACGATTCAGTGAAATTTTATGCGGATGTTGCCTGCATCACAATGTCGGAATTATATGGAGATGTTGAGCAGGCTATGTCTCTATTCATTGGAGCGCAGGAGAATGAGGGGTGATCTTGGAGGTGTGTACAATCTTGAGAGGAATAGATCGGGTAGATGCACATAATTGCCCGGAGTAGGGGAATCGAGGACCAGATTCAAGGGTAGGTTCAAAGTGAAACAGAAAAGACTTTATAGGAATCAGAGGGGTAACTTTTTCAAACAAAGGATGGTGGGTGTATGGAACAAGCTGCCTGAGCAGGTTGTTGAGGCTGGAACTATCCCAATGTTTAAGAAAAGGTTGGAGAGGTACATGGGAAGGACTAATTTGAAGGGGAATGGACCAATCGCAGGCAGGCGGGAGTAGTGTAGCTGGAACATATTGGCCGGGGTACCCCGACGTGGCGTCCATGTACGAGATGCCGAAGCAAAGACGTGGAAGCCAAATAACCGAACGTAAACAATGGCGAAAAGGTAAAGAACTGAAATGGCGGATCGCTGAAAAGACAATGAGCCAAATGGAAAAGACGCCGAAAAGCCAACTCAACGAAAGTGCGGATCGCCGAAAAGCCTACTAACCGAATGGTGGGATCGCGGTAAAGCCAACTAACCGAACGATGCATCGCCGAAACCCTAAATAACTGACATGACATTGCTGGGGGACGGGACTTGTCAGCGATTTGTCCAGAACCCCGCATTTATCATATCACTGGCCGGGGGAGACGGGAGTGTGGGGATCCTTTTTACCTTCCTTCGCCGCTTTACTGAATATGAAATAAAACCCCGTGTGATTGGAACTTTCAACCCCGGTTGATATAACAAAATAATAATCCAAATTGGTTCCATAGATATTTACACCAACTATAACAATTATATTTTGAGTACCACAATGCACTGAGGCCAGTGAATCGAAAAACCAGTCCAAAAAAACCCTTTAAAAATAATATCTTAGCTCCTTGAGTTGGTTCAGTGATATGAGTCAGGGGCACCCGACGTTTTTGAGGGGGTCAAAGATTGCAACCATCACGTGGTCCGCCCTGTTTCGACTAATGCAATCAACTCGACGTGCACAAACGGAAGATCAAATAGAACAAGTTGCCCTACAACTTTAAGCTGTGAACGCCACACGAAAGAAGAAACAGCGGTTTTAGAACGTGGGGAGGCTGAGCGATCACTGATCACCGGCCTCGTGGTTACCGGTTGACGGAGCGGACCGAGCGGGAGAGGGTGGCACAATTATTATTTGTTGTTTTTGCTCAACCTCCAAAAACTGATGGATAATACAGGCCATCCCCCTACTCAATAGGTGGGGGGTTGTATCCCCCATCCCACCCCCTCCTTCACCTCTCGCTCCCTTCTTTCCCTCCCTCCCTCTCGCCTTCTCCTCCCTGTTGGGGCCGACTTACTGACACTGACTCTCTCTCGGGGCCCACAGGCCCACCCGCCCGCTCAGAGGCCAATCAAACGCGTGCCCCATATCTCACACTGCCCCATATCTCGGCTGTGAACCGCGCTGTGATTGGCCGTTGAGCGGAGGGGAGGGGGGTTTGGCGGGGGTGGTCGTGGTTTTGCTGCGCTCACTCTGCGCTTGGTCTGAAATTCTAGATGTTGGAGGATTTCAGAAAAAAGAGAAAAATACGCCTGCGGGCAGGATAATTTCGGGTTATGAAGCATGTTTCGCCAAAAAAGTGGAGGGGCTGCAGCAAGAATTCTGCTTACTGGGAATAAATACCTGAAACAGCGCAGCACGGACACTTCCCGCTCAAGGGCGTGCACGCTGACACTAACTCACGCCGAGTCACACTTACACACATGGGCCGCGGAATCGGGGGGGGGGGGGCTCTAATACACTATAACACACTGGAATATATTATAGCGCAGTGTATCACACTTTCACACACTATAACACTAAATATAATATAATTCATGTAACTATTATAACACACTATAACGCACCATTATAACCATATAACCATATAACAATTACAGCACGGACACAGGCCTTCTCGGCACTTCCAGTCCGTGCCGACCATTTATTTTCCCCTAGTCCCATCTACCTGCACTCAGACCATACCCTCCATTCACTTCCCATCCATATACCTATCCACTTTACTTTTAAATGTTAAAATCGATCCTGCCTCCACCACTTCTGCAGGAAGATCATTCCACACAGCCACCACTCTCTGAGTAAAGAAGTCCCCCCTCATGTTACCCCTAAACTTCTGTCCCTTAATTCTCATGTCATGCCCTCTTGTTTGAATCTTTCCTACCCTCAATGGGAAAAGCTTATCCACGTCAACTCTGTCTATCCATTTCATAGAAACATAGAAAAATAGGTGCAGGAGTAGGCCATTCGGCCCTTCGAGCCTGCACCGCCATTCAATATGATCATGGCTGATCATCCAACTCAGTATCCCGTACCTGTCTTCTTTCCATACCCCTTGATCCCTTTAGCCACAAGTGCCACATCTAACGCCCTCTTAAATATAGCCAATGAACTGGCCTCAACTACCTTCTGTGGCAGAGAATTCCAGAGACTCACCACTCTCTGTGTAAAGAATGTTTTCCTCATCTCGGTCCTAAAGGAATTCCCCCTTATCCTTAGACTGTGACCCCTTGTTCTGGACTCCCCCAACATCGGGAACAATCTTCCAGCATCTAGCTTGTCCAACCCTTAAGAATTTTGTACGTTTCTATAAGATCCCCCCTCAATCTTCTAAATTCCAGCGAGTACAAGCCGAGTCTATCTAATCTTTCCTCATATGAAAGTCCTGACATCCCAGGAATCAGTCTGGTGAATCTTCTCTGTACCCCCTCTATGGCAAGGATGTCTTTCCTCAGATTTGGAGACCAAAACTGTACGCAATACTCCAGGTGCGGCCTCACCAAAACCCTGTACATCGGCAGTAGAACCTCCCTGCTCCTATACTCAAATCCTTTCGCTATGAATGCAAACATACCATTTGCTTTCTTCACTTCCTGCTGCACCTGCATGCCTACTTTCAATGACTGGTGTACCATGACACCCAGGTCTCGTTGCATCTCCCCTTTTCCTAATCTGCCACCATTCAGATAATAGTCTACCCTCATGTTTTTGCCACCAAAGTGGATAACCTCACATTTATCCACATTATACTGCATCTGCCATGCATCTGCCCATTCACTCAGCCTATCCAAATCACCCTGCAGCCTCCAAGCATCCTCCTCACACCTAACTATACCCCCCAGCTTGGTGTCATCTGCAAATTTGGAGATGTTGCATTGAATTCCCTCGTCCAAATCATTAATATATATTGTCAATAGCTGGGGTCCCAGCACTGAGCCTTGCGGTACCCCACTAGTCACTGCCTGCCATTCTGAAAAGGACCCGTTTACTCCTACCCTTTGCCTCCTGTCTGCTAGCCAGTTCTCTATCCACATCAATACTGAACCCTCAATACCATGTGCTTTAAGTTTGTATGCTAATCTCTTATGCGGGACCTTGTCGAAAGCCTTCTGAAAGACACATCCACTGGTTCGCCCTTATCCACTCTACTAGTTACATCCTCGAAAAATTCTATCAGATTTGTCAGACATGATTTACCTTTCGTAAATCCATGCTGACTTTGTCCAATGATTTCACCACTTTCCAAATGCACTGCTATCCCATCTTTAATAACTGACTCTAGCAGTTTCCCCACTACCGATGTTAGACTAACTGGTCTGTAATTCCCCACTTTCTCTCTCCCTCCTTTTTTAAAAAGTGGGATTACATTAGCTACCCTCCAATCCTCAGGAACTACTCCAGAATCTAAGGGATTTTGAAAAATTATCACTAATGCATCCACTATTTCTGTGGCTACCTCCTTGAGTACTCTGGGATGCAGACTATCTGGCCCTGGGGATTTATTGGCCTTCAATCCATTCAATTTACCCAACACCACCTCCCGGCTAACCTGGATTTCACTCAGTTCCTCCATCTTATTTGACCCCCGTTCCACTGCTATTTCCGACAGATTATTTATATCTTCCTTAGTGAAGACAGAACCAAAGTAGTTATTCAATTGGTCTGCCATGTCCTTGTTCCCCATGATCAATTCACCTGTTTCTGACTGCAAGGGACCAACATTTGTTTTAACTAGTCTCTTTCTCTTCACATATCTATAAAAACTTTTGCAGTCAGTTTTTATGTTCCCTGCCAGTTTCCTTTCATTATCTATTTTCCCTTTCCTAATTAAGCCCTTTGTCGTCCTCTGCTGGATTCTGAATTTCTCCCAGTCCTCCGGTAGGCTGCTTTTTCTGGCAAATTTGTATGCCTCATCTTTTGTTTTTATACTATCCCTGATTTCCCTTGTTATCCATGGATGCACCACCTTCCCTGATTTATTATTTTGCCAAACTGGTATGAACAATTTTTGTACTTCATCCATGCAGTCTTTAAATACCTTCCATTGCACATCCACTGTCAACCCTTTAGTAATCACCTGCCAGTCTACCTTGGCCAATTCACATCTCATACCTTCAAAGTTACCTTTGTTCAAGTTCAGTACCCTTGTTTCTGACTTAATTTTGTCACTCTCCATCCTAATGAAGAACTCAACCATATTATGGTCACTCTTGCCCAAGGGGCCACGCACAACAAGACTGCTAACTAACCCTTCCTCATTACTCAATACCCAGTCTAGAATAGCCTGCTCTCTCGTTGGTTCCTCCACATGTTGGTTGAGAAAACTATCCCGCATACATTCCAAGAAGTCCTCTTCCTCAGCACCCCTGACCCTTCATCATTTTAAAGACCTCAATCAAGTCCCCCCTTAACCTTCTGTGCTCCAAACAATAAAGACCTAACTTGTTCAATCTTTCTCTGTAACTTAGTTACTGGAACCCAGGCAACATTCTAGTAAATCTCCTCTGTACTCTCTCTATTTTGTCGACATCCTTCCTATAATTAGGCAACCAAAATTGTACACCATACTCCAGAATTGGTCTCACCAATGCCTTGTACAATTTTAACATTACTTCCCTACCACTATATTCAATGCTCTGATTTATAAAGGCCAGCACACCAAATGCTTTCTTTACCACCCTATCTACATGCAATTCCACCTTCAGGGAACTATGCACAGTTATTCCTAGATCCCTCTGTTCCACAGCATTCCTCAATTCCCTACCATTTACCATGTACGTCCTATTTTGATTTGTCCTGCCAAGATGTAGCACCTCACACTTATTAGCATTAAACTCCATCTGCCATCTTTCAGCCCACTCTTCCAAATGGCCCAAATCTCTCTGTAGACTTTGAAAATCTACTTCATTATCCTCAGCACCCCCTATCTTA
This sequence comes from Raja brachyura, assembly GCA_963514005.1. The sequence goes on from OY740808.1 coordinate 39,339,413, forward strand.
GTATCATCTGCATACTTACTTATCCAATTTTCCACCCCATCATCTAGATCATTGATATACATGACAAACAACAGTGGACCCAACACAGATCCCTGAGGCACCCCACTGGTCACCGGCTTCCAACCTGACAAACAGCCATCCACCATTACTCTCTGGCATCTCCCATTCAGCCACTGTTGTATCCATCTTGCTACTCCGCCAGTAACACCCAAAGATTGAATCTTCTTAACCAACCTTCCATGAGGAACCTTGTCAAAGGCCTTACTGAAATCCATATAGACAACATCCACTGCTTTACCCTCATCAATTTCCCTAGTAACCGCCTCAAAAAAATTCAAGAAGGTTTGTCAAACATGACGTTCCAGGCACAAATCCATGTTGACTGTTCTTGATCAGACCCTGTTTATCCAGATGTTTATATATATTATCTCTAAGTATCCTTTCCATTAATTTGCCCACCACTGACATCAAACTAACATGTCTATAATTGCTAGGTTTATTCTTTGAACCCTTTTTAAACAATGTAACAACATGCGCACTACGCCAATCCTCCGGCACTATTCCCGTTTCTAATGACATCTGAAATATTTCTGTCATAGCCCCTGCTATTTCTACACTAACTTCCCTCAATGTCTTAGGGAATATCCTGTCAGGACCTAGAGACTTATCCACTTTTATATTTTTCAAAAGTGTCAGTACTTCCTCCTCTTTGAATCTCATAGTTTCCATAGCTACTCTACTGTTTTCCCTTGCCTCACAGAGTTCAATATCCTTCTCCTTGGTGAATACCGAAGAAAATAAATTGTTCAATATCTCCCCCATCTCTTTTGGCTCTGCAGATAGCTGTCCATTCTGGCATTCTAATGGTCCAATTTTATCCCTTGTTATCCTTTTGCTATTAATATAGCTGTAGAAACCCTTTGGATTTACTTTCACCTTTCTTGCCAAAGCAACCTCATATCTTCTTTTAGCTTTTCTTATTTATTTTTGATTGATTTTTTTTACACTCTTTATACTCATCTAGCACCTCATTTACTCCTCATTTACTTACCTCATTTATTCAATAGAATAGAATAGAATAAAATATCACACGAAATACACCACAACACCCTATACCACACCATAACTCATTATAATACAATATCAACACTTTAACACACTATAGCACCTAATAAAACACTGCAACACACTTTAACACCATATTACACTATTATAACCACATTGCAATACACTATAACACATTATAATACACTATAATGGCCAACATAACAATAGAACACTATAGTACAGTCACATTACAACGCACTATAACACTATAGCATTCTATGTAATACATAAAAACATAGAAAAATAGGTGCAGGAGTAGGCCATTCGGCCCGTCGAGCCTGCACCGCCATTCAATGTGATCATGGCTGATCATCCAACTCAGTATCCCGTACCTGCTTTATAATACACAACATGATATCATACAACACAACATTTTAATACACTATGACAATGAATAACACATGGTATCACACGATATCACACGATAATACATTATAACACTATAAAACAATACAACACTACAACTATACAACATTCTACATACTATAATACACTATACAACATACACTATAACACACTTAATGCACTATAATACACTACGATATACTAGCAAATCCCCATCATGCATGGCAATACAACACACTATAACACACTGGAATACACACTATAATATTGTATCACATACTATAATACACATTAAATTTACTATAGTACATTATAACAATATAACACACTATATCACACTATAACATTCCTTAACTATGTTATGATTATAATACAGTATAACACACAATAACACACTGGAATGGACTGTACAAATATAACACTAGATCTCTATAATACAGTGACATTATAACGCACTATAACAGTATAACATACTATATAATACATTACACAATATATTATAAAGGACCCCACACATCTCCATCATGGACTGTTCACTCTGCTGCCCTCGGGCAAAAGATATCGTAGCATAAGGAGCAGAACATCAAGGTTTTGCAACAGGTTCTTCCCACGGGCCATCAGACTCCTGAATGTCATGTAATGGGCTGCCACCATTGCCTATTTTATCTTTTTATCCATTTTATATTTTTATCCATTTTATCCTTCTGTTTATTATCATGTTGCACGGGGAGCCAAATGCAACGGAATTTCGTTTGGAATTGCTTATATCGATGTATTTCTGAATGACAATACAGTTTGATTGATTGATTGATAATAAAACAGCGAATACACTAATACACGATTACACACTACAATACACTATAACACACTACATCGCACTATAACACGATGGTCTAATTTGAGGAAGGACATCCATGTGATTGAGGCAGTGCAGCGTAGGTCACGAGATTGATCCCTGGGGTGGCGGGACTGTCATATGAGGAAAGATTGAAAACACCAGGCTTGTATTCACTGGAGTTTAGAAGGATGAGGGGGATCTTATAGAAACATAAAACATTATAAAAGGACTGGACAAGCTAGATGCAGGAAAAATGTTCCCAATGTTTGGTGAAGCCAGAACCAGGGGGCCACAGTCTAAGAAGAAAGGGGAGGTCATTTAAGACTGAGGTGAGAAAAAACGTTTTTACTCAGAGAGTTGTGAATTTATGTAAACCCTGCCACAGAGGGCATTGGAGGCCAAATCACTGGATGGATTTAAGGGAGAGTTGGATAGAGCTCTAGGGGCTAGTGGAGTCAAGGGATATGGGGAGAAGGCAGGCACGGGCTATTGATAGCGGACGATCAGCCATGATCACAATGAATGGCGGTGCTGGCTCGAAGGGCCGAATGGCCTCCTTCTGCGCCTATTTCTATGTTTTCTATGTTTTCTGTGTTAACACATTATAACATAACATAGAAACATAGAGCGGATGTTTGGGACAATATTCCTGCCTTCACAGTGATGTGATGGACGCAGGGGCCTGGACCAATCGCTGACTTTCTTCCTTGGGTGGACATCCCAAACGGCAATGGATATAGATTTTAGGTGCGGGGGACAAATTTTAAAGAAATGTGCGGAGGTTGTTATTAGCACTGCGAGTTTTGGGTATCTGAAATGTGCTGCCAGGGTTAGTGGTTGGCATATATAAGACTGGCATTTAGGGGAATTTTGGTAGGCGGATTTATGTACATGAAATAATGAAATATGGATCACATGTATGCAGAAAATTCTATCTTGGCATCATATTCGCTGCGGCCACGGTGGTCCAATGCTGTACTATTCGATGTTCTAGGTTGCGTAACATGTTAGACCCAGAGAGAATGTGTCCACCTTCGGGAGAATTCAGTGTTGCCGAATGTATTTTCACCTCCTATCTAGAATGTTCTTCAGCGTCACGAAGGCGATTATAATAATGGTATAAAGCGGGTACATGTGAAACACGTGGAAATAGTTCAATAACTTTTTTAAATTTCTACATCGAATGTGTATATACATATTAAATATTAAGAAATGCGAGGATCAACTGAAGGCTGCATCTGGACTAACGGGCGGAGAATCATATACTGTCGTTTAGTGCGCTAATTATCATAGTAGAAAGTAATAGAATCATTCAGCATGTAAATGGGCCATTTGACTAACACGTCCCCGCCAACCTTTCGACACCCACCCCATTTAATTCCATATTTCAGCATTTGCCCCGTAGCCTTCAACATCTCAAAGATTTAAGTGCACATCTGGGCATATCTCTTAAATCCTGTTAGCAACTGTGCTCCCCTACTCTCTGGCCGGAATACGGTGTCTGTTCTATGCATCTCAGGGGGGAAATTAGTACTCTTCTGTCTGTTCCAAACGCAACAGTGGCGCAGCGACACTTCACAGCGCCAGTGACTCGGTTTCGTTCCTGGCATCGAGTGTTGTATGTGGGGAGTATACACGTCCGTTCGTTGACATAGTGGGCTTCCTGTGGGTGTTCCGGGTTCATATTACATCACTAAAATGTGCACGTTTGCAAGTGAATTGACCACCATTCGTTGACCCGGTAGGGGGTGGATGAGAAAATGGGAAAAACACAGAAAACGTGTGTACAGTTGATCGACGATCGACATGGACTGTAGGCCGATGGGCGTGTTTCTGCGGAGTTTTCCTAAAAAACCTGCGACATGGCCTATTCATAAAGAGTATGGTTGGAGTATAAAATACAACGAGAAAGCTGCTCATAGAAAACCAATGCCTGCAAAATTGTAAATAAAATATAAGTGTTTTAGCAATTAGATTATTTGCATATCCAACAACCATTCCTAGTCCAGTTGATTCCAACAATGCCGATAATTGTCAATAGACACGCGGTCTGATAATAGGCTGTGATCGAACTCATCTGTTTTGTTTGTTAGTGAAGAGTAAAATTGACGTCACTGGATATTTAATAGCTGTTATGAGCTCTTGCCTGAATTTGGACTGTGTCACACCATAGATAAAAGTGTTGGTGCACAGACTCAAATTTTGCAGCATGTAACCGACGTATTGCAAAATATAATCATTAAAGTTATCAGGATCTTCTCCAGCAATGGAATAAATTATGAAATGTATAACTGTCGCGGACCACAAAATGATAAAACTTCCGGAAATAGTAAAAAGTAAGATCACAGATTTCCGTTTACCTTCCATCTCTGGGTCACTGCGGTTCTCTCCATTGCTTTTCCCCTTCAGTCCTTTTCGTACGCGACTGGCCACTAATATGTGCCTGATTGTCAGCACATTGAGAAGCAAAATTAACGCGAATGGAATCAATGGAGTTAAACTCTTATCGAACCTGTCAAATCCTATCCACCCGCTCTCAGTATAATAACCTGACTTCAATTTGCAATACCATATCACGTTGTTGATTAACTGTCTTGGTGTAAATATGAAATAGAAAGGAATGTTCTTCAAGCACATTAAAATGCACGTGGTCGTCATTACTAGGGCGGCTGTATTAGGTCTGCTGTATTTAGTTTTCAGCTTCTGGTAGCAAATGATAGCACATTTGAACACCGATCAAAGGTAAAGGCAACTGTGAACCAGACCGAGCAATCTCTGGTAGCACATTGCAGCACAAAGATAATACTGCACAGAGGATAAATCTCGAGGAAAGATCCTGGGAAATAGTAGTTGATCCGCATTAGTACTGCAGTTACAACAGCCAGGAAGTCCGCCGCTGCCATGGCCACCAGGTAGCGTGTAGTGCAGCGGGAGAGTCCGGATTTCCCCCGTGACAGGATCGCAATCGCAACGACATTCACTGGAATTTAAAAAAAAGAGGAAAAAATGGAAATGAGAAGTCACGCTTTATTCCTTTAGTCAGACAGTGCAAATAGTATTGACTCTTGCAAATGAGGAAATGTGTCATAACCACTTCCGCTTGTAACACAAAAGGTCACGTCTGGCGGAGCGTGACAATGGAAAGGGATCAATTATTGATATGCTTTAATTTTACATGACGTCATCCGGCTGAATAAAGTTTTGCGTGGCCAATACATGCTCGCGAACATACGCCTCCGATGCGAACTTACAATGTCTTCGGCAGATCACGACACAAGTGGAAGAGCATTTGAATAGTTATATATTTGTCTGTGAAGATCATTTTTTGTCAATAGTTTATTGGCTACGTCTTTCGTTTGAGCAGTAATTCGACTGGTAAATTGGCTGGGTTGCCTTGCCTAATGACAAGACTTTTAATTCCTCTGCCTCGCAACTGCAGGGAGATCCCCAGTAATGAAGATTTGTGGTGGAACGATACATTTCTTGTTGGACGTCTGTGACCAGTTGTGTACTGCTGGGATCAATGCTGTGGCGCTTGATGGTCATTATGTTTATTGATGAATTCGATGCGTATATGTCATGTTTGATTTGTTGGAATGCGAACGGACACGAACGTTGATGGTGTTGTAGTTATAAATATTCTCTTTAGATAGAGTTGGAAATTAGGTGGAAAGCTGCACGCAGCTTTGGGAGTTAGAATTGAAAACAACGTGGGGCGATGCATTTTCCGGAAGGTGATAGGAATAAGACATAAGCAGTACATGTTATGACAGTAAAATATGTAAATAAAGAAAGGAACCGAAAGCCTTAAGTCGATGTTCACCGGCGAGTGGCGGATTGACAAGTGATGGTGAAGATGGCTTGCAATTGGCGGGGTGCAGAATGTTTAAGCGGAAACCTTATGTTGTAACGGAACAAAATCTTGGGTAACCCTCACCTGGAATTTGACCGTCACATGAGAGGGTGAACTAGTTGTGTTCAAGATATTGCAGTACAGATTCACCAGCACTCTGCATGCATTCACTGACTTTCTTTCTGCGGAGGTTTTTATTAACACTGCGAGTTTTGGGTACCTGAAAATGTACTGCCAGGGTTAGTGGTTGACATATATAAGACGTGCATTTCGAGACTTTTGGTAGGCGGATTTATGCACATGAAATAATGAAATATGGATCACATGTATGCAGAGAAGAGTCTATCTTGGCATCATATTGGGCGCGGCCATGGTGGTCCAATGCTGTACTATTTGATGTTCTAGGTTGCGTAACATGTTAGACCCAGGGAGAATGTGTCCACCTTCGGGAGAATTCGGTGTTGCCGAATGTATTTTCACCTCCTATCTAGAATGTTCTTCAGTGTTAAGAAGGCGATTATAATAATGGTATAAAGCGGGTACATGTGAAACACGTGGAAATAGTTCAATAACTTTTTTTAAATTTCTACATCGAATGTGTATATACATATTAAATATTAAGAAATGCGAGGATCAACTGAAGGCTGCATCTGGACTAACCGGCGGAGAATCGTATACTGTCGTTTAGTGCGCTAATTATCATAGTAGAAAGTAATATAATAATTCAGCATGTAAATGGGTCATTTGATTAACACGTCCCCGCCAACCTTTCGACACTCACCCCATTTAATTCCATATTTCAGCATTTGCCCCGTAGCCTTCAATGTCTCAAAGATTTAAGTGCACATCTGGGCATATCTCTTAAATCCTGTTAGCAACTGTGCTCCCCTACTCTCTGGCCGGAATACGGTGTCTGTTCTATGCATCTCAGGGGGGAAATTAGTACTCTTCTGTCTGTTCCAAACGCAACAGTGGCGCATCCGAAACCTCACATCGCCAGTGACTCGGTTTCGTTCCTGGCATCGAGTGTTGTATGTGGGGTGTATACACGTCCGTTCGTTGACATAGTGGGCTTCCTGTGGGTGTTCCGGGTTCATATTACATCACTAAAATGTGCATGTTTGCAAGTGAATTGACCACCATTCGTTGACCCGGTAGGGAGTGGATGAGAAAATGGGAAAAACACAGAAAACGACGATCGACATGGACTGTAGGCCGATGGGCGTGTTTCTCCGGAGTTTTCCTAAAAACCTGCGACATGGCCTATTCATAAAGAGTATGGTTGGAGTATAAAATACAACGAGAAAGCTGCTCAAAGAAAACCAATGCCTACAAAATTGTAAATACAATGTAGGTGTTTCAGCAATGAGGTTCTTTGCACATACATCAATCATTCCTAGTCCAGTTGATTCCAACAATGCCGATAATTGTCAATAGACACGCGGTCTGATAATAGGGAGCCGGCTGTGATTGAACTCATCTATTTTGTTTGTTAGTGAAGAGTAAAATTGACGTCACTGGATATTTAATAGCTTTTATGAGCTCTTGCCGGAATTTGGACTGTGTCACACCATAGATAAAAGTGTTGGTGCACAGACTCAAATTTTGCAGCATATAACCGACGTATTGCAAGATATAATCATTAAAGTTATCAGGATCTGCTCCTGCAATGGAATAAATTATGAAATTTATAACTGTCACCGACCACAAAATGATAAAACTTCCGGAAATAGTAAAAAGTAAAATCACAGATTTCCGTCTACCTTCCATCTCTGGGTCACTGCGGTTCTCTCCCTTGCTTTTCCCCTTCAGTGCTTTTCGTACGCGACTGGCCACTAATATGTGCCTGATTGTCAGTCCATTGAGAAGCAAAATTAACGCGAATGGAATCAATGGAGTTAAACTCTTATCGAACCTGTCAAATCCTATCCACCCGCTTTCAGTGTAATAACCTGATTTCAATTTGCAATACCATATCACGTTGTTGATTAGCTGTCTTGGTGTATGTATGAAATAGAAAGGAATGTTCTTCAAGCACATTAAAATGCACGTGGTCGTCATTACTAGGGCGGCTGTTTTAGGTCTGCAGTATTTAGTTTTCAGCTTCTGGTAGCAAATGGCTACACACCGATCAAAGGTAAAGGCAACTGTGAACCAGACCGAGCAATCTCTGGTAGCACATTGCAGCACAAAGATAATACTGCACAGAGGATAAATCTCGAGGAAAGATCCTGGGAAATAGTAGTTGATCCGCATTAGTACTGCAGTTACAACAGCCAGGAGGTCCGCCGCTGCCATGGCCACCAGGTAGCGTGTAGTGCAGCGGGAGAGTCCGCATTTCCCCCGTGACAGGATCGCAATCGCAACGACATTCACTGGAATTAAAAAAGAGAAAAAATGGAAATGTGAAGTCACGCTTTATTCCTTTAGTCAGACAGCGCAACTGGTATTGCCTAAAGGTGGGGCGATGCATTTTCCGGAAGGTGAAAGGAATAAGACATAAGCAGTACGTTATGACAGTAAAATATGTAAATAAAGAAAGGAACCGAAAGCCCTAAGTCGATGTTCACCGGCGAGTGGCGGATTGACAAGTGGTGGTGAAGATGACTTGCAATTATCGGGGTGCAGAATGTTTAAGCGGAAGCCTTATGTTGTAACGGAACAAAATGTTGGGTAAACCTCACCTGAATTTGTCCGCCACATGAGAGGGTGATCTAGTTGTACTCAAGAAATTGCAGAAGAGATTCACCAGCACTTTGCGTGCATTCACTGACTTTCTGTCTTTGGAGATTGGGTAATATGATGTAGATTACTCTGCAGTCAGCAATGCTGAGCTGTGGCCTGATAGAGGCAAATAAAGTTATGAGAGGCAATGATGCGTTAGATGGTTGGAAACTTTTTTTTTGTTCTGCTCGCTGTATCAAAAAGACCAGAGTTTGCGTTTAAGGTGAAAAAAAAGAAATTTCAAGAGAATTTGAGCGGAGATATTTTTCCACACGAGTGGTTAATATCTGGAACGCGCTGCAAAAGTGGACGGTGGACTAAGATACTATCTTCATGTCTAAGCGGTATATACGCAGACATTCAAATAATACAACGCACAGAAGGATGCGGCTCTAATGCGAAATAATGGAATTGATGCATGGTTATGCCCCTGTCCCACTTAGGAAACCCGAACGGAAACCTCTGGAGACTTTGCGCCTCGCCCACGGTTTTCGTGCGGTTCCAGGAGGTTCCCGGATGTTTTTTGTCAGTCTCCCTAATGGTCGAAAGTGGTTTCCGCTTCTTCTATGTTCCAGCAATTATTTCAAAACATTCAAAACTGGCTGCGACTAAAAATAGGTTGCCGTTTTATAAATCGGTAATTTTTAGTCGAAGTCGGTTGCGATGCTAGTTGAAGGTGGTTGCCGGAGGTTGCAGGTAGTGGAAGGTAAGACTTACTTGGTGGGATAAAACTGGGTGAAAAAAAGGTCTTACCTTCCACTACCTGCAACCTCCGGCAAACACCTTCAACTAGCATCGCAACCAGCTACGACTAAAAAATTATCAATTTTTCAAACGGCAACCTATTTAGTCGCTGCCGATTTTGAAGTTTTTGAAATAATCGCCGGAACATAGAAGAAGCGGAAACCACTTTCGACCATAAAGGAGACTGACAAAAACCAACGCGAACCTCGGGGAACCGCCGGGCACCGCACGGAAACCTTGGGTGCGGCGCAAGGTCCCCAGAGGTTACCGTTCAGGTTTCCTAAGTGGGGCAGGGGCATTACTCATTCGAACGGTCTGTGCAATGTTGTACATGTCTAACATTCTTTCCCATTCTATGAATCTATTTGTTCCTACCCGTGGGCAAGTAAGCTTTGCACTGATGCAGCTATTTTTTTCTATATACACGTAGAGCTTGCGTACCTCAACAAAGTACGTATTGTTACACGAGAGTGCCGAAATATTAAACAAGACCACATGGGGATGTTTGATGCAATACGTTGCGAGGTTACATGGAAATAAGGAAAGCGTATGCAATTACTCTGCTAGGAGCCGGTGGTGGTTGTTTCGGCTGATCACCGTTCAATGCAGTTGTTAACCAGATTGGAAATTAGAACACGGAGCGGTAGCTCACAGGAACATGATGTCACACCCACAATATTTTCGTTGAACATGACGACTAGACCAAATCTTATATGCCTGCAAATAACCAATATCTCTCCATTTATTACATATGCCCCTGAATCTCCGAATGTTTCTTAAATGGCATGCCCCTTATGCCTCAACCAACGATTTCCTGAGCCCCCTCTCCCCCACCCATCCACTCCGGCAGCACGTTCGTGCACTCACCACCCTGTGTGTAAAATACACTATCTATACTATCTGTGCCTGTCACCATTGCATATACTTCAATCACGTTTCTGCGCATCCTCCGGCGTCGCAGAGAAAGCAATCAAAATCCAGGCTCTGGACTCGAACGACTGGAGTTGAAACGATTCTTACATGTGAGACAACGACACTGGGTTCAGCAGTAACTTAACAGGTCAAGCAGCGTCACCGAATAATGTGGATAGGTGGTGTTTCGGTCGGAAACTTTTCCCAGAATGATAGTGGTGAGAGTATAGGGTGTTGTACCTCTTGTGAACAAGTTCACCCACTTAGAAGCTGTCGGAACAGAAGACGTTATCACACTGAGCGGCGGACTGGCTTGCGAAGCAAAGCGGTAGTTGGAGACCCCATTGTGAGAGGTACGGACAGGGGTTTCTGCAGGAACAGACGGGATTCGAGGATGGTGTGCTGCCTTCCTGGTGCCAGGATCCAGGATGCCACGGACAGTGCAGAAAATCCTCAAGGGCGAAGGTGAACAGCCCGAAGTGGTAGTGCATGTCGGCACATACGATGTCGGAAAGAAGGGGATGAATATTCTGCAGCGTGCCTTTAAAGGGCTCGGAAAAATGCTGAAAAGCAGGACCTCCAGGGTTGTTATCTCCAGTACAAAAGGGACGGATTGCCTCTTAACGGGTGGTGGAACAGCATTCTGACAGGCAGGTTTACCACTGCTATACGGGTGGTTTAAAACTGAATAAGGGGGGTGGGGTGTCAGATAGGATAGTCAAGGACGGAGTTAAAGGGAACGAGAGTAAAGGGATGGATAATGACCCCAGAATTAATGGGAAAGGAAGCTCACAAAGGGGTAGAAGAGTAAGGTCAAGTGTAATAGGGATCGATGTGAAATGTGAGATGCGTAAGGAATTAAAAGTATTGTATATGAATGCGCGATGTATAAGAAGTAAAGTAGATGAGCTTGAGGCTCAGTTGGAGGTTGGTAGATATAACATTGTGGGAATTACTGAGACATGACTGCAGGATGCTCGGGCCTGGGAACTCAACATTCAGGATTATACATCCAATAGAAAGGACAGGCAGGTGGGCAGAGGAGGGGGGGGGGGGGGGGGTACCTCTGCTGGTGAGGGATGGATTTCAGTCCTTTGCGAGGGAAGACATTGGGACTGACGAGGTAGAATCACTGTGGATTCAGTTGAGGAATTGTAAAGGCAAGAAGACACTAATTGGTGTTATCTACAGACCCCCAAATAGTAGTCCGAATGTAGAGTGTAAGTTGTAGCAGGAGTTAAAACCGGCATGTAAAAAAAGGTAATCCACTGTGGTGATGGGGATTTCAATATGCAGGTAGACTGGGAAAATCAGCTTCGTTCAGGACCACAAGAAAGAGAGTTTGTAGAATGCCTCCGAAATTGATTCTTGGAGCAGCTTGTAATGGAGCCGACCAGAGAAAAGGCAATTCTGGGTTTAGTGTTGTCCATTGAACCAGATATGATAAGAGAACTCGAGGTAAAGAAACCACTTAGATGTAGTGATCATAATATGATTAGTTTTAATCTGCAATTTGAGAAGGAGAACGTTAAATCGGAAGTGGCAGTGATGTAGTTGAACAAAGGGGACTATGAAGGCATGAGAGGTGAGCTGGCCAAAGTAGACTGGGAAGGAATTCTAGCAGGAATGACGGTGGAACAGCAATGGCAGGAATTTCTGGGCATAATCCGGAAGATGCAGGATCATTTCATTCCAAAAGGAAGGAAGATTCTAAGGGGAGTAGGAGGCAACCGTGGCTGACAGTTGAATAGGTACTTCGGTCTATCTTCACTAAGGAAGATATAAACAATCTCCCAGATGTACTGGAGGATAGAGGATCTAAGGGGGTAGAGGAACTGAAATAAATTGTCATTGGGCTAGAAATAGTATTGGGTTGGCTAATAGGACTGAAGGATGATAAATCCCCCGGGCCTGATGGTTTGCATCCCAGGGTCCTCAGGGTGGTTGCTCTAGAAATAGTGGACGCATTGGTGATCATTTTCCAATGTTCAATAGATTCAGGATCATTTCCTATGGATTGGAGGATAGTTAATGTTATCCCACTTTTCAAGAAAGGAGCGAGAGAAAAAACGGGGAATTAGAGATCAGTTAGCCTGACTTCGGTGATGGGAAAGATGCTGGAGTCAATTATTAAAGAGGTAATAATGGGGCATTTGGATATCAGTAAAAGGATTAGTCCAGGTCAGCATGGATTTATGAAAGGGAAATCATGCTTGACTAATCTTCTGGAATTTTTTGAGGATGTGACATGTAAAAATGGATGAAGGGGTGCCAGTGGATGTAGTGTATCTAGACTTTCAGAAAGCCTTTGATAAGGTCCAGCACGGAAGACTAGTGACTAAAATTAGAGCACATGGTATTGGGGGTAGGGTGTAGACATGGATAGAAAATTGGTTGGCGACCGGAAGCAAAGAGTAGGAGTGAATGGGCCCTTTGCAGAATGGCAAGCAGTGAGGAGTGGAGTGCCGCAAGGTGTGTTGGGGCCGCAACTGTTTACCATATATATTAATGATTTGGAAGAGGGAATTAGGAGCAACACCAGAAACTTTGCGGATGACACAAAGCTGGGTGGCAGTGTGAACTGTGAAGAGGATGTTAGGAGTTGCAGGGTAACCTGGACAGGTTGAGTGAGTGGGTAGATGCGTGGCAGATGCAGTATAATATAGAAAAATGTGAGGTTATCGACTTTGGCGGCAAAAACAAGTGGGCAGATTATTATCTCAATGGGGTTAGGTTAGTTACAGGGGAGGTGCAGCGAGACCTGGGCGTCCTTGTATGCCGGTCACTGAAAGTTGGCTTACAGGTACAACAGGCAGTGAAGAAAACGAATGAAATGTTGGCCTTCAAAACAAGAAGATTTCAGTATAGGAGTAAAAAGGATCTTCTGTAGTTGTATAGGGCTCTGGTGAGACCACATCTGGAGTATAGTGTATAATTTTGCTCTCCTAATTTGAGGAAGGACATCCTTGTGATTGAGGCAGTGCAGCGTAGGTTCACGAGATTGATCCCTGGGATGGCGGGACTGTCATATGAGGAAAGATTGAAAAGACTAGGCTTGTATTCACTGGAGTTTAGAAGGATGAGGAGGGATGTTATAAACATATAAAATTATAAAAGGACTGGTCAAGCTAGATGCAGGAAAAATGTTCCCAATATTGGTCGAGTCCAGAACAAGAGGGCACAGTCTTAGAATCAAGGGAAGGTCATTTAAGACTGAGGTGAGAAAAAACTTTTTCACCCAAAGAGTTGTGAATTTATGGAATTCCCTGCCACAGAGGGCGGTAGAGGCCAAGTCACTGGATGGATTTAAGCGAGAGCTAGATAGAGCTCTAGGGGCTAGTGGAGTCAAGGGATAGGGGGAGAACGCAGGCAGGGGTTACTCATAGGAAACGATCAGCCATGATCTCAATGAATGGCGGTGCTGGCTCGAAGGGCCGAATGGCCTCCTCCTGCACCTATTTTCATTGTTTCTATCTCATTTGACCCCCGGTCTCCTGCTATTTCAGGCATATTATTTGCGTCTTCCTTAGTGAAGACAGACACAGAGTAGTTATTCAATTGTTCTGCCATGTCCTTGTTCCCGTGATCAATTCACCTCTTTCTGACTGCAAGGGATCTATATTTGTTTTAACTAATCTTTTTCTCTTCACATATGAAATTATAAAAGGACTGGTCAATTGCCGTGCTGTAATTGTTATATGGTTATATGGTTATATATCTATAAAATATACATATCTATATATTACAATATAATACACTTTAACACACTTCCATACACTGTAATACACTATCATACACTATAACAATATACAACACTATAACTCACTATATTACGCTATTACTTTTGTTTTACCCCTCTCTCTCTGCCGCATCCTCGATCGGTTCTGCCGCCCGGCGCCTGGTGGCGAGGCTGCTGCTGCTAGTGGATACGTGGAGAAGGCAGGCGTCGAGGCTAGTGGAATGAAGGGATATGTGGAGAAGGCAGGCACGGGTTATTGATTGGGCACGATCAGCCATGATCACAATGAATGGCGGTGCTGGCTCGAAGGGCAGAATGGCCTCCTCCGGCACCTATGTTCTATGTTTCTATGTTTATATGTTTCTATGACTGTTAAAGAGGCTGAGCCAGTATAATTCCTGGGCAGGTATAGGTGCAGGTAAGCGAGTGGGCTGTTCTTGATCGTCAGATTATTGGACGAAGGCCAAAGTGGAAAAGATTGGTGTGAGGTAAAGATAGCACAGTTGCGATTTGTGAAGCCAAAGGAAGGACCAAAGATGAACTGGGACAGGGGGGTGGCAATAAATTGGTGCGAATCCATGTCGGACATCGGTAAGAAAGGGTAAAATCGTGTGAGGCTGGTTTTGTAGGTTAACTACCTAAAATTGGATATTCAACGTTCATTTCGTTGGACTGCAAACGACCCAAGCTGGATATGTGGAATGGGCATTGAATTGAACCTAGCGGAATGAATGTTAATTTCTCCAAGAAATAGAGATGAACAAAATATAAATTAAACCTTAGAGTCACTTGCGTATGTCATAGAAAGTCGTTATTGATGTGCATATGTACGAGAAATATTTGGTTTTAATTCTGCCCTACTGGAAGACCCAAGGATAGTGGTAGCTTTGGTTATCTAGTGCGCCGTAATTCAGAATACTAACAATTTACTCATGATATTGATGCCCATACAATACTCTCTCTACTACCAACGTCAATTCAAACTATTGAGGATCAATCAGTCAGTTCCTAGCCAGTGGCAAAGATAATGTCACAGAAGCTGGCGCAGCGGTTGAATGCAGCGCCAGAGATCCGGGTTCGATTCTGACAACGGGAGCTGTGTTACGGAGTTTGTACGTACTCCCATTGACCTGCGTGGTTTTTCTCTGAGATCTTCTGTGTTCTCCCACATTGCAAAGACGTACAGGTTTATAGGTTAATTGGCTTGGTAAATGTAAACAATGTCCTTCGTGGGTATAGGATAGTGGTAATGCGCGAATTCGCTCGTCGGCGCCGACCCGGAAGGCCGAAAGGGCCTGTTTCCACGCTGCGTCTCTGAACAAAACTAAACAAATAGGTCTGCTGCCTCTAATTTATTGCGGAATTCAGGTTATTCGTCGGGGAAAACTGTAAACAAAAATTGCAGGGATCGCGGCTTCAAAACAATGACAGGGAAAGTGATTTTCAAGCAGCAAAGACATGAAGATAATCTGTAAATCATGGTACTTAGAGAACATTTGTAATGTTGATCGAATTAAAACAAAATTTAACCGCTCACCCGGTTGGTGCTTTCTATCGGAAAGGCTGATCGCTGTTGTATTCGCCACCAAACACCTGATGTTTGCGGAAACAAATCCTCAGCGAAACAACAGTCATTTATAAACTGGGACGGAACTCAAACTAAAAACAATCACATCAAATGGAACAGTGCCCCACACCCGTTAGACGGTTTCATTCACATATTCTTAGAAATAGATGAGCACAGCTCACAAATTAATATTTTCGGCATGATCCAGTCGTAAATTATTCGGCTTTGTTGCACTATTTTAATCAATGCTAAAGATATTTCATAGATTACTCAGAGAGACAGTCGTGCCTAACGTCTGTTTATGACATCAATAACGTCAATTAATTTATTCAAGAGATTTGATACAACGAAATAGGAGGCCAAGATACTAACATTAACTCAAGAAGGGAATTGAGAGATCAGTTCAATAAATGTATAAAAAAGTTACAAGTCGTTCAGATGTGCTTACCAGCAAAGCCAATCGCTGCAATGACGAGATAGTATAGCTTTCTCATATTGTAAAACGTTTGCAACATTTTCTTTGTGAGGCGATTGATCAGTCTTAGCGACAGCCAACCTCTGTGAATGAAGATCTGACCGGGAACTACAATTTAGCTGTTAGTTTATATCCTGCGAAAATCCCCACGGGTACAGAGTTACAACACCGTTCAGAAAGAAAACCAATCAGAATACGAAGTTAAATTGTTGCATCAGTAGAATTAAATCGGGGATGCTAACGATTATATTCTCCCGTGAGACGACTGTTCAGCATAGATTAGCTACTGTGTTCTAAAGCTACAAAGCGCAGATTGAAATGGAGCCACATTTTTTGATTGAAAGAGCGGCACAGGCAAGCCAATACTTCATTGGCGAGTTTTTCAGTCCGCTGTTAAATTACGTTTTGGACCTAAAGCTGTAGATAAGGAAGCGGAGTTGACAGGTTGTGAGAAAACCATAGTAAAATTAATGTATCCATAATTATCAATAATTTATTGGCTAATTCATATATTATGCGAATCTCGGCACACGCTCAACGCCATGTTCTTAAGATAGAATCGAACCCCACAAACAGGCGTGGCTCTTCAACTAAAACAAATAATACCATTGAACTCACAAGTAACTTGTAACATGATATATATTATTATAACAGAATGAGAAGAGGTGGATATTCTTTGATCGAAACAGCACAATTCATGGGCGGCGTAGGTGAAAACAAAACAGTGCCGCCCATTATTCTATTTACTGTCTAATGACGTTCAGGAAGACCTGAAACTGTAATGCGACAATCATCAAGACCGACAAAGAGACCAACCGATGGTGTTGTTCTGGGGAATTATGCCAGGGAAGAGAAATGCTTATGTTTACCAGATTAGCTACATTTTCTGCTGCATGTAAGAACTGAGTACGGAAGAAGCCTGGCTATGTTGCAGTTGTATGACACATTGGTGAGACCACATTTAGGGGATTGTGTCAGTTCTGGACTATGTTATAGGAACATATTTGGTAAAAATATTGTCAAGCGGACAGTCCTGGTGGCAGCATGCTGTAAAGGTTGTAACGTCGTTTGCTCACATACCTTTTAATTCCTTCCTCACCTCTCTTTCAATGGTACTTGTTATTACTTGATTTCAAGACACAGTTTAAACTTTTTTAAAGTGTTGATAACACTTTTATATGCTTCAATCGTGTAAGGGTTGGAGTCAATAGCAAAAAAAATCTTCTCCAGGGAAGGAGCGTGTGGCAGACGCAGCCTCTGACTCTGGTACCTTAGAAGCAATAACAGAATTGAACGGATAAATGAACACAGGATTCTGCGGTTTGGAAGGAATAATGAAAGTAATTTCGAGCAAATTGAAGGAAGTTCAAGACAAGCTGATTATGTTACAAGATGAATCTCGTGAACAGAAGAAACAAATTGATAACTTGCGAACCTTGGGTCAGGAAAAGATTTGAAGATTGAAATAGTGGAATGGAAAATAAACGAAAATAGTCGGGCACTCGAGCAACACAAGACATAAAACATGGATCTGGAAAGCAGAAGCCATCGACTGAATCTGCGAATTGGTGGTTTGCCTGAAGGTCAAGAAGGGGGTAATGTCATACAATATGTCTCTAAAATGATAAAGGAGACTTTCAACATCGTGCAGTATGAAAAGCTTCCAATTTTGGACAACACACACAGATTCGGGAAGAAAGCTGGTCCCAAAGATAAACTGAGACGTCTGATCGTTCGGTTGCACTTTCTGCAGATGAGGGAGAATATCCTCCGGGATGCAAAAACGTTGGACACGGTTGAATATGAAGGATGGAAGTTTCGGTTTGTTCCTGATCACAGTGGTGAGCTTTTGGGACTGAGAATGCCTTTCCATAATGTAATGTCTGAGTTGTTTAAGAAACAACTGCGCCCCGCCTTTCTCTATCCAACTGGACTGCGTATAAGACTCCCTAATGGTAACAACCGATTTATTAACAATCCGCTAGAAACTTCCAGCTTTCTGGGGGCTTATGGTGCTGATGCTAGACCTAGGGTTGAGATTTTTGATTGGAGAAAGGCTAACTTTGAAGAAATGCGTAAGGATTTAAAAGGAGTGAATTGGGACATTTTGTTTTGTGGGAAGGCTGTTGAAGAGAAATGAAGGACATTTAAAGGGGAATTTGTAAGAGTACGGAATCTTTATGTCCCTGTTCGGTTGAAAGGAAATAGTAAAAATTGGAAAGAGCCATGGTTTTCAAGGGAAATTGGACACTTGGTTCGAAAAAAGAGAGATATCTACAATAATTATAGGAGGCATGGAGTAAATGAGGTGCTAGATGAGTATAAATAATGTAAAAAGAATCTTAAGAAAGAAATAAGAAAAGCTAAAAGAAGATGTGAGGTTGCTTTGGCAAGAAAGGTTAAAGTAAATCCAAAGGGTTTCTACAGCTATATTAACAGCAAAAGGATAATGAGGGATAAAATTGGACCATTAGAGAGCCAGAATGGACAGCTATCTGCAGAGCCAAAAGTGATGGGGGAGATATTGAACAATTTATTTTCTTCAGTATTCACCAAGGAGAAGGATTTTGAACTCTGTGCGGTAAGGGAAAAAAAGTAGAGTAGCTATAGAAACTATGAGCTTCAAAGAGGAGGAAGTACTGACACTTTTGAAAAATATAAAAGTGGATAAGTCTCCAGGTCCTGACAGGATATTCCCTAGGACATTGAGGGAAGTTAGTGTAGAAATAGCAGGGTCTCTGACAGAAATATTTCAAATGTCATTAGAAATGGGAATAGTGCCGGAGGATTGGCAAACTGCGCATGTTGTTCCATTGTTTAAAAAGGGTTCAAAGAATAAACCTAGCAATTATAGATCTGTTAGTTTAACGTCAGTGGTGGGCAAATTAATGGAAAGGATACTTAGCGATAATATATATATAAGCATCTGGATGAACAGGGTCTGATCAAGAACAGTCAACATGGATTTGTGCCTGGAAGGTCATGTTTGACAAACCTTCTTGAATTATTTGAAGAGGTTACTAGGGAAATTGATGAGGGTAAAGCAGTGGATGTTGTCTATATGGATTTCAGTAAGGCCTTTGTCAAGGTTCCCCATGGAAGGTTGGTTAAGAAGGTTCAATCTTTGGGTGCTAATGGCGGAGTAGCAAGATGGATTCAACAGTGGCCGAATGGGAGATGCCAGAGTGTAATGGTGGATGGCTGTTTGTCAGGTTAGAAGCCGGTTGCCAGTGGGGTGCCTCAGGGATCTGTGTTGGGTCCACTGTTGTTTGTCACGTACATCAATGATCTAGATGATGGGGTGGAAAATTGGATAAGTAAGTATGCAGATGATACTAAGATAGGTGGTGCAATGGATAATGAAGTAGATTTTCAAAGTCTACAGAGAGATTTGGGCCATTTGGAAGAGTGGGCTGAAAGATGGCAGATGGAGTTTAATGCTGATAAGTGTGAGGTGCTACATCTTGGCAGGACAAATCAAAATAGGACGTACATGGTAAATGGTAGGGAATTGAGGAATGCTGTGGAACAGAGGGATCTAGGAATAACTGTGCATAGTTCCCTGAAGGTGGAATCGCATGTAGATAGGGTGGTAAAGAAAGCTTTTGGTGTGCTGGCCTTTATAAATCAGGGCATTGAATATAGCAGTAGGGAAGTAATGTTATAATTGTACAAGGCATTGGTGAGACCAATTCTGGAATATGGTGTACAATTTTGGTCGCTTAATTATAGGAAGGATGTCAACAAAATAGAGAGAGTACAGAGAAGATTTACTAGAATGTTCCAACAACTAAGTTACAGAGAAAGGTTGAACAAGTTAGGTCTTTATTCTTTGGAGCGCAGAAGGTTAAGGGGGGACTTGATTGAGGTCTTTAAAATGATGAAAGGGATAGACAGAGTTGACGTGTATAAGCTTTTCCCATTGAGGGTAGGGAAGATTCAAACAAGAGGGCATGACATGAGAATTAAGGGACAGAAGT
Organism: Raja brachyura; assembly: GCA_963514005.1. Next base: position 39,359,697 of record OY740808.1, read on the forward strand.
TTAGGGGTAACATGAGGGAGAACTTCTTTACTCGGAGAGTGGTGGCTGTGTGGAATGATCTTCCAGCAGAAGTGGTGGAGGCAGGATCAATTTTAACATTTAAAAGTAAAGTGGATAGGTATATGGACGGGAAGGGAATGGGGGGGGTATTGTGTGAGTGCAGGTAGATGGGACTAGGGGAAAATAAATGGTCGGCACGGACTGTAATAATAGTAATGTATAGTACAGTAATAGTAATGTATAGTAATAGTAACTGTAATGTACAGAAGGTAGTTGAGGCCAGTTCATTGGCTATATTTAAGAGGGCGTTAGATGTGGCACTTGTGGCTAAAGGGATCAGGGGGTATGGAGAGAAGGCAGGTACGGGATACTGAGTTGGATGATCAGCCATGATCACATTGAATGGCGGTGCAGGCTCGAAGGGCCGAATGGCCTACTCCTGCACCTATTTTCTATGTTTCTATGTTTCTATGTAAGGGCCGAGAAGGCCTGTTTCCATGCTGTAATTGTTATATGGTTATATGGTTATATGCCGCGACGAGGAGTTATTGATAGCCCACTGAGTTACAATCGGAGATTGTAATTGTTCCTATTTTGACAATATGTCGTTCTGTGAATGATTAAGAATATAATTGGATGAGTTATTTTCTGATTACTTTTTCGAATGTTAGTATGATGGTGTTAAACCATAATTTATACGTTCTTTAAGATACTGTTAATTTAATGTAATGGTATTATAAATTATCTTTTAAGATCTTTGTTAACTCGTCTACTTTTATAATGTCTACCGAAGGATCTTTCCCCCTGTCTTTAGACAAACAAAGTGAAGCAGTTCTTGTTTTTTCATTGTTTGCACGTATGTTGACCTTGGATAACCTACATGAAGTAGTTCTTGTTTTTCACAGTTTGCATGTACTTTCTGACCATAATATTAATTTGTTTTGGCTATTGAGTGGTAAATATTTCTACTTTTTACATTGAGATGTGTCATTAGAAGCGATAGGGTGTAGAGGAGGGATTAGGTAGCTGGTTCCCGGCTTTACATGTTGGTGGGGGGGGGGGGGGGGGGGGGTGGGACTTTTGCTTTCAGTTATGTTTTTTCTATCTTGGAACTACATAACTACATAACTATTTGAACTACATAAAATTCTGAAATGTCGTCACTTGGCTCCGCCTTAGATTTTTCTCCCTCCAGTATCATGAACGGCTATGGTCTGTGAATTTAACCTTTTACATTACACATGATTTTTACAAATAATATGGATAAAGTTATTAACTTCCTTTCATGGAATGTTAATGGTCTGAACCATCCAATTAAGATTTTTTTTAAGTACTTCGTAGACTAAATGCTCAGATTGTCTTTGTTCAGGAAACCATTGTAAGGAAAGACGACAATCAACAATCCTTTAACTTTTGGAAAGGACAGCAGTTTCATTCAAATTCACAGGCAAAGGTGAAAGGTGTCTGTATTTCTATCGACTCCTCAATTTTGTTTCTTCATTATCTGACCATTTCTGATCCATATGGTAGATTTTTGATGGTCACTGGTGTTCTTCATAACCAAAACGTTGTTATGGTGAATGTTTATGCACGTAATATTGATCACCCTTAGTTTTTTAAACAGTTAATCGCATCCTTTCCTAATCTAACTGAACATCTTTTGATAATGGGTGGAGATTTTAACTGTTGTTTGAACCCCACGATGGACAGATCTGCATCTGATCATGCGCTTCCAAACAAATCAGCTAGCTTTGTCAACTCTTTTTTACTTGACTGGAATGCTATAAGTTTGGAGATTCCTACACCCAAATGAGAAATAATTTTATTTTTACCCCATGTATATCATTTAAAAATAAATTGGATAGGTATATGGATGAGAAGGGAATGGAGGGTTATGGTCTGAATGCAGGTAGATGGGACTAGGTGAAAATAAGTGTTCAGCACGGACTAGAAGAGCCGAGATGGCCTGCTGCCACACTGTAATTGTTATAATGGTTATATGGTTATATATCATAGTTACTCTATGATGGACTACCTTATAATAGATTCTCAGCTTGTTTCATCAGTCACTGCATGTGAATATGATGCAATTGCTGTTTCTGATCATGCACCATTGAAACTATGAATCAAACACCTGATTCCAAGTTCAGTGCTAAACAATGACGATTTAATATTACTTTGCTTTAAGATCTAAATTGTGTTAATTTTATAAAGGTTCAGATTGCTTTCATTATCTTAACAAACTCTACTGAAGAAATATCCAATGGTGTACTTTGGGATGCTTTTAAGGCATATATTCATGGCCAAGTTATTTCATACTCCGCGGAATTAAACACCAAACTAAAAATGAAATACGTAAATTGGTCGATGAGATTAAAGAAATTGATAAAAAATACTCAAATGCTCCTAGTCTATAGCTCTATAAGAATAGTTGAACTTCAATTGAGATGATTTGTTATTAGTATCACCGATTGAGAATCAGCTACTTAAAACCAAAAGTTAATTCTAAACCCTGCAACACCCTTCCAAACCCCTCCAACCCCCTCCAAACTGCTCGAACAACCTCTAAACCCGTCTAAACACCTCCAAACCCTTCTAAACCCCTCAAATCCCCTCGAAATACCTCAAAATCCATCTAAAGCCCTCGAAACACCTCTAGGCCCCACAAAACACCTCTAAGCCGCACGAAACACCTCTAAAACCCTGTAAACCTCTGTAAACCCATGTGGATCACTCTAAACCCTCTAAACACCTCTAAATGACTAAACCTCTCAAAACCCCCTGGAAACGCCTGAAACCCCCTCCAAACCCCGCTAAGTCCCTCTAAATCCATATCTGAACAGCTCCAAACCTCATCAATTCCCTCCCAACATCACCAAATTGTAAATAGCTGCGGTCCCAGCAAAGAGCCTTTATTTAAGGCTACTCATGAACCTGGCGTTGCAGTCTTCAGGCTCTTGTACCTCTACCTGAAGGTAGTGGGAAGATGAATTTGTGACCAGGATGATGTGGTTCCTTGATGATAATGCCAGCCTTTTTGAGGCAGCGACTGCAATACATCTCCTCGATGTAAGGGAGGTCAGAGCCGATGATGGACTGGGCTGTGTTTACTGCTTGTTGTAGTCTTTTCCTCTCCAGGATGCTCAGGTTGCCGAACCAAGCCATGATGCAACCGGTCAGCATGCTGTGCACCTGTAGAAGTTAGAGTCCTTATTCACAAAGTAACTCTTCGTAATCTTCTCAAGAACTAGAGACGCTGATGTACTTTCTTAATAATTGCATCCGTGTTCTCGGACCAGGAAAGATCTTCAGAGATACACTCCCAGGAATTTGAAGATCTTAAACATTGGAAAATTATCACAAATGCATCCACGATTTTTAGAGCCACTTTCCTAAGTACCTTGGGATGCAAACCATCAGGCCCTGATGATTTATCAGCCTTCAGTCCCATTGGTATATCCAACACCATTTCCTGCCAAATGTGGATTTCCTTCAGTTCCTCCGTCATCCCAGATCCTCTGGCCACTACTATATCAGGAAGATTGTTTGTGTTCTCCTTAGTGAAGAAAGATCCAAAGTAGCTGTTCAACTTATCTGCCATTTCCTTGTTCCCCATCATAAATTCACCTTTTTTTGGTCTTCAAGGGTCGAACTTTGGTCTTAACAATTTTTTCCTCTCCACATACCTAAATAAGCTTTTTCTATCCTGCTTTATATTCTTGGATTGCTTACCTTCGTACCTCATCTTTTCTCCCCATATTTCTTCTTGATTATCTTCTGTTGTTCTGTAAACATTACCCAATCCTCTTGCTTCCCGCTCATCTTTGCTACGTGCTACGTCTTTGCTTTAATTTTTTATACTGTCCCTCAAGTCCCTTGTCAGTCATGGTCATCCCTTTCTCCCTGTGGAATCTTTCTTCCTCCTGGGAAAGAACTGATCCTGCACCTTCTGTATTATTCCAAGAAACGCCTGCCATTTGTGTTCCACTGTCATCCCTGCTAGTGTATCTTTCCAGTCAACTTTGGCCAGCTGCTCCCTCATGACCCCATAATCTCCTTTATTCAACTGTAACACTGAGACCTCCGATCTACCATTCTCCCTCTCCAATTGTAGATTAAACTTGACCATGTTATGGTCACTGCCTCCTAATTGCTCATTTGGTCCTCGAGGTCCTTTATCAAATCTGGTTCATTACATAACACTAAATCCAGAATTGCCTTCTCCCTGGTAGGCTCCAATACAAGCTGTCCTAAGAATCCATCACGAAGGCACTCCCCAAAGTCCCTTTCTTGGGGTCCAGTACCAACCTGATTTCCCCAGTCTACCTGCATGTTGAAATCTCCCATAATAACCACAGCATTGTTTTTGCTACATGCCAATTTTACCTCCTAATTCAACTTGCGCCCTATATCCAGGCTACTGTTTGTGGGCCTACAGATTAGTCCCATTGGGATATTTTTACCCTTACCATTCCTTAATTCTATCCATACTGCCTCCACATCTCCTGTTTCAATGTCACCCCTTGAAAGGGACTGAATTTCATTCCTCACCAGCAGGGCAACTACACCCCCTCTGCCAACATGCCTGTCTTTTTGATAGGAGGAATACCATTGAATATTCAGTTCCCAGCCCTGGCCCTCTTGCAGCCATGTCTCGGTAATTTGCACAACATCATACTTGCTAATTTCTAACTGAGCGTCAAGCTCGTCCACTTTATTCCTTATAATTCGCGCATTCACAAACAGCAATTTGGCCTCCATATTCACTTCCCCGCTCTCACCGCCTGCAATTGGCCCTGACCTTACTCTATTGCTGCTTCTCAAGTTTTTCTTCCCATTAAACAGAGAATCTTCTGTAATTGTTCCTGTAGTCACTTCCTCTTCAACTCCATCTTTATACTCCCAATGTGTCAATTCCCACCCCCCCCCCCCCTTCCTCCCCCCACTATTTTGTTTAAACCGCACGTGTAGCCCTAGCAAACCTGCCTGCCAGAATGTCGGTCCCCCTACGGTTAAGGTATAACCTGTCCTTTTTTTACTGGTCACCCCTACCCCTCAAGAGAGCCCAGTGGTCTATAAATCTAAATCCTTGCTCCCTGCTACAGCCCCTGAGCCACACATTCAAATCTCCTATCTCCCTGCTCCTGTCCTCCCTAGCACGAGGTACCGAAAGCAATCCAGAGATGACCACGCTTGAGGTCCGGCATTTCTGTCTACTTCCCAACTCTCTGAACTCATGTTGGAGAACCTCCTTCCTCTTCTTCCCGATGTCGTTTGTGCCTACTTGCCAACTACTGCCGGCTATTCACTTTCTCTCTCGAGAATGTTCCGAATTCGGCTCGTGACACCCTGAACCCTGGCACCAGGGAGGATGTCATGTTGTTACTTGTGGGCGGAGTACCAAGGCAAATTCCTTGTATGTGAATACCTGGCCAATAAACTTATTTACTTACTTAGAGGGATTTGTACGATTTTGGATAGGTTTAGATGGGTTTAGAATGGAATATAAGGGGATTGGAGGGATTGGGGTGAGTTTAGAGTCGTTTACATGGCAATTGGAGGGGTTTGGAGTGTTTTGGATGGGGTTGGAGGCGCTTAGAAGAGTTTCAAGGGGGTAAATATGTGTATAGAGTGGTTTAGATGGGTTCTGTAGGTGTTTGGAGGGGTCTAGTGTGATTTAAAGTGTTTTAGACGGGTCTGGAGGGGCGTGGAAAGGGTATAGAGAGGTTTAGCGGGATTTGTTTGTCTTTGGAGTGGTTTACAGGGGTTTAGAGGTGTTTGGAGTGTGTTTTATAGTTTTACAACGGTTAGAGAGGTTTAGAGGGGTTAGAGTGATTTAGCGGGTTTGAGAGGGGTTTATAGCCATTTTAAGCTGTTTACAGGGATTTGGGTTTACAGGGGGTTAGTGTTTAGATGGGTTTAGATGGGGTTACGTTGGTTTACAGTGGTTTAGAGGGGTTTAGCGGGGTTTACAGTGGCTTAGAGGGGTTTCGATGGGTTTTGAGGCTTTTTGAGGGGTTTCAAGGGCTTTGGATTGCTTTAGAGGGGTTTTGATGTATTTAAAGGCGTGTCGATGTTTTAGTGAGGTTTCGAGATGTTTCGAGAGGTTTGGTGGCGTTGCGAGGGCTTTAGAGGGGTTTGCAGGTGTTTAGTTGGTAATTGCAGGGGTTAGAGCCGGTTGGTGATGTCTGGACGGGGTTGGAGAGGTTTGGAAGCGTTTAGATGGGTTGTGCGGGGTTTGGCATGTTTTGGGTGTTTTTGGAGGGGACTAGAGTGGTTTGGAGGTGTTTGGTTAGGTTTGGAGGGGTCGGGAGGGGTTTATTGTGGTTTGTAAGTATGTTTCGAGGTTTGAAGGGATTTGGAGGGGTTTAGAGCTTTTCGGAGGGGGTTTTAGGGCTTTGGAGAGGTTTAGAGCGGTTTACAGGTGTTTGGAGGATTTCCAATGAGGTTAGAGGGGTTTAGAGGGGACTAGAGCTGGTTGGATGTGTTTGGAGGGATTAGAAGCGTTTACAGGGGATTGGAGTGTTTGGGGGGGGTTCAGAGCGGTTTGGGTTGAGAAGGGTTTAGAGGCGTTTAGAGGGGTTTAGAGGTTTAGTGGGATTCTGAGGTGTTTGGAGTGGTTTAGAGGAGTTTAGAGAAATGGGACTGGGATTGGGACTTAGTGGGGTTTAGAGGGGTTTAGTGGTGTTTAGATGGGGTAAGTGGGGTGCAGAGGGGTTTCGATGGGTTTACAGTGGTTTAGGGGTTTAGAGGGGTTTGCAGCCGTTCAGAAGGGTGTACAGGGGTTCAAAGTAGTTTTGAGAGGTTTGGAGGGCTTTAGGGGGGTTTAAAGATGTTTTGAGGTGTGTAGAGGGGGTTATTGTGGTTTGGAAGGGGTTAGAGTGGTTTGGACGGGGTTAGAGGGGTTTGTGAGATTTGGAAGGGTTTTGAGGGTGTTGAGGGGTTTGGAGGTGTTTGTTGAGTTTGGATGGGTTTGGAGGGGTTTAAATGTGTTTTCAGGTGTTTCCAGAGCTTTTAACCATATAACCATATAACAATTACAGCACAGAAACAGGCATTCTCGGCCCTTCCAGTCCATGCCGACCATTTATTTTTCCCTAGTCCCATCTGCCTGCACTCAGACCATACCCCTCCATTCCCTTCCCATCCATATACCTATCCACTTTGCTTTTAAAGGGCTTTTCATGTGTTAAGCATGGTTTGCAGGCATCTATAGGACTTTGGATGTATTTAAAGGGGATTAGAGGGGTTTGGATGGGGTTTGGAGGGGCTTAGATATGTTTACAGGGGGTTTAGAGGGGTTTGGGTGGGTTTGGATAGGGGTTAGAGGGGTTAGAATGGTTTAGAGAAGTATAGGGGGGTTTAGAGTGGGTTGGACGGGTTTAGGGGTTGAAAGGTGTTTACAGGGGTTTGGTGGGGCTTGGAGGGGTTTATAGGCGTTTTCTGAGTTAGTTGTGTTTGGATTGTTTTAGAGGCGTTTAGAGTGGTTTAGATGGGTTTACAAAGGGATTAAATTGGTTTAGAGGGGTTTAGAGGTGGTTACAGGGGTTTACAGTGGTTACAGGTGTTTTGATGTGTTTAGAGCGGTTTAGAGGGGTTTAGAAGGGTTTACATGGCTTTAGAGGTGTTTTCAGGGATGTAGAGGTGTTTAGAGGTGAGTAGATTGGTTTATAGGTGTTTACACTGGTTTAGATGGGTATATAGTGGTTTAGAGGGGGCAGTTTAGTGGTACTCTGCTTCAGAATGGTTTAGAGAGGTTTACATGGGTTTAGAGTGGTTTACCGGGGTTTAGACGGGTTTGGAGGGGGTTAGCGGGGGTTGGAGGGGTTTAGAGGGGTTTGGAGGTATTTAGATAGGTTCACAGGTGTTACAGGGGGTTTAGAATAGTATACAGTGATATAGAGGGAGTTAGAGGGGTGTATAGGCGGTTTATGAGGGGGTTAGAGAGGTTTACATGGGTTTAGCTGTGTTTACAGGGGTTTAGAGGGGTTTAGAGGGGTTTAGAGTGGTTGGAGGGGTTTAGATGTATTTGGAGGGAATTGGTGGGGTTCGGAGGGATTTACAGGGATTCGGAAGGATTTGGATGTGTTTGGACGGATTTGAATGTGTTTAGAGGGAATTATAGGGGGGTTAGAGAGGTTTGGAGGGGCTTGGATGGGGTTAGAGCGGTTTTGAAGGGTTTGCAGGGTTTTTGATGGGTCTAGAGAGCTTTAGAGGGGTTTGAAAATGTTTGGAGGGGTTTAGAGGTGTTTACAGGGGTTTAAAGTCGTTTAGAGGGGAGTTAGAGTGGCTTGGAGGGGCTTAGATGTGGTTAGAGTTGTTTTGAGGTCTCTCTAGGGGTTTTGATGGATTTTGATGGGTTTCGAGTGGTTTAGATGCGTTTCGCGGGAGTTGGAGGGGTTTCTAGGGGTTTCGGGGTTTCAAGGGTTTAGAGGGGTTTGGAGGTATTTGGAGAGGTTTGTAGGGGTGTAGTGAGGTTTGGAGAGGTACAGAGCGGTTTAGAGGGGGTTGGAGTGTTTTGGATATGTTTAGAGTATTACAGCAGTGCTTTGGCAGGATAGATTGGAGGGCTCATCTAGGGAGGCTATTTGGGTGGAATTTAGAAGTGGGAAAGGTGTAGCAACACTTATAGGGGTATATTATAGACCGCCAAATGGGGAACGAGAATTGGAAGAGCAAATATGTAAAGAGATAGCAGATATTAGTAGTAAGCACAAGGTAGTGATTGTGGGAGATTTCAACTTTCCACACATAGACTGGGAAACACATTCTGTAAATGGGCTGAATGGTTTGGAGTTTGTAAAATGTGTGCAGGATAGTTTTTTGCAGCAATACATAGAGGTGCCTACTAGAGGAGGGGCAGTGCTGGACCTCCTGTTAGGAAATGAGACGGGACAGGTGGCGGAGGTATGCGTAGGGGAGCACTTCGGGTCCAGTGATCACAATACCATTAGTTTCAATATAATTATGGAGAAGGACAGAACTGGGCCTAGGGTTGAGATTTTTGATTGGAGAAAGGCTAACTTTAACGAGATGCGAGATGATTTAAAAGGAGTGAACTGGGACATTTTGTTTTATGGGAAAGATGTAGAGGAGAAATGGAGGACATTTAAAGGGGAAATTTTAAGAGTACAAAATCTTTATGTTCCTGTTCGGTTGAAAGGAACCAGTAAAAATTGGAAAGAGCCCTGGTTTTCAAGGGAAATTGGACATCTTGTTCGGAAAAAGAGGGAGATCTACAATAATTATAGGCAGCATGAAGTAAATGAGGTGCTTGAGGAGTATAAGGAATGTAAAAAGAATCTTAAGAAAGAAATTAGAAAAGCTAAAAGAAGATATGAGGTTGCTTTGGCAAGTAAGGTGAAAGTAAATCCAAAGGGTTTCTACAGCTATATTAATAGCAAAAGGATAACAAGGGATAAAATTGGTCCATTGGAGAGACCGAGTGGACAGCTATCTGCAGAGCCAAAAGAGATGGGGGAGATATTGAACAATTTATTTTCTTCGGTATTCACCAAGGAGAAGGATATTGAATTATGTGAGGTAAGGGAAACTAGTAGAGTAGCTATGGATACTATGAGTTTCAAAGTAAAAGAAGTACTGGCACTTTTGAAAAATATAAAAGTGGATAAGTCTCCAGGTCCTGACAGGATATTCCCTAGGACATTGAGGGAAGTTAGTGTAGAAATAGCCGGGGCTATGACAGAAATATTTCAAATGTCATTAGAAACGGGAATAGTCCCCGAGGATTGGCGTACTGCGCATGTTGTTCCATTGTTTAAAAAGGGCTCTAAAAGTAAACCTAGCAATTATAGACCAGTTAGTTTGACTTCAGTGGTGGGCAAATTAATGGAAAAGATACTTAGAGATAATATATATAAGTATCTGGATAAAGAGGGTCTAATTAGGAACAGTCAACATGGATTTATGTCTGGAAGGTCATGTTTGACTAATCTTCTTGAATTTTTTGAAGAGGTTACTAGGGAAATTGACGGGGGTAAAGCAGTGGATGTTGTCTATATGGACTTCAATAAGGCCTTTGACAAGGTTCCTCATGGAAGGTTGGTTAAGAAGGTTCAACTGTTGGGTATAAATGCAGGAATAGCAAGATGGATTCAACAGTGGCTGAATGGGAGAAGCCAGAGAGTAATGGTGGATGGCTGTTTGTCAGGTTGGAGGCAGGTGACTAGTGGGGTGCCTCAGGGATCTGTGTTGGGTCCTTTGTTGTTTGTCATGTACATCAATGATCTGGATGAAGGGGTGGTAAATTGGATTAGTAAGTATGCAGATGATACCAAGATAGGGGGTGTTGTGGATAATGAAGAGGATTTCCAAAGTCTACAGAGTAATTTAGGCCAGTTGGAAAAATGGGCTGAAAGATGGCAGATGGAGTTTAATGCTGATAAATGTGAGGTGCTACACCTTGGCAGGACAAATCAAAATAGGACGTACATGGTAAACGGTAGGGAATTGAAGAATACAGTTGAACAGAGGGATCTGGGAATAACCGTGCATAGTTCCTTGAAGGTGGAATCTCATATAGATAGGGTGGTAAAGAAAGCTTTTGGTATGCTAGCCTTTATAAATCAGAGCATTGAGTATAGAAGCTGGGATGTAATGTTAAAATTGTACAAGGCGTTGGTGAGACCAAATCTGGAGTATGGTGTGCAGTTTTGGTCGCCCAATTATAGGAAGGATGTCAACAAAATAGAGAGGGTACAGAGGAGATTTACTAGAATGTTGCCTGGGTTTCAACAGCTAAGTTACAGAGATAGGTTAAATAAGTTAGGTCTTTATTCTCTGGAGCGCAGAAGGTTAAGGGGGGACTTGATAGAGATCTTTAAAATGATGAGAGGGATAGACAGAGTTAATGTGGACAAGCTTTTCCCTTTGAGAATAGGGAAGATTCAAACACGAGGACATGACTTTAGAATTAAGGGACAGAGGTTTAGGGGTAACATGAGGGGGAACTTCTTTACTCAGAGAGTGGCAGCGGTGTGGAATGAGCTTCCAGTGGAAGTGGTGGCGGCAGGTTCGTTGGTATCATTTAAAAATAAATTGGATAGGCATATGGATGAGAAGGGTATGGAGGGTTATGGTATGAGTGCAGGCAGGTGGGACTAAGGGAAAAAAGTTGTTCGGCACGGACTTGAAGGGCCGAGATGGCCTGCTTCCGTGCTGTAATTGTTATATGGTTATATGGTTATAGAGTGGTTTAGAGGGATTAGAGAAGTTCGGGAGAGTTTAGAGAGGTTTGTGAGGGGTCTAGAGAGTTTTGGATATTTTTGTAGAGTTTCGAGTGATTTGGAGGGGTTTAGATGTGTTTTTTTCTTTATGAGAAGCAGTGCACAAAAGTATAAACGGCGGCATGTGACATAATGCATTTATTGTACAGCTTTAATTTTAATTTTTAGCTAAGATGAAATAGAAAAAGAGAGAAACAAGCAAGAAAGAGAGAAAATGAAAAAAGTGAATGTCTAAGAATATCTCATAGACTACCAAATAAGTGTAGTTGAAAAGTGAGTAAGTAAAAATAAAAATGAGAAAAACGTAAAGAAATTAAAATACAAAAACAGAAAGAAAACCAAAGAGTGATTCATATCTTCATATCTCTCCCCACCCATCACCCAACCCGTAAATCGGTTTAATTCCGAAGTTGTGTTGCACCATAATATATTTGTAATGAATCAATGAATGGATTCCATGTCTTCGAAAATTGCTCTGGTTTTCCTGCTAAGACAAGTGTCATATTTTCAAGATGTAGCGTCTCAGACATGTTTGTAATACACATTGTAAGAATAGGGGCAGATGTATTTTTCCAAAATTTAAATATTTGTTTTTTCGCCGTTATCAGGCCATAGTTAAGGAAACTTGTTTGAAATATTGATAGCTCAGGGCAGGCTTCTGATGTTTTGAAAATAATCAGTTCCGTATCGGGGTCCAGTTTTGTTTTAAATGTTTTTGAGAATTTTTCAAAAATTCCTTTCCAAAAGATATATATTTTTATGCAAGAAGCAAAGGAATGTGTTATAGTTGCTTCTTGAAGGAGACATTTGTCACAAGTAGGAGATGCATTTGAAAACATCTTATTCAGTTTAGTCTTTGAGTAATAAAGTCTGTGCAGTGTTTTAAATTAGACATGGCTAACATTAATCGAACGATTATGTATATATCACAGATTTTTTTCCCATCTGCCTTTGGAAATTTTTAGGTCTAGTTCCTCTTCCCAGTCTCTTCTAATTGCGTCTGACGATGGGATTTCTATATTTAGAAGGGTATTATACAAGTGTGATGTTAAGTTGTTTGACTGAGTTTCTATTCATACCTTCATCTAATATATATGGCAGCAGAGTTTGATAGTTAATGGTATATGTTTTCACATAATCTCGAATTTGAAGATGTCTAAAATATTGATTACCTTTCAGATTATATTTCGTCAGTAATTTCTGAAATGACCGGAGATTTCCTATCTCGTAGAGATCTCCACATTTTTTAATTCCTATTCTTTCCCTATTAGTAAACGTTTTATCTATAATAGATGGCTTAAATGAAGGGTTATTAGCTCATGGTAAAAGAAGACATATGATTCTTAGTTTAAAAGTTGATTTTACATGTGTCTGCAAATTCATAAAGTGCTGTGAATAATCGGATTTTTATCATATAGTGTGCTCTTCAACTTTGTTGGAGAGAGAAGAATGGCGCCTATATTAAAAGGCGAGCAGTCCTCTCTCTCCATTATTAACCAGTCTACCTGTTGGCATGCGTTGTCCAGCCAATAAATTACATTTTTAAAATTCGTTCCCAATAATAGTATAAGAAATTGGGGAGAGCTAATCCGCCCGCTTCTTTGGGTTTGCATAGATGTCGTTTATGAATTCTATGTATTTTACAATCCAAAATAAAGTTTCTAATCCGAGAGTCAAGATTTTTGAATTGAACAATTTTAGGTAGGTATATCGGTACTGATTTAAATAAATAGAGAATTTGTGGGAGGAAGGTCATTCTTATAGCATTTATTCTGCCTATTAGAGACATCGGGAGCAATTTCCAGAATTGAATAAGAGCATTTAATTTATTAATTAAAGGCGTGGAGTTTGCGTTGAATAAATAAGTATATTTTCTGGTTACCTGAACACCCAGATATTTAATTTTTTATGCAGCAATTCTGAAAGGTGTGTCGGCTCTTGAGTAAAATCTTTAACGTCTTTTGGAAGCGTTAACAGTTCACCTTTATCTGATTTCATTTTTGCAATAGTCTGGTCCTTTTCCACTTTTCTCAGCTGGCGTGCTAAGAGTACGTGTGATTTGTCGCGGAATTCAAAATATTCCTATGTTGTAATTTGAAACATAGAAACATAGAAACATAGAAATTAGGTGCAGCAGTAGGCCATTCGGCCCTTCGAGCCTGCACCGCCATTCAATATGACCATGGCTGATCATCCAACTCAGTATCCCGTACCTGCCTTCTCTCCATACCCTCTGATCCCCTTAGCCACAAGGGCCACATTTAACTCCCTCTTAAATATAGCCAATGAACTGGCCTCAACTACCCTCTGTGGCAGAGAGTTCCAGAGACCCACCACTCTCTGTGTGAAAAAATTCCTTCTCATCTCGGTCCTAAAGGATTTCCCCCTTATCCTTAAGCTGTGACCCCTTGTCCTGGACCTCCCCAACATCGGGAACAATCTTCCTGCATCTAGCCTGTCCAACCCCTTAAGAATTTTGTAAGTTTCTATAAGATCACCTCTCAATCTCCTAAATTCAAGAGAGTATAAACCGAGTCTATGCAGTCTTTGTTCATAAGACAGTCCTGACATCCCAGGAATCAGTCTGGTGAACCTTCTCTGCACTCCCTCTATGGCAATAATGTCCTTCCTCAGATTTGGAGACCAGAACTGTACGCAATACTCCAGGTGTGGCCTCACCAAGACCCTATACAACTGAAGTAGAACCTCCCTGCTCCTATACTCAAATCCTTTTGCTATGAAAGCTAACATACCATTCGCTTTCTTCACTGCCTGATGTACCTGCATGCCTACTTTCAATGACTGGTGTATCATGACACCCAGGTCGCGCTGCATCTCCCCTTTTCCTAATCGGCCTCCATTTAGATAATAGTCTGTTTTCCTATTTTTGCCACCAAAGTGGATAACCTCACATTTATCCACATTATACTGCATCTGCCAAACATTTGCCCACTCACCCAGCCTATCCAAGTCACCTTGCAGTCTCCTAGCATCCTCCTCACAGCTAACACTGCCATTCCGGTCATTATGGATCACAGCTGTGAGGAGGATGCTAGGAGACTGCAAGATATCTGCAAGGAAATAACCTAATAACCCTTGCAGATAAAATTTGTTTAGTTTAAAGTTAAATTTTGCTATCTTGTTGTGTTTATCTATAGTTGGATCTATTGTGTTTTCTGAATCAAGTTGTGTGATCTGTTCTTCTAGTTGCAATTGTTCCATTCTATTATTTTTATTTTGATAATCTTGGTATGAAATGATAGAGCTCAAATAAAAGCCTTAAAAGATTCCCATAATAGGGAGGGCGAGATGTCTGCGGTATCATTGGTCACAAAAAAGAGTTCCATCTGTTGTTTTAAGTATTTACAACAGTCCGGATTATTTAGTATTTGAGGATTAAACCTCCAGAACGATTTTTTTATTAAACATTCCTTGTAGTTTTAAGGATAAGGTTAGCGGAGAATGAGCGGAAATGATACTATTATGATATTTAGGGTTAGATGTGAATGGTATTAATTTAGTGACCACTAGGAAGAAGTCAATATGTGTATAGGTTTTATGTAGTAGAAGTAGATGAGTAGGAGTATTCTCTTCCGGCAGGGTTTGCAATCCTCCATATGTCTGTTATATTTGTATTTTTTATATGCGTATTTAAAAGTTAACTGGATTTTGATTTCATATTATGTCTCTTTTGTTGGGCAGTTTTATCGAAGTATTGATCCAACACACAGTTGAAATCTCCCCCGATTATCACATTTTGCTGAGTGGACTCAGAAATGATATTCAAGATTTTGTTTAAAAATTGTGGGTTATCAAAGTTAGGAGCATAAATATTTTCCATGCTAAGTGGGGTAGAATGTATCTCCCCAGAGACTATGACATACCTCTCCTCTTTGTCTGCAATGGTGTTTTTATGTTTAAATGGTATGCCCTTATGGATTATAATTGTAGTACCTCTGGACTTAGAGAGATAGGAGGAGTGATGTGTTTGACCGATCCAATTGGCCTCAGCCTGGTCTGAGCTTGGACTTTAAGATGTGTTTGACCTGGAGTATTGCATACAGTTTTTGTCTCCTAATGTGAGGAAGGACATTCTTGCCATGGAGGGGGTACAGAGAAGGTTCACCAGACTGATTCCTGGGATGTCAGGAATTTCATATGAGGAAAGACTGGATAGACTTGGCTTGTACTCACTAGAATTTAGAAGACTGAGGGGGGATCTTATAGAAACTTACAAACTTCGACAAGCTAGATGCTGGAAGATTGTTCCCGATGTTGGGGGAGTCCAGAACAAGGGACACAGTCTGAGGATAAGGGGGAATTCCGTTAGGACCGAGATGAAGCAAACATTTTTCACTTAGAGAGTGGTGAGTCTCTGGAATTCTCTGCCACAGAAGGTATTTGAGGCAGTTCATTGGCTACATTTAAGATGTAGCTAGATGTGGCCCTTGTGGCTAAAGGGATCAGGGGGTGTGGAGAGAAGGCAGTTACTGGATACTGAGTTGGATGATCAGCCATGATCATATTGAATGGCGGTGCAGGCGTGAAGGGCCAAATGGCCTACTCCTGCACCTATTTTCTATGTTTCTATGTTTCCTGTAAAAATATTATGTCAGCATTGAGTGATTTTAATTGGGCAAAAATCTTACCCCTTTGGTTGGCTCATTAGCGCCCCTAATATTCCAGCTACAGGACATAATTCCTCCAGTTTTTTCAGAGGGTAGTCTTGCATTGTAACTTCCATTTGTTCCTTTATTTCAGATTGTGCAACACAATAACCCAACTTTCTGGGTGTTGGGTGGGTGCTCCCAGTTTCTAAACTCTGTAGGTATATCCCAAAGAAAGGTGCCCTATAGAGAAAAAGCAAAACATGTGCTAAATAGCATAAATAATATGAAAAAACAGTATTTAGAAATACTGTATGAAACCACCGAATGGTGGAAGAATTTGGGTAACCTTCCATAGATTACTCTTAGCTCCGCTCCTTACAAACTAGTATTATGGAACAGAAATAACAGGCCAGAACCGGATAATATATTCGCAGAAAAAACAACCAAGCGTGTACTATAAGTAGTTCATCTAATAGGTTAAACTAAATAGATATTTACTATTTAAATGCTGTATTTAACTTAGAAGAAAAAACAAAAGATTATTAATAATCGTCGTATTTAAGTAAGAATCCTCTGGCTGAAAGGGGTTAACTGAGAGCTCAGTCTTAGATCCGTGTCTTGGCTGCCTGCCAGGTTCATCTAAGTCTGTCTTTTGTTGGCTCCTTACCAGCTTGGATGATTCTCTGTCAGTTTGGAAATGTGCCCACAGATCAATTAACCATATTTTTTATATATACCAATACAATGCACCTTAACTAAAGTGTTAGCTTTAAAGACGAATGCATCATTATTTGGTTACAATATTGTGTTTTAGGTTAAATTAAATGATTTAGTACAATTATTTATGTGTTAGTGATATAATTGATTATATAATCAATCAAGCTGAGGGGCTTAGAGGGGTTTAGAGTGGTTCAGAGGGCTTAGAGGGGTTTATTGGGATTTAGAGATGTTTAGATATGTTTTGAGGTGTTTGGAGGGGTTTGGGAGGGGTAGAGGGGTTTGGATGGTTTAGAGAGGTTTAGAGTGGTTTAAGGGGGTTAAAGGGGGGTAGAGTGGGTTAGAGTGGAAGAGGGGGGTTTAGAGGCACTTACCTCTCTTCCCAAGATGGCCGTTGTGTCTGGCTGCCCGTCGTCTCCCGCCTGGACAAAGCCCCAAACAAGGTAACCTCTACCATTCGTACGGCATGCAGTTAAAGCTGGCTTATGAACGACCAACACTATTGGATCTCTAAGCTTCGGTCATTGAGGTTTTCACCCGAGGCCCCGGACACGGCCCCCGACTGAGCTCCGGACTGAACCCCGGACTGACCCACAGACTGATCCGCAGACTGAGCTCTGGACTTCGGGTTTCGAGGGGGATTACAGGAGGTTAGAGCGGTTTAGTGGGATTTTGTGCGGGTTAGATGTGTTAGAGGAGAGCGAATACCCTTTTTTGGGAGTCCATATATGTTTTGATGTTTTGTTTTGTTTTCCCAGGTAAAACACCTTTGTTTGTTCATATGTTTTGGTTTGTTGTTCAGAATGGATCGGGTGTTGAGCTGAGGGGATACGGTGAAATTAATCACACTAAGTGTAATGATGCAATGTCAAGGACTTAAGCTGATGTCTCTAAATGTTAATGGTTTGGGCAATCCAATTAAGAGGGCTAAAGTCATGACTAAATTGAAAAAAGTGAAGATGCATATTATTTTCTTACAAGAAACCCATTTATGGCGACAAGAGCATGAGAAGATGAAAATATTTGGATATAAAAACACATATTATAGCTCACATACTTGTAGTCATAAAAGAGGAGTGGCAATTTTGATATCAAACTCAGTTAAATTCAAAATGTTTAAAGAAATAAAAGACAAAGAAGGGAGGTATATCATAGTAAAGGGCAAAGTTGATAATAATATCCTGACACTGATGAATATCTATGCTCCCCCAGATAGTCATAAACATTTTTTTCAAATCCCTATTTTATATTATTGCAATGGAAGCAGAAGGAATTTGTATATGTGGGGGTGATCTGAATGTTGTACTGAATCATAGGCTTGATACAACAAGTAAAAAGAAGAATAAGAACCAGATAACAAAACTACTAAACACTACCTGTGAAGAATTTGGTTTTCTTGATGTCTGGAGGAATTTTCACCCTCTAGAAAGAGACTAAGGACAAAGACAAAAGACAAAGGACATTTTTTGTCACATACACCAATTGATCTAGTGGAATTTGTCTTGCCATGCAGCAAATAGATAAAGAGAAGACATAACATTAAAGAATTTAACATAAAACATAAAAAACATCCCCCCACAATGGTTCCCATTATGAGGGAAGGCAAAGTCCAGTCCCATCCCCAGTTCACCCATAGTCGGGCCTATTGAGGCCTCCACAGTCGCCGCTATGGCGGCCGATGTTACAGGCCCTTACTCTAGACTATACACATTACTCAATACCGCACTCAGTTTACTCCAGAATAGACTATTTCTTAATGCAGAAAGAAGACTGTTATAGGGTAATGGATTGCAGAATTGGTTAGCAGATGTATACTTAACAATTCAAATGACCAGTAGAAGGAAAAACACAGTGTGGCGATTAAATATTGGAATACTGAATGATAAAACAACTGTTACTGATATTAAATTGGAAATCAATACTTATCTAGAAGGAAATTACAATGGGGAGGAGGACCCATCCATACTATGGGACTCATTGAAGGCTGTAATACGAGGTAGGTTAATAGCGAGGGCATCACATATTAAAAAGGCCAGAATGAAAACATATAATGTTGATAACAGACCTGAAGGATTTAGAACAGAAGTACAAATATAATAAGGACCAGAGAACCTATAAGCAAATAGATGATTTGAGGGGACAAATGGATGGAATATTGGGTTAAGAGGTGGAGAAAAAAGCAAGATTTGTAAAACATGCACATTATGAGCTTGGCCTTAAATCCACTAAAATACTTGCCCGAAGGCTACGCAAACAACAGGCTGACAACACCATACATAAAATTAAGGACCCCTGCACACAGAATTTGAAGAGTGATCCAAAAGAAATAGAATATATCTTCCAGGAATATTATAAAGAATTATATACACAAACCTCTACAGTAGATGGGAATCAATGAGGACTTTTTTAAGTACAAAAGATCTGCCCTGTATTGGAAAGGCACAAAATAAAATAATCACAGCAGAAATATCACTGGAGGAGATAGAGAAGACAATTGGTAGGATGAAATCAAACAAGGCCCCAGGCAGTGACGGTTTCCCTATAGAATGGTATAAAATATTTTGGAATGAGCTGAACCCACTTCTTCTGAGAACCTTTAACTGGATTATCAAAGAAGGCAAGACACCCCCGTCCTGGAAAGAGGCAATTATAACATTAATCCCCAAAGAGAACAAAGACAAGGAAAATTGTACCAACTACAGACCGATATCAATTCTAAATGTGGACTATAAATTATATTCTTCAATTATTTCCAAACGATTTGAAAAGTTCATGCCAGATTTAATTGATGAAGACCAGACTGGTTTTATAATAGGCAGACAAACACAGGACAGCATTAGAAGAACCTACATATAATACACAAGATTCAAAAGGAAGGTACGCGTGCTGTCCTGATAAGTCTAGACGCGGAAAAGGCTTTTGATAGGGTTAATTGGGAATTCTTATATCAAACACTAGAAAGATTTGGCTTTACCAAAGAGTCAATTCAAGTTATTAAAGCAATTTCCCAGCAACCTACTGCAAGAGCAAAGGTGAATGGGTCCTTAACTGAGAGATTTGTGTTAGGAAGAGGAACGAGACAGAGATGTTGTCTTAGCCCTACCCTGTTTGCTACATATATTTAACTATTGGCTCAAGCGATTTGTCAAGATAGGGAACTGAGGGGAGTAACTATAAGACAGAGAACATAAAATTGGCCTTTTTGCAGATTATGTAATGATGCATCTCATGGAAGTAAACACCTCATTTCCAAGGATGATGGGGATCATAGATGAATTTAATTTTTATGCAGGATATAAAGTGAATATTTCAAAAACTCAAATCCTTCTATTTAATTGTCCTCCTCCAGAAGAAATCAAGCAAAATTATAATATTAAATGGGATTCAAAATCAATCAAATACCTAGGGATACATATAACAAAAAATATATCAATGTTGTATAGGGCCAATTATAATCACATCAACCAAAACATAAGAAAGGATATAGAAAGATAGTCCACCTACCCAATGGATTTTAGTAGTATGATAAATGTGGTGAAAATGTATATTTTGTCAAGGCTATTGTGCTTGTTTCAATCTCTGCCGATTGAGGTACCATTAAAACAATTCACGGAATGGGATAAATTAAATCTAGATTTATTTGGGGAGGAAAGAAGGCCAGAATTCGATACACTACACTCCAGTTGCCAAAGGACAAAGGTGGAATGGCACTTCCAAATTTTATGATATATTTCTATGCAGCCCAACTTCGACCACTAATTAATTGGTGTGAGGACAGCTATATAGCTAGGTGGACAGCAATTGAGACATATATCGCTGACCTCCACATCCAAACACTTTTGGGAGAAAACGCGCTTCCTGGACATATCAGGAGTATAATCGACCCAATAACGATATTTACTTTAAAAGCCTGGTTCACTCTTACCAGACAACTTAAACTGAATAAACGACAAAAAGTTTTAAGATGGTTAGCTTTGGATAATGAATTTATACCAGGGATGTATGACTCAACATTTAAAGAGTGGATGAAGAAAGGAATGACTGCATTTTGTACTGAAGTTTTCAAGATTTGAAGAATAGATTTGCACTTCGGAACCAATACCTCCAACTGAGAGATCATTACAATAAAAACGTAAAAAGGGAGGCACTAGAAGAAAAGAATCCAGTGATAGAAGTGATAGTTAGTGCGTATCATCAAAAAACATTAAGGATTGTTTCTAAACTTTATCATAGTTTAATGGAATGTCAAGCTAAAACTTCATTTTCTGTAAAATTTAAGTGGGAAAAGGAATTGAAAATCACAATCTCAGAAGAAGAATGGGATCATATGTGTGTAACACTACAGACATCCACAAATTCGCAAAATTGGAGATAATTTAATTGGAAACATTTGATTTGTTTCTTTATTTCGCCTAACATAAAAAGCAAGCAAATTCTAAGGCAGCAAACATGCTGGAGGCAATGTGGTCAAACAGACGCAAATCATGCACATATCTTCTGGAGTTGCCCAAAAATAGAACCATTTTGGGACAGAGTAAATTCAGAATTAACGGAGGTATTAGGATATACAGCCTGCAAGAAGTGTTCCATTTTATACCTGGGTAATATAAATACAGTGGTGCTGAAGGAAGACCATTACTTGGTTAAAATCCTACTCACAACTGGCAGAAAGGCCATTACAAGAAACTGACACACCCTGACTTAGACAATGGTTAGACATAGTACAGGAAATATTTGTCATGGAGAAAATGACATATTCTCTAAGAGTGAAAGTAGACGAGTTTAATAGAAAATGGGAAAAATGGATTAAGTATAGATATAAAGACATCAACACTAAATTTTTTTGCCAATAATGTAAGTTATTGGAAAATGATTTAATATGAAAATAGTTCTGTATACTGCATCATTAATTGTAAACTGAAACCCCGCTACACTGTTGTACGTTTCACTGTAATGTTGTATGTTTTGTTGTTATATTTGTGTTTTATTTGTGTATACATAAAAGCAATCCAACTAAAGTGGAAAAAAAAGATGTGTTAGAGGGGTTTCGAGTGTGTGAGAGTGGATTAGAAGGTCTTAAAGGGGTTTCAATGTTTCGAGGTGTTTTGAGGGGATTAGAAACATAGAAACATAGAAAATAGGTGCAGGAGGAGGCCATTCACCCTTTGAGCCATCATTGCCATTCATTGAGATCATGGCTGATCATCCTCTATCAATAACCCATGCCTGCCTTCTCCCCATATCCCTTGACTCCACTAGCCCATAGAGCTCTATCTAACTCTTGTTTAAATCCATCCAGTGACTTGGCCACCACTGCCATCTGTGGCAGGGAATTCCATCAATTCACAACTCTCTGGGTGAAAAAGTGTTTTCACACCTCAGTCTTAAATGACCTCCCCTTTATTCGAACACTGTGGCCCATGGTTCTGGACTCGCCCAACATTGGGAACATTTTCCCTGCATCTAGCTTGTCCAGTCCTTATATAATTTTATATGTTTCTATAAAACCCCCCCTCATCCTTCTAAACTCGTCAATACTTGAGGTCTTTGTTCTTCGGAGTGCAGAAGGTTAAGGGGGGACTTGATTGAGGTCGTTAAAATGATGAAAGGGATAGACAGAGTTGACGTGGATAAGCTTTTCCCGTTGAGGGTAGGAAAGATTCAAACAAGAGGGCATGACATGAGAATTAAGGGACAGAAGTTTAGGGGTAACATGAGGGGGAACTTCTTTACTCAGAGAATGGTGGGTGTGTGGAATGATCTTCCTGCAGAAGTAGTGGAGGCAGGATCGATTTTAACATTTAAAAGTAAAGTGGATAGGTATATGGACGGGAAGAGAATGGAGGGGTATGGTCTGAGTGCAGGTAGATGGGACTAGGGGAAAATAAATGGTCGGCACGGACTGGAAGGGCTGAGAAGGCCTGTTTCCGTGCTGTAATTGTTATATGGTTATATGGTTATATGGTAATACAAGCCTAGTATTTTCAATCTTTCATCATATGACAGTTCCGCCATCCCAGGGATCAATCTCGTGAACCTACACAGCCTCAATTACAATGATCTCCTTCCTCAAATTAGGAGACCAAAACTGTACACAATACTCCAGATGTGGTCTCACCAGAGCCCACTACAACTGCAGAAGAACCTCTTTACTCCTATACTGAAATCCTCTCGTTATGAAGGCCAACATTCTATTAGCCTTCACTGCCTGCTGTACCTGTAAGCCAACTCTCAGTGACCGGTGTACAAGGACGCCAAGGTCTCACTGCACCTACCTCTTACCTAACCTAACACCATTGAGATAATAATCTTCCCACTTGTTTTTGCCGCCAAAGTGGATAACCTCACATTTATCTATATTATACTGTACCTGCCACGTATCTCCCCACTCACTCAACCTGTCCAGGTCCCCCTGTAACCACCTAATAAACTCTTCACAGTTCACACTGACACCCAGCTTTGTGTCATCCGCAAACTTGCTAGTGTTGCGCTCAATTCCCTCTTTCAAATCATTCATATATATGAATGACAGTTGCAGCCCCAACACCGAGCCTTGCGGCGCTCCACTCGCCACTGCCTGCCATTCTGAAAAGGACCCGTTCACTCCTACTCTTTGCTTCCAGTCTGCCAACCAATGTTCTATCCATGTCAACACTCCACCCCCAATACCATGTGCTCTAATTGTTGTCACCAGTCTCTCATGCAGGACTTTGTCAAAGGCTTTCTGAAATTCTACATACACTACATCCACTGGCACCCCTTCATCCATTGTACTTGTCACATCCTCAAAAACATCCAGAAGATTAGTCAAGCATGATTTCTCTTTCATAAATCCATGTTGACTTGGACTAATCATTTTACTGCTATCCAAATGCTCCATTATTACCTCTTTCATAATTGACTCCAGCATCTTTCCCACCACCAAAGTCAGGCTAACTGGTCTGTAATACCACATTTTCTCTCTCGCTCCTTTCTTGAAAAGTAGGATAACTTTAGCTATCCTCCAATCCACAGGAATGGATCCTGAATCTACTGAACATTGGAAAATGATCACAAATGCGTCCACTATTTCTAGAGCTACCTCTCCGAGGACCCTGGGATGCAGACCATCAGGCCCAGGGGGTTAATCATCCTTCAGTCCCATTAGCCAACCCAATACTATTTCTCGCCTAATGTAAATTTATTTCAGTTCCTCTACACTCTTAGATCCTCTATCTTCGAGTACGTCTGGGAGATTGTTCGTGTCTTTCTCAGTGAAGACAGATCCGAAGTACCTATTCAACTCTTCTGTCATTTCCTTGTTGCCTATAATAATTTCACCCGTGTCTGCCTTCAAGGGATCCACATTTGAATTTGCTACTCTTTTTCATTAAAATATCTATTGAAGCTTTTACTGTCCTTTATATTCCTGGCCAGCTTCCATTCGTACTTCATCTTTTCAGCCCGTATTGTCCTTCTGTTGTCCTATGAATGTTTCCCAATCCTCTGGCTTCCGGCTACTCTTTGCTGTGTTATACATTTTTTCTTTTAGTTTTATTCTACCCCTAAATTCTCTTGTCAGCCACGGTTGCCCCCTACTCCCCTTACAATCTTCCTTCCTTTTTGGAATGAAATGATCCTGTGCCTTCCGGATTATGCCCCAGAAATTCCTGCCATTGCTGTTCCACCGTCATTCCTGCTAGCATCCCTTTCCATTCTACCTTGGACAGCTCCCCTCTCAGGCCTTCATAGTCCCCTTCCGATTTAACCTTCTCCTTTTCAAATTGCAGATTTAAACTTATCATATTATGATCACTGCCTCCCAGTGGTTCCTTTACCTCGAGTTCTCTTATCATATCTAGTTCAGTGGACAACACTAAATCCAGAATTGCCTTTTCTCTGGTCGGCTCCATTACAAGCTGCTCTAAGAATGCATCTCGGAGACATTCTACAAACGCTCTATCTTGGGGTCCTGAATCAAGCTGATTTTCCCAGACTACTGCATATTGAAATCCCCATCACCACAGTGGCATTACCTTTGTTACATGCCGGTTTTAACTCCTGCTGCAACTTACACCCTACATCCGGACTACTATTTGGGGGGCTGTAGATAACACCAATTAGTGTCTTCCTGCCTTTACAATTTCTCAACTCAGTCCAGTGACTCTACCTCGTCAGTCCCTATGTCTACCCTTGCAAGGGACTGAATTCCATCCCTCACCAGCAGAGCTACCCCCCCACCCCCACCCTCCTCTGCCCATCTGCCTGTCCTTTCTATAGGATGTATACCCCTGAATGTTAAGTTCCCAGGCCTGATCCTCCTGCAGCCACGTCTCAGTAATCCCCACAATGTCATATGTATCAACCTCTAACTGAGACTCAAGCTCGTCAACTTTACTTCTTACACTTTGCGCATTCATATGCAATACTTTTAATTACTTACGCATCTCCCAATTACACTTGGCCATATTCTCCTATCCCTTTGTGAGCTTCCTTTCCCATTAATTCTGGGGTCATTAACCATACCTTTACTCTCTTTCCCTTTACCGTCCTCGACTATTCCATTTGACACCCCACCCCCCTATTCAGTTTTAAAACACCCGTGTAGCAGTGGCAAACCTGCCTGCCAGAAGTTACAACATTTTGAGATTTAAAAAAATAAGTCTGCAATTTATCCCATCAGATAAAGCATAAAAAGAAGTTTAATTTGACACCTAATTCACTTTCATATCTTCAGTGTTAAAAATGTTATGGCCATTTTCATACTCTTAGCATCTTGTTCCCTATTGCCTTTCCATTGACTTAACACAAAAGCTGTGATCGCAGACAGTCAAAAGCCCATAACTTTCTTAAAAATTAAGAGAACTGAAAGAAATTTTCAATTATAGATTGAAGCATTCTGAAACAAATATGAAACAATCTTACTTGGATGACCTGAAATTAAAGCATATAATTAAAGCATATAATAAAGTGGATAGGTATATGGACGGGAAGGGAATTGAGGGGTATGGTCTGAGTGCAGGTAGATGGGACTAGGGGACTAGGGAAAATAAATGATCGGTACGGAATGGAAGGGCCGAGAAGGCCTGTTTCTGTGCTGTAATTGTTATATGGTTATATTATATGGTTAATTTGTTAGTTACCCAATTGTAGCTAATTACAAAATTCAATTACTAGATCTAAACATCTCAATTCAATGCAATCAAATTTAATCAAACTTTATTGTCATTTAAAAATACATCGATATATGCAATTCCAAACGAAGTTCTGTTGCATTTGGCTCCCTGTGCAACACGATAATAAACAGAAGGATAAAATGGATAAAAAGATAAAATAGACAATGGTGGCAGCCCATTCAGGGGTCTGATGGCTCATGGGAAAAAGCTGTTGTAAAACCTTGACGTTCTGCTCCTTATGCTACGATATCTTTTGCCCGAGGGCAGTAGAGTGAACCGTCCATGATGGAGATGTGTGGGGTCCTTTATAATACTGTTGGCCTTAGACAAGCAACATTTGGTCGCAATGTCCGCGGTTGAGGGAAGAGAATTGCCGATGATTTTTTCAGCCGTCATCACCACTCTCTGCACGGACTTCCAGTCGGAGGCTTTACAGTCCCCAAACCAGACAACGATACAGCTGGTCAAAATACTCTCTATGGTGCTCCTGTAGAAAGTGGTGAGGATGGGATGGGGGAGGTGAGCTCTTCTCATCCAGCGCAGAAAGTGCAACCGCTGCTACGCTCTCTTAACTATTGATGTGATGTTATTTGACCAGGTCAGACTGTTAGTGTTCTGCACTCTCAGGAACATATTGCTATGACCAACTCCACATCACTGTCATTGATGTGGTATGTAACTGTGCTGGTTTTTCCTGAAGTCAACGATGACCTCCTTTGTTTTTTCGATATTCAGGATCAGATTGTTCGTATTGCACCAGTCCACCAGTTGTTGTAAGCTGGGATGTAATGTTAAAATTGTACAAGGCATTGGTGAGACCAAATCTGGAATATGGTGTACAATTTTGGTCGCCCAATTATAGGAAGGATGTCAACAAAATAGAGAGGATACAGAGGAGATTTACTAGAATGTTGCCTGGGTTTCAACAGCTAAGTTACAGAGATAGGTTGAATAAGTTAGGTCTTTATGCTCTGGAGCGCAGAAGGTTAAGGGGGGACTTGATAGAGGTCTTTAAAATGATGAGAGGGATAGACAGAGTTGATGTGGACAAGCTTTTCCCTATGAGAATAGGGAAGATTCAAACAAGAGGACATGACTTTAGAATTAAGGGACAGAGGTTTAGGGGTAACATGAGGGGGAACTTCTTTACTCAGAGAGTGGTAGCGGTGTGGAATGAGCTTCCAGTGGAAGTGGTGGCGGCAGGTTCGTTGGTATCATTTAAAAATAAATTGGATAGGCATATGGATGAGAAGGGTATGGAGGGTTATGGTATGAGTGCAGGCAGGTGGGACTAAGGGAAAAAAGTTGTTCGGCATGGACTTGAAGGGCCGAGATGGCCTGTTTCCGTGCTGTAATTGTTATATGGTTATATGGTTTCACCTCCTCCCTGTAAGCAAGCTCATTGTCGTCCCGGATGAGGCCCACCACTTTTGTGTCATCTACGTACTTCATGATGTGGTTTGTACTAAACTTGGCACAACAGTCGTGGGTCATCAGGGTAAACAGCAGTGGACTCAGGACACAGCGCTGAGGGGAGCCGGTGCTCAGAGAGATGGTGTTAGAGGTGTTGTTTCCAATCTGCACTGACTGGGGTCTGTCAGTGAGGAAGTCCAGTAGCCAGTTACACATGGGGGTGCTGAGGCCCAATGGACACAGTTTGCTTATCAGGTGCTGAGGGATGATTGTGTTGAACGCTGAACTAAAATTAATGAACAGCATTCGCACATAAGTGTTCTTCTCCTCTAGATGTTTCAGGCTCAGATTGAGTACAGAGGATATATCGTCCTATGGAGCGGTTTCGCCTGTAAGCAAACTGGTATGGGTCAAGTGTGGAGGGGACTCTGGAGGTAATATGTTCCCTGACCAGCCTCTCAAAGCACTTCATAGAAACATAGAAAATAGCTGCAGGAGTAGGCCATTCGGCCCTTCGAGCCTGCCATTCAATATGATCATGGCTGATCATTCAACTCAGTATCCTGTACCTGCCTTCTCTCCATACCCCCTGATCCCTTTAGCCACAAGGGCCACATCTAACTCCCTCTTAAATATAGCCAACAAACTGGCCTCAACTACCTTCTGTGGCAGAAGATTCACCACTTTCTGTGTGAAAAATGATTTTCTCAGCTCGGTCCGAATAGACTTCCCACTTATCCTTAAACTGTGACCCCTTGTCCTGGGCTTCCCCAACAGGGAACAATCTTCCTGTATCTAGCCTGTCCAACCCCTTAAGAACTTTGTAAGTCTCTATGAGATCCCCCCTCAATCTTCTAAATTCCAGCGAGTTCAAGCCGAGTCTATCCAGTCTTTCTTCATATGGAAGTCCTGCCATCCCAGGAATCAGTCTGGTGAACTTTCTCTGTACTCCCTCTATGGCAAGAATGTATTTCCTCAGATTAGGAGACCAAAACTGTACACAATACTCCAGGTGTGGCCTCACCAAGACCCTGTACAACAACAGTAGCACTGCAGTATATGGGGTAAGAGCATTGTAAAAACAAGCCTGGAGGCTTTGTGTCTCAATGCAAGGAGTATTCGCAATAAGGTGGATGAGTTGAACGTGCAGATAGCTATTAATGAGTATGATATAGTTGGGATCACAGAGACATGGCTCCAGGGTGACCAAGGCTGGGAGCTGAACATCCAGGGATATTCAATATTCAGGAGGGATAGAGAGAAAGGAAAAGGAGGTGGGGTAGTGTTGCCGGTTAGAGAGGAGATTAACGGAATGGAAAGGAAGGACATTGGCTTGGAGGATGTGGAATCGGTATAGGTAGAGCTGCGAAACACTAAGGGGCAGAAAACTCTAGTGGGTGTTGTGTACAGGCCACCGAACAGTAGTAGTGAACTTGGGGATGGTATCAAACAGGAAATTAGAAATGCATGCGACAAAGGCAAAACTGTTATAATGGGTGACTTCAATCTACATATAGATTGGGTGAATCAAATTGGCAGGGGCGCTGAGGAAGAGGATTTTTTGGAATGTATGCAGGATAGTTATCTAAATCAACATGTAGAGAAACTAACGAGAGAGCAAGCTATTTTAGACTGGATATTGAGTAATGAGGAAGGGTTAGTTAGCAGTCTTGATGTGTGTGCCCCCCTGGGCAAGAGTGACCATAATATGGTTGAGTTCTTCATTAGGATGGAGAGTGACATTGTTAATTCAGAAACAATGGTTCTGAACTAAAGGAAAGGTAACTTTGAGGGTATGAGATGTGAATTGGCCAAGATTGACTGGCAATCAATTCTAAAAGGGTTGACGGTGGATACGCAATGGGAGACATTTAAAGACTGCATGGATGAACTACAAAACCATTAAATTCCTTCCATTTGGCCTATAAATTCATGACAATGAGATTTAAAAATCATGTTATATTGTGAATTCTTGTGTGAATGTTATTTGGACACTTAAGCTATTTAAAAATGTTAATGTTTTCCTAAGAAATGGATAGCTGGTGGACCCTAAAAGGAGTGAACGCACGGAAGGCGGCAGGCCCTGATAACATACCAGGGTGGATGCTCAGAGAATGTGCTGATCAGCTGTCACATGGCCTTAAGAACAGCTTCAACACCTCGCTGAACCAGGCTGTCATCCTATCGTATTTCAAGACTGCCACCATCATACAAGTGCCAAAAAAATCCGCAATAGAATTTGTCAACGATTACCGCCCTGTAACACTCACTCCCATAATGATGAAGGAAAGGCTACTGAGGAGAGCAAAGGCTACTGGGGAGACTTTAAACTAGATCTGTTGAGGGGAAGGACTCTAATAGAAAAAGCAAGTACACCGTGTGTGAGGCAGGAGGCAGAGAAGGGAAGCAGTCAGACGCAACAAGTATCAGAATCAGAATGCCTTTTATTGTCACTATACACATGTACAATGAGATTAAAAGCTGCTCCTGCTCAGTGCAAAACAAAACAAAAAAAGGGTCCACAGTTTCTGCAGCGTTATGTATATAACTATAAAAAGACAATGGATAAATAAAATGGATGTCGGATTCCTATATCCAGTATGGGTTATTGCACATATTGGAAATTACAGTTACAGTACAAATTACAGTAGGTGGATAGATGAAAGTCCGGGGGTTAGGCTGTGAAGTCGGTGCATGTGTGAGTTCAGGGAGATTATGGATTTTGAAAGAAACTGTTCTTGAGTCTATTTGTCCTTGTGCTGATGCACCCATAGCAGGTGCACCCTGAGGGTAGCAGGTTGAACAGGCCAAATGCAGGATGGGAGCTGTCCTTCGCCCTGCTGAGGCAGCGGGAGGTGTAAATGTCCATCAGAGAGGGGAGTGGGCAGCTGATGATCTTCTGTGCCGCCCTAACTACCCTCTGAAGCCTCTCCCTGTCTGCCATGGTGCAGCTGCCGTACCATGCTGTAATGCAGTATGTCAACAGGCTCTCAATGGAAGAGCGATAGAAGGTCAGCAGCAGGTTGGAGTCCACGTTGTGCTTCCTGAGGACTCTCAGGAAGTGCAGCCGCTGCTGAGCCTTCTTGATGACCGCTGTGACGTTGTCTGTCCAGGAGATGTCAGCGGAGATGAGGACGCCGAGAAACCGGAAGGTGTGAACCCTCTCCACACACTCGCCGTTGATGTATAAGGGGGCTAAGTCGGTGCTGTGCTTCCTGAAGTCGACAATGAGCTCTTTGGTTTTCTTGGTGTTCAGAGCCAGGTTGTTTTCTGAGCATCAGGCTGTCAACTTCAGGACTTCCTCCCTGTAGGCTGCCTCATCTCCCCTTCAGATGAGTCCAACTACTGTAATATCGTCAGCAAACTTGACGATTCGGTTGTTGTTGTGGGCCGGACTACAGTCGTGGGTGTAGAGACAGTATAGGAGGGGGCTTAGCACACAGACCTGCAGGGAGCCAGTACTCTCGTAGGGGGGAAAGAAGAAAAAAATAATAAACTGAGAATAAGAAGTGGTGGGTTTAGAAACATAGAAATTAGGTGCAGGAGTAGGCCATTCGGCCCTTCGAGCCTGCACAACCATTCAATATAATCATGGCTGATCATCCAATTCATGAATGCCAACATACCATTCACTTTCTTCACAGCCTGCTGCACCTGCATGCCTACTTTCAATGACTGGAGTACCATGACACCCAGGTCTCGTTGCATTTCCCCTTTTCCTAATCGGTCACCATTCAAATAATAGTCTACATTACTGTTTTTGCCACGAAAGTGGATAACCTCACATTTATCCACATTATCCACTATGGAATGCAAAGGTCCCCGCGTGTTGTACCTCTTGTGAACAGGTTATCCCACGTGGAAGCTGCCGGGACAGAAGACGGTATCTCACTGAGCGGCGGACTGCCTTGCAAAACATAAAGGGCTGATGAGCCAAAACCAAAGAGGCCAAAGTCGGGCAACGCCATTGTAGTTGGAGACTCCATTGTGAGAGGTACGGACAGGGGTTTTTGCGGCAACAGACGGGATTCCAGGATGGTGTGCTGCCTTCCTGGTGCCAGGATCCAGGATGTTACGGACAGAGTGCAGACAATCCTCAAGGGCGAAGGTGAACAGCCAGAAGTGGTCGTGCATGTTGGCACAAATGATGTTGGAAGGAAGGGGATGAATATTTTGCAGCGGGACTTCAGAGAGCTCGGAAAAATGTTGAAAAGCAGGACTTCCAGGGTTGTTATCTCCGGTTTGCTTCCAGTTCCTCGTGCTGGCGAGAGCAGAAACAGGGAGATACGGGACCTGAATGTGTGGCTGAGGAACTGGTGCAGGGGGCAGGGATTTAGATTCTTAGATCACTGGGATCTGTTTTGGAGTAAGGGGGAACTGTACAAAAGGGACGGATTGCATCTTAACAGGTGGGAGACCAGCATTCTGGCCGGCAGGTTTGCCACTGCTACATGGATGGTTTTAAACTGAATAAGGGGGGTGGGGTGTCAAAAGGGATAATCGAGAACGGAGTTAAAGGGAAAGAGAGTAAAGGGATGGTTAATGACCCCAGAATTAACGGGAAAGAAAGCTCACAAAGGGATAGGAGAGTATGGCCAAGTGTAATAGGGATCGATGTGAAAGGGGCCACTTGTCAACATAATTGTATAAGGAGTAAGAGTGTTGTAAAACCAAGCCTGAAGGCTTTGTGTCTCAATGCGAGGAGCATTCGTAATAAGGTGGATGAGTTGAAGGTGCAGATAGCGATTAATGACTATGCTATTGTTGGGATCACGGAGACATGGCTCCAGGATGACCAAGGCTGGGAGCTGAACATCCAGGGATATTCAATATTCAGGAGGGATAGACGAAAAGGAAAAGGAGGTGGGGTAGCGTTGCTGGTGAGAGAGGAGATTAATGCAATAGAAAGGAAGGACATTAGCGTGGAGGATGTGGAATCGATATGGGTAGAGCTGCGAAACTCTAAGGGGCAGAAAATGCTAGTGGGAGCTGTGTACATGCCACCTAACAGTAGTATTGGAGTTGGGGATCGCATCAAACAGGAAATTAGAAATGCGTGCAACAAGGGTAACACGGTTATAATGGGTGACTTCAATCTGCATGTAGATTGGGTGAATCAAATTGGCAGGGGTGCTGAGGAAGAGGATTTCCTGGAATGTATGCGGGATAGTTTTCTCAACCAACATGTGGAGGAACCAACGAGAGAGCAGGCTATTTTAGACTGGGTATTGAGTAATGAGGAAGGGTTAGTTAGCAGTCTTGTTGTGCGTGGCCCCTTGGGCAAGAGTGACCATAATATGGTTGAGTTCTTCATTAGGATGGAGAGTGACAAAATTAAGTCAGAAACAAGGGTTCTGAACTTGAACAAAGGTAATTTTGAAGGTATGAGATGTGAATTGGCCAAGATAGACTGGCAGGTGATTCTTAAAGGGTTGACAGTGGATGTGCAATGGAAGGTATTTAAAGACTGCATGGATGAAGTACAAAAGTTGTTCATACCAGTTTGGCAAAAGAATAAATCGGGAAAGGTGGTGCATCCATGGATAACAAGGGAAATCAGGGATAGTATAAAAACAAAAGATGAGGCATAAAAATTTGCCAGAAAAAGCAGCCTACCGGAGGACTGGGAGAAATTCAGAATCCAGCAGAGGAGGACAAAGGGCTTAATTAGGAAAGGGAAAATAGATTATGAAAGGAAACTGGCAGGGAACATAAAAACTGACTGCAAAAGTTTTTATAGATATGTGAAGAGAAAGAGACTAGTTAAAACAAATGTTGGTCCCTTGCAGTCAGAAACAGGTGAATTGATCATGGGGAACAAGGACATGGCAGACCAATTGAATAACTACTTTGGTTCTGTCTTCACTAAGGAAGACATAAATAATCTGCCGGAAATAGCAGTGGAACGGGGGTCAAATAAGATGGAGGAACTGAGTGAAATCCAGGTTAGCCGGGAGGTGGTGTTGGGTAAATTGAACGGATTGAAGGCCGATAAATCCCCAAGGCCAGATAGTCTGCATCCCAGAGTACTCAAGGAGGTAGCCACAGAAATAGTGGATGCATTAGTGATAATTTTTCAAAATTCCTTAGATTCTGGAGTAGTTCCTGAGGATTGGAGGGTAGCTAATGTAACCCCACTTTTTAAAAAAGGAGGGAGAGAGAAAGCGGGGAATTACAGACCAGTTAGTCTAACATCGGTAGTGGGGAAACTGCTAGAGTCGGTTATTAAAGATGGGATAGCAGCGCATTTGGAAAGTGGTGAAATCATTGGACAAAGTCAGCATGGATTTACGAAAGGTAAATCATGTCTGACAAATCTGATAGAATTTTTCGAGGATGTAACTAGTAGAGTGGATAACGCAGAACCAGTGGATGTGTTATATCTAGACTTTCAGAAGGCTTTCGACAAGGTCCCGCATAAGAGATTAGCATACAAACTTAAAGCACACGGTATTGGGGGTTCAGTATTGATGTGGATAGATAACTGGCTAGCAGACAGGAGGCAAAGGGTAGGAGTAAACGGGTCCTTTTCAGAATGGCAGGCAGTGACTAGTGGGGTGCCGCAAGGCTCAGTGCTGGGACCCCAGCTATTTACAATATATATTAATGATTTGGACGAGGGAATTCAATGCAACATCTCCAAATTTGCAGATGATACCAAGCTGGGGGGTATAGTTAGGTGTGAGGAGGATGCTTGGAGGCTGCAGGGTGATTTGGATCGGCTGAGTGAATGGGCAGATGCATTGCAGATGCAGTATAATGTGGATAAATGTGAGGTTATCCACATTGGTGGCAAAAACATGAGGGTAGACTATTATCTGAATGGTGGCAGATTAGGAAAGGGGGAGATGCAACGAGACCTGGGTGTCAAGGTACACCAGTTATTGAAAGTAGGCATGCAGGTGCAGCAGGCAGTGAAGAAAGCAAATGGTATGTTAGCATTCATAGCGAAAGGATTTGAGTATAGGAGCAGGGAGGTTCTACTGCAGTTGTACAGGGTTTTGATGAGGCCACACCTGGAGTATTGCGTACAGTTTTGGTCTCCAAATCTGAGGAAAGACATCCTTGCCATAGAGGGGGTACAGAGAAGATTCACCAGACTGATTCCTGGGATGTCAGGACTTTCATATGAGGAAAGATTGGATAGACTCGGCTTGTACTCGCTGGAATTTAGAAGATTGAGGGGGGATCTTATAGAAACTTACAAAATTCTTAAGGGGTTGGACAAGCTAGATGCTGGAAGATTGTTCCCGATGTTGGGGGAGTCCAGAACAAGGGGTCATAGTCTAAGGATAAGGGGGAATTCCTTTAGGACCGAAATGAGGAAAACATTCTTTACACAGAGAGTGGTGAGTCTCTGGAATTCTCTGCCACAGAAGGTAGTTGAGGCCAGTTCATTGGCTATATTTAAGAGGGCGTTAGATGTGGCACTTGTGGCTAAAGGGATCAGGGGGTATGGAGAGAAGGCAGGTACGGGATACTGAGTTGGATGATCAGCCATGATCACATTGAATGGCGGTGCAGGCTCGAAGGGCCGAATGGCCTACTCCTGCACCTATTTTCTATGTTTCTATTAAAACAAAGTAGACTATTATTTGAATGGTGACCGACTAGGAAAAGGGGAGATTCAATGAGACCTGGGTGTCATGGTACACCAGTCATTTAAAGTAGGCATGCAAGTGCAGCAGGCTGTGAAGAAAGCGAATGGTATGTTGGCATTCATAGCAAAAGGATTTGAGTACAAGAGCAGGGAGGTTACATAGAAACTCAAATCTTCAATTTGAGGGAAAATCGTAAGTGTCATTATTGCAGTTGAACAAAGGGGACTATGGAGCCATGAGGGAGGAGCTGGCCAAAGTTGACTGGAAAGAGACCCTTGCAGGGATGACAGTGGAACAACAATGGCAGGCATTTCTGGGAATAATACAGAAAGTGCATGATCAGTTCAATCCAAAGAGGAAGAAAGATTCATAGGGATTAAGGGGCGACGATGGCTGACAAGGGAAGTCAAGGACAGTGTAAAAATAAAAGAGAAGTATAACATAGCAAAGTTGAGTGACAAGCCAGGGGATTGGGCAACTTTCAAAGAGCAACAGACGATAACTAAAAGGCAATACTGGAGAAAAGATGAGGTACGAAGGTAAGCTAGCCAAGTATATAAAGGATAATAAAAGCTTCTTTAGGTATGTGAAGAGTAAAAATGGAGACAAGACAAGGGTGGGCCCCTTGAAGACAGAAACAGGTGAATTTATTATGGGGAGCAAGGAAATGACTGAGACTCCGAACCTTTCATGCAAAGATGAGGAACAGCCTCGAGAATTGGGGCAAGCTCTCATCTGCTTGCAAGAACAACAGAGTTACGCCTTCGGCCCACCGAGTCCGCACCGACCAGCGATCGGTCGTTCACACACTAGTTTAGTTTAGAGATACAGTACGGAAACAGGCTCTTTGGTCTGCCGAGTCCGCGCCGACCAGCGATCACCCCGTACACTAACGCTATCCTACACACACTAGGGACAATTTTCACAGGTAGGACAGGGTGATCAAAAAAGCTTTTGGCACATTGGCCATCATTAGTCAGCATATTGAGTATAGAGGTTGGGAGGTCATGTTGTAGTTGTACATGGCGTTGGTGAAGCCGCATTTACAGGAATGTGTTCAGTTCTGGGCACCGTGTTATAGGAAAGATGTTGTCAAGCTGGAAAGGGTTCAGAGAAGATTTACAAGGATGTTGCCAGGACTAGAGGGGCCTGAGCTACATGGAGAGGTTGGGGCAGGCTAGGACTATCCCTTAGAGCGCAGGAGGATGAGGGGTGATCATACAGAGATTGAATTGAATTGAATTGAATTGAATACCTTTATTGTCATTCAGACCTTTCGTTCTGAACGAAATTTCGTGCCTGCAGTCATACATATATAAAAATAACAATACCATACAATAAACATAAAATTAACATCCACCACAGTGAGTTCACCAAACACCTCCTCACTGTGGTGGAAGGCAAAAGTCTTAGGGTCTCTGTCTTTCTCACCTCCTTATTCTCCCTCTGCGCTGAGGGGATCCAGGGCGCCGCCACCGCTGACGCCGGAACACCGCCACAGGGCCCGCCGCCGGAACGTCGCTGGAGCACCGCAGCTCCCGAAACCCAGGCCACCGCTGGAGCACCGCAGCTCCCGAAAGCCAGGCCGCCGCTGGAGCACCGCAGCTCCCGAAAGCCAGGCCACCGCTGGAGCACCGCAGCTCCCGAAAGCCAGGCCGCCGCTGGAGCACCGCAGCTCCCGAAAGCCAGGCCACCGCTGGAGCACCGCAGCTCCCGAAAGCCAGGCCACCGCTGGAGCACCGCAGCTCCCGAAACCCAGGCCGCCGCTGGAGCACCGCAGCTCAGAGGGAGCCAGGCCGCCGCTGGAGCACCGCAGCTCAGAGGGAGCCAGGCCGCCGCTGCAGCACCGCAGCTCCCGAAACCCAGGCCGCCGCTGGAGCACCGCAGCTCAGAGGGAGCCAGGCCGCCGCTGGAGCACCGCAGCTCCCGAAACCCAGGCCGCCGCTGGAGCACCGCAGCTCAGAGGGAGCCAGGCCGCCGCTGGAGCACCGCAGCTCCCGAAACCCAGGCCGCCGCTGGAGCACCGCAGGTCAGAGGGAGCCAGGCGGACTGCAGGTGAGCCGCAGCTGCCAAGCAGCGCCGCCACTTCCGGATGTACAAAATCATGAAAGGAATAGATCAGGTAGACGCACAGAGTTTCTTGCCCAGAGTAGGGGAATAGAGGACCAGAGGACGTAGGTTTAAGGTGAAGGGGGAAAGATCTAATAGAAACCTGAGGGGCAACTTTTCAATACAGAGGGTGGTGAGTGTATGGAACGAGTTGCCAGAGGAGGTAGTTGAAGCAGAGACTATCACAATATTTGAGAGACACTTGGACAGGTACATGAATAGGACAGGTTTGGAGATATGGGCCAAATGCGGGCAGGTGGGACTAGTCGAGATGGGGCATGTTGGTCAGGGTGTGCAGGTGGGACTAGTGTAGATGTGGCATGTTGGCCGACGTGGGCACGTTGGGCTGTAGGGCCTATTTCCGAGCTGGGTGACTGCATGTCTCTTTCCACACCTGGAGTATTGCGTACAGTTTTGATCTCCAAATCTGAGGAAATACATTCCTGCCATACCAGATTGATTCCTGGGATGTCAGGACTTTCATATGAAGAAGGACTGGATAGACTCAGCTTGTACTCGCTAGAATTTAGAAGATTGAGGGGGGATCTTACAGAAACTTACAAAATTCTTAAGGGGTTGGATAGGCTAGATGCAAGACATTGTTCCCGATGTTGGGCAAGTCCAGAACAAAGGGTCACAGTTTAAGGATAAGGGGAAATATTTTAGGACCAAGATGAGAAAAACATTTTTCACACAGAGAGTGGTGAGTCTCTGGAATTCCCTGCCGCAAGGTAGTTGAGGCCAGTTCATTGGCTATATTTAAGAGGGAGTTAGATGTGGCCCTTGTGGCTCGAGGGATCAGGGGGTATGGAGAGAAGGCAGGTAAGGGATACTGAGTTGAACGATCAGCCATGATCATATTGAATGGCGGTGCAGGCTCGATGGGCCGAATGACCTACACCTGGCACAAATTTCCTGTTTCTCTCCCCCTCACTCTCTCTCTCCCCCTCCCCTCCCTCCCTCTCCAACTCCCTCTCTACGCCCAACTCTCTTTCTCACTCTCTCTCTCTACCTCTCTTTGTCTTTCTCTATTTATCTGTCTCTCTCTATCTCACTAACAATCTCTCTCTATATATATCTTTCGCTCTCTCTATCTCTCTCTTCCCCCTGTCTCTCTTTCTACCTCTCTTATGATCTCTCTATCTCTATCTCTATCTCTCTCTGTGTCTGTCTATCCCTGTATATCCATCTCTATCTATCTCTCGGGGGTTACACAAAAAGCTGGAGAAACTCAGCGAGACCCTTCTTCAGACCCTTCTATCTTCTATATATCTCTCTCTCCTCTACCCCCTCTCTATCTCCCTGTCTCTCCCTCCCTCCCTCTGTCTCTCTCTCACTCTTTCTCTCTGTGTCTCTCTCTTTCTGCCTTTCTCTTTCTCTCTCTCTCCTCCCCTTCCTCCCTCTATTTGTCTCTCTCTTTATTTCTCTCTCCCTCTCTTGCTCTCTCCACCTCTGTCTGTCGGTCGCAACCGTTGCCATGACAGGGCGGGACGTCATGGGGCGGGGCGGGACGTCACGGGGCGGGGCGGGACGTCACGGGGCGGGGCGTCACGGGGCGGGGCGGGATGTCACGGGGCGGGGCGGGATGTCACGGGGCGGGGCGGGATGTCACGGGGCGGGGCGGGATGTCACGGGGCGGGGCGGGATGTCACGGGGCGGGGAGGGATGTCACGGGGCGGGGCGGGATGTCACGGGGCGGCCCATTGGACGCGGCTCTGATAGATCGGACGCAAGGAGGCGTTCTGTTCTTAAGTGACGTCATGTACGGAGGAAGCCGAACCTGCTCCCATTGGCCCTTGGCGCTGCCCGTCAGTCACATGGTCGCTGAGGCCTCCGCTGATCGCCGCCGCTCGGCCCCGCGTCCTTTCCCCACCCCCTCCTCCTTTCCCAAGGGCGATCCTGCGGCCGCAGACCCGAGGCGTGCGGGCGGGATGTGAGTGAGTCAGGTCAGGGTGCCCTGTGGTCCTCCGACTGTAGCGCTCAACTGTCGTCGGGAGGCCACTGTGTAACTTATCCACGTTCCCCACAAACGCTTGGGCGGGCATTGCCGGCAGTCCCCCGCGGATTGGGGTTAGGTCACCGTGCAGGGCGGGGTTACGTCACCGTGCAGGACGGAGGTACGTCATCGTGCAGGGCGTGGGTTACGTCACCGTGCAGGGCGGAGGTACGTCACCGTGCAGGGCGTGGGTACGTCACCGTGCAGGGCGGAGGTACGTCACCGTGCAGGGCGGGGTTACGTCACCGTGCAGGGCAAGGTTACGTCACCGTGCAGGGCGGGGGTACGTCACCGTGCAGGGCTGCCCCCTTCCTCACCCCACCCCCTCCCTTCTCCCCTCAACCCCTCCTCTTCATCTCCACTCCCCGTCACCGCCACCCCTTTACCCCCTTCACCTCCACCCCTTCTTCCCCCCTCCTTTTTCTCCCCTCACCCTCTCCCCCTCCGCTCCATCCCCTTCAACAACCACCCCTCACCCTCTCCTCTCCACCCCACTTCAACCCTCACTCCCTCCTCCCCACCCTCCTTCACTCCCCTCCACCCTTTCCCCCTCCCCCTTCATCGGTCTAACATCGGTAGTGGGGAAACTGCTAGAGTCAGTTATTAAAGATGGGATAGCAGCACATTTGGAAAATGGTGAAATCATTGGACAAAGTCAGCATGGAAAGGTAAATCATGTCTGACGAATCTTATAGAATTTTTCGAGGATGTAACTAGTAGAGTGGATAAGTGGATGTGTTATATCTGGACTTTCAGAAGGCTTTCGACAAGGTCCCACATAAGAGATTAGTATACAAACTTAAAACACATGGTATTGGGGGTTCAGTATTGATGTGGATAGAGAACTGGCTGGCAGACAGGAAGCAAAGAGTAGGAGTAAACGGGTCTTTTTCAGAATGGCAGGCAGTGACTAGTGGGGTACGGCAAGTCTCAGTGCTGGGACCCCAGCTATTTACAATATACATTAATGATCTGGATGAAGGAATTGAAGGCAATATCTCCAAGTTTGCGGATGACACTAAGCTGAGGGGCAGTGTTAGCTGTGAGGAGGATGCTAGGAGGCTACAAGGTGACTTGGATAGGTTGGGTGAGTGGGCATATGCATGTCAGATGCACTCTAATGTGGATAAATGTGAGGTTATCCACTTTGGTGGCAAAAACAGGAAAGTAAGCTATTATGAATGGTGGCCAATTAGGTAAAGGGGAGATGCAGCGCGACCTGGGTGTCATGGTACACCAGTCATTGAAAGTAGGCATGCAGGTGCAGCAGGCAGTGAAGAAAGCGAATGGTATGTTAGCTTTCCATACAACCATATAACAATTACAGCACGGAAACAGGCCATCTCGGCCCTTCAGGTCCGTGCCGAACAACTTTTTTCCCTTAGTCCCACCTGCCTGCACTCATACCATAACCCTCCATACCCTCCTCATCCATATGCCTATCCAATTTATTTTTAAATGATACCAACGAACCTGCCGCCACCACTTCCACTGGAAGCGCATTCCACACCGCTACCACTCTCTGAGTAAAGAAGTTCCCCCTCATGTTACCCCTAAACCTCTGTCCCTTAATTCTAAAGTCATGTCCTCTTGTTTGAATCTTCCCTATTCTCAAAGGGAAAAGCTTGTCCACATCAACTCTGTCTATCCCTCTCATCATTTTAAAGACCTTTATCAAGTCCCCCCTTAACCTTCTGCGCTCCAGAGAATAAAGACCTAACTTATTCAACCTATCTCTGTAACTTAGCTGTTGAAACCCAGGCAACATTCTAGTAAATCTCCTCTGTACCCTCTCTATTTTGTTTGACCAAAATTGTACACCATAATCCTTTCATAGCAAAAGGATTTGAGTATAGGAGCAGGGAGGTTGTACTTCAGTTGTATAGGGTCTTGGTGAGACCACACCTGGAGTATTGCATACAGTTCTGGTCTCCAAATCTGAGGAAGGACATTATTGCCATAGAGGGAGTGCAGAGAAGGTTCACCAGACTGATTCCTGGGATGTCAGGACTGTCTTATGATGAAAGACTGGATAGATTTGGTTGTACTCTCTAGAATTTAGGAGATTGAGAGGGGATCTTATGGAAACTTACAAAATTCTTAAGGGGTTGGACAGGCAGAAAGATTGTTCCCGATGTTGGGGAGGTCCAGGACAAGTGGTCACAGCTTAAGGATAAGGGGGAAATCCTTTAGGACCAAGATGAGAAGGACTTTTTTCACACAGAGAGTGGTGAGTCTCTGGAACTCTCTGCCACAGAAGGTAGTTGAGGCCAGTTCATTGGCCATATTTAAGAGGGAGTTAGATGTGGCCCTTGTGTTAAGGGCATCAGATAGTATGGAGAGAAGGCAGGTACGGGATACTGAGTTGGATGATCATATTGAATGGTGGTGCTGGCTTGAAGGGCGAATGGCCTACTCCTGCACCTAATTTCTATGTTTCACCCTGTTCCCCTTCCCCTTCCCCTTCACCCTGTTCCCCTCCCCCTCACCCTCTTCCCCCCCCCCCCCCCCCCCTTCAAGCACTAGTAATGTTCACGTGTTCCCCTCCTGCAGGGTTTAGGAGCCATTGCTGTGGACGCAGAGAAGGGGACCTGAGCGGCCATTGAGGGCGGCCAGGGTGCCGGTGAGCTCCCCCCATCTGCTCGCTGTGCGGGCTGAGCTTCGATGGGGGGCCACATGGCAGGGCAAAACATGGAGAGGCATTATGAGTGTGACGTGTGTGGGAAGGCCTGGCAGTACCCGAGCGAGCTGGAGACCCACCGGCGGGTTCACACAGGTGAACGCCCCTTCGACTGCTCGGAGTGCGGCAAGAACTTCACCCGACATGACAACCTGCTGCGGCACAACCGCGTGCACTCCGACGAGAGGCCCTTCACCTGCTCCGACTGCGGCGAGAGCTTCAAGACGGCGCAGGTCCTGAAAATCCACCGGCAGGTGCACACGGGCGAGAAGCCCTTTGGCTGCTCCGACTGCGGCATGAGCTTCAAAACAACGCAGGTCCTGAAGATCCACCGGCGAGTTCACACGGGTGAGAAGCCCTATGCCTGCTCCACCTGCGGCAAGAGCTTTTCCCAGTCGTCGGGGCTACAGCGGCACCAGTGGGTGCACAGCAGCGAACGGCCCTTCACCTGCACTGACTGCGGCAAAGGCTTCAAGTCATCCAAGGAAATGAAGCAGCACAGGTGCCTGCACACGGGGGAGCGGCCCTACATCTGCTGCGACTGCGGCAAGGGCTTTGCCTGCTCCAGCAGCCTGCTGGAGCACCAGCACACCCACACTGGTGAGCGCCCCTACACCTGCTCCCAGTGCGGCAAGGGCTTCATCCGCTCCAGCAACCTGATAGTGCACCAGCACACCCACACCGATGAACGCCCCTACACCTGCGCCCAGTGCGGCAAGAGCTTCACCCGCTCCACCAGGCTGCTGTACCACCAGCGCACCCACACAGGCGAGCGTCCCTTCACCTGCGCCCAGTGCGGCAAGGGCTTCACCCTCTCCACTAGGTTGCTGTCCCACCAGCGGGTGCATTCCAGCAAGAGGCCCTTCGGCTGCTCCGACTGCGGCAAGAGCTTCAAGACGACGAAAGAACTGAAGGTCCACCAGCGGGTGCACACGGGCGAGAAGCCCTATGGCTGCTCCACCTGTGGCAAAAGCTTTGCTCAGTTGTCGGGGCTGTGGGTGCACCGGCGAGTGCACAGCAGCAAGAGGCCCTTCACGTGCTCCGACTGCGGCAAAGGCTTCAAGTCGTCGCCGGAACTGAAGGTGCACAGGCGCCTGCACACTGGGGAGCGGCCCTATAGCTGCAGAGACTGCGGCAAGGGTTTCACCCACTCCCAAAGCCTGCTGGATCACCGGCACACTCACACCGGCGAGCGCCCCTACACCTGCGCCCATTGCGGCAAGGGCTTCATCCGCTCCTCCAAGCTGCTGTCCCACCAACAGGTGCACGCCGGTGACCGTCCCTTCCCTAGCCAGGTATGTGGAGAGCACTTTGCCATGGCCTCCCTCGCCCTGTCTCACCAGCGCTTGAAAACCAGTGGCCAGCCCTACAACTGCCCGTACTGCGGTGAGACGTTTGAAAGCTCGCGGGGGTTGCGGCAGCACCAGCGTGCCCACGCTGGCGAGCAGCTACCATTGCTGTAAGCATTTCAAGAGAGCACGGGGGCTGCAGGAGCACCAGCGGAAACACACCGGAGAGAGACGCTTTCTGTGCATTGAGTGTGGCAAGGATTTCACCTGCACATCCAGCCGTGGTGGCACCGGCGTACCCACAGCAGTGAGCGTCCCTTCTGCTGCCTGTGGTAAGGGCTTCACCTGCCTTGACCACCTGCTGGAGCACTGGCTAGTCCACACCGGACAGCGCTCCTTCACCTGCCCGCTCTGTGGCAAGGCCTATGCCCGCAACTCCAGCCTGCTGGCACACCGCCATGTGGATAGATAGGCGCTGTTTAGATAGACACAAAATTCTGGAAGGAATGGGTAACATTTCGGATTGAGACCCTTCTTCAGTTTTGACCCGAAACGTCACCCATTCCTTCTATCCAGTGATGCTGCCTGTCCCACTGAGTTACTCCAGCATATTGTATCTTTTTTGAAAACCAGCTTCTGCAGTGCCTTGTTTTTAAACCATTCTGGTTAACCATCTCTGTACCTTCCCCAAAGCCTCCACATTGGTCCTGTAATGGAGTGACGAGAACTGTATGCAATACTCCAAATGCTACCTGACCAATGTCCCTTAAAGCTGCACATTTACATTCCTCTCTCCTTATCTCACACCCTTTTATCTCCTTATTTTCTCTCGCCTGTCACTTACTTCACTCATCTGCCGATCACCCCCTCATCTGTTAACATATAGTCAGTGTGAAGAAGGGTCCCGACCCGAAATGTCACCTATCCATGTTCTCCAGAGATGCTGCCTGACCCGCTGAATTACTCCATCACTCTGTGAAACATCACTTATCCATGTTCTCCACAGATGCTGCCTGATTGCCGAGTTATCGCAGCACTTTGTGTTAGAGTCATAGAGTGATACGGTGTGGAAACAGGCCCTTCGGCCCAACTTACCCACACTGACCCACTAGTCCCTCCTGCCTGCGTTTGGTCCATATCCCTCTACATCCGTCTTATCCATGTACCTGTCTAACTGTTTCTTAAATGTTGGGATAGTACCAGCCTTAACTACCTCCTCCGGCAGCTTGTTCCATACAGCCATGTTCCATATAGCTGTGTGAAAAGGTACCCCTCCGATTCCTATTAAATCTTTTCCACTTCACATTGAACCCGTCCTCTGGTCCCCGATTCCCCCACTGTGAACAAGATGCACTCTGTGA
The DNA here is from genome assembly GCA_963514005.1 of Raja brachyura. Next base: position 39,403,874 of record OY740808.1, read on the forward strand.
ATCTAACTAAATTGTGTTCCATGCAGGTTCCCAGCATCTGCAGATTCTTGAGTCTCCCTCACATATATCCACCTATCACTTCTGAAGAAGGGTCTAAACCTGATATGTCACCCATTCCTTCTCTCTAGAGATGCTGCCTGTCCCGCTGAGTTACTCCAGCATTTTGTGTCCACCTAGCACTTGCCAGGCTTTGTCCAGCCCCCGTCTCTCTTTTCCAACTTCCTCCCCCCACCCACTCCAATCAGTCTGAAGAAGGGTCCCGACTCAAAATGTCATCTGTCCATTCCCTCTAAAGCGGTTCAGGCTGCATCTGTAGAGGGAAGGGAATCTAAGGTGACCACTCCCACCTCTCGTTAATTATTTTTTTAATTTTTTTTAGCATAAGAAAATGTAGGTAGGCCCCCAAATAATCAGTGTAAACTGGGTGGCTCCACCAGCACTGCCTACCCCGACAACAGTCTGTCTATCCCTTCTACTGTTTTTATGATTTTAATGATGTTTTTAAAAAATGTTTTAATGTTTGTTAGTTTTATGTCGGGAGTGGGGGAATTGGGGGAAACTTTTTATCAGTCACCTCGATGAAGATACGATTTTTCTCCATGTCGTATCTCTGTCCCCCCTGCATCCTAACAAGGTGGAGTGATGCGGCCTTTCCTGAAGACCGGCCTGACTCTTCAAGCTGTGGGCGCGTGGACTTTAAAATCTTCGCCTGTGAAGAGCTCCAACCACAATGCCTGTGGAGTTTAACCATGAAGTCCGCGGTCTCCGGTAAGAAGAGGCCAAATCGGGAGCTCCATGCTGCTGAGTGTTCCAATCCGTCCTGATGCCGGAGTTTCCATCATCCCAACGCAATGTCTTCGGACATTGGACCATCTGCAGCGGCGACTGCAGTGGGTTCAACAGCCCCGACCACGGGTGAACAAATGAGGAAGTTGATTGAAGTTTATTACTCTCCATCACAGTGAGGAATGTGGAATCTGCTGTGGTGGATGTTTGTTAAATTTTATTTTATGTGGCTGTGTGTCTTGTTGCTTTTTACTTAGTATGGCTGTATGGTAACTCAAATATCACTGTACCTTAATTGGTACATGTGACAATAAATGTGAACTTGATAAGGTTTCCTCCATATCTCTATACTAAAATGCTTCCCTTTGTTCTCAGCATTCTAAATGTCTGTGTCAGCCAGGCTTGTGATAGCCACACTTGCTACTCACATTTTCTCCGCCGAACGGATACATATCTCCCAGTCGCAATTCAACCTATATTTCGCAAGTTATTAACCTTTTAAAACCAGCATCAAAATATTAGTTTTCAAAGTTCTAATTTAGAAGAAAAAAAATGCTGACTGATAGGGTCATGACAACAGTTCAACTCGCTCGGCCCCGATGGGATCCCTCGCCCTCTACATCTCTACCCCCCCCCCCCTCTCTCTGACTTCCTCCATTTCACCCCCTCCCTCTCTACCCCTCCCACTAATCCCCCTCCCTCACTGCCGCTCTACCCTCTTCCTCTAACCCCCTTACTCACTGCCTTTCTACCCCTCTCCCTCTCTCTAACCCCCTCCCTCACTGCTTCTCTACCCCTCTCACTCTCTAACACACTTCATCTCACCCCCTTCCTCTGTACCGCTCTCCATAACTCTCTGCCCCTTCCTCTCTACCCCTTTCCCGCTACCCCCCCTCCGGCCACCTCGCTCCAAGCCTCTCTACCCCTCTCTCTAACCCCATCCATCTCACTTTCTTGCTCTCTAACCCCCTCCCTGTAACCCCCTCCCTCTCTGCGTCTCTACCCCTCTCCCTCTCTCTAACTCCCTCTCCCTCTCTACCCCGGGCTGGCCTTAGGAGGTGCGTGGCCCAATTGGGAAAAATATATAATTGAAATATAAATAAATAATTATAAATGGGTCGCATGACGGGAGTAATATGACAGTCGGCTTTTAAAGAAAATCTTAAACTGCATACTTAGATTGTTCTCTCCGTAAAAAATAAAAATAAAAATAAATAAAGTAACAATGCAATTTTCCCACGGCTTCCAAATCTCCTTCTTTTTGAATTACTGAATGGGTGGGGAGTGGAGGGTGACGGCAGGTGGAAAGTTGGGAAAATGGGAGTACACTGCGACAAGTTGAATCAGTTGTCATCTTAGTGAATGACAATACTGGTTCAACTTATCAAGGGACCAATTTGGGAGAGAGTTCCTTTCACAGCACGTGGGGAGTCTAGCCAGGGGTCAAGTTGTGGGGAGGGCAGGAGCATTAAGAAGGATGGGGCCGGGTTCATGCCAGTAACTCACTCACTTACCGCTGTCATGGCGCTCCGGGGAGGGAAGCACCTCGCGTGGCTACAAGCGGCCTCCATCACCGGACAGCGGAACCGACTGCCATCTCAGCGCCTTCCACCAGCCGCTCACCTCAGGCAGTGCTCTCCATCTGAATAGTGAGGGAACCAGCTCAAGAGCAAAGATCATAGAGCGGAGTGGGTCAGCGGGCGATGGATAACATCACAGCGGGCGGTGGAGCTTACTCCTGCGTCAGCGCAAACAAGGGATCAATTGAGGTTACTCACACTGACATATGGAGTAAGCTCCACCGCCCACTGACCCGCTCTTGAGCTGAATGATCCCCGGCCGACCCCTTCCTTCTCAACGCTCCTGCCCTCCTTGCAACTTTACCCCTGGACAGACCCCACACGCTCTGAAAGGAACTCCCCCCCCCCCCCCCCCCCCCCAGCAGCACTGTCCTTTTACAGCTGCTTCCCACTTTAAAGTCGCAATGTAATATCTTGTCAATATCTTGTATCTCTCTATCTCAATAAATATCACAAAAAATGCCATTGTTTCAGCCACATTATGACAAAATATAGAATGTAGGTTATTTGTTATCAGTCACCCCATCCCAGAAACAACAGTACTTAAAGAAAAAACATTTGTTTTACTAATTTACGAGCATGTACCATACAGAGTCTGTTGATCCATATCCAGCAAAATATTGTGATAATTGCATAAAAGGTATTATTGTCTAAGAAATTTGGTGTGGAATGATAATCCATCTCAGTACTCATTTAGGCAAGTCCCAAGCTATAGATACTTTTCCCCCACCCCACAATCCCCCTCACCCGATCTTCATTGAACCTACCATTTGACCAATCGTTTACATTTCTTTTACGCTGCTGTAACGTTTCCTTCCTATCAAAATCTCTGTATCCCTGGCCCTATCTTCCAATTCCCACTTTGAAATAAATACAACTTTCGACAAATATTTTGCAGCAGGATCGATAAATAAATGCAAATATATGGTATTTTATCCTAGTATCCCTACCCCCTACCCCCTCTCCCCCCCCCCCCCCCCCCCCCCCCCCACAAGAAGCGTAACTTGAAGCGTTTGCAATTGGAGAAGTTTGATACGGACCAGGAATTGAAATGAATAGCTATGAATCGATTAACAGCGAGATACGAGGTGAGATTGAAACACCCGTCAGAGGGCTAAGAAAGAATCCTGAGTTGACGGCGTATTGTTTTAAGTGAGCATTTTGCAGCGACCTCACCATATTCTGGTTAAATATTCCTTCCACGGAAATCTGCTATTTCACGTTGAAATTATATTAATTTATCACCGTTTGTAACATCAGTAACCAGCTTAATGTTTGTGCGTTTAGTACCGGGTATGCTTGAAACAATTTATTGCAATGTAATAAGGTGGACGAGTTGAATGTGCAGATAGCTATTAATGATTATGCTATAGTTGGGTTCATGGAGACATGGCTTCAGGGGGACCAAGGCTGGGAGCTGAACATCCAGGGATATTCAATATTCAGGAGGGATAGACAGAAAGGAAAAGGAGGTGGGGTAGAGTTGCTGATGAGAGAGGAGATTAATGCAATAGAAATGAAGGACATTAGCTTGGAGGATGTAGAATCAATATGGGTAGAGCGGCGAAACTCTTAAGGGGCAGAAAGCACCAGTGGGAGTTTTGTACAGGCTATCTAACAGTAGTAGTCGAGTCGGGGATGGCATCATACAGGAAATTAGCTGCAACAAGGGTAAAACTGTTATAATGGGTGACATCAATCTACATATAGATTGGGTGAATCAAATGGGCAGGGGTGCTGAGGAAGAGGATTTCTTGGAACGTATGGGATCGTTTTCTAAACCAACATGCAGAGGAACCAACGAGGGAGCAGGCTATTCTAGACTGGGTATTGAGTAATGAGGAAGGGTTAGTTAGCAGTCTTGATGTGCGTGCCCCCCTTGGGCAAGAGTGACCATAATATGGTTGAGTTCGTCATTAGAATGGAGCGTGACATATTTAAGTCAGAAACAAGGGTTCTGAACTTAAACAAAGGTAACTATGAAGGTATGAGACGTGACTTGGCCAAGATAGACTGCCAAGTGATTCTTGAAGTGTTGACGGTGGATGTGCAATGAAAGGTATTCAAAGACTGCATGGATGAACTACAACAATTGTTCATCCCAGTTTGGCAAAGAATAAATCAGGGAAGTTAGTGCATCCATGGATAACAAGGGAAATCAGGGATAGTATTAAAACAAAAGATGAAGCATACAAATTAAACAGAAAAAACAGCCTACCAGAGGACTGGGAGAAATTCAGAAACCAGCAGTGGAGGACAAACGGCTTAATTAGGAAAGGGAAAATAGATTATGAAAGAAAACTGGCAGGGAACATAAAAACTGACTGCAAAAGTTTGTATTCATATGTGAAGAGAAAGAGCTTAGTTAAAACAAATGTAGGTCCCTTGCAGTCAGCAACAGGTGAATTGATCATGGGGAACAAGGACATGGCAGACCAATTGAATAACTACTTTGGTTTGTCTTCACTAAGGAAGACATAAATAATCTGCCGGAAATGGCAGGGAACCGGGGGTCAAATAAGGTGGAGGAACTGAGTGAAATCCAGGTTAGCCGGGAAGTCGTGTTGGTTAAATTCAATGGATTAAAGGCTGATAAATCCCCAGGGCCAGATAGTCTGCATCCCAGAGTACTCAAGGAAGTAGCCACAGAAATAGCAGATGCATTAGTGATAATTTTTCCAAAAGTCTTTAGATTCTGGAGTAGTTCCTGAGGGTTGGAGGATAGCTAATGTAACCCCACTTTTTAAAAAAAAGATGGAGAGAGAAAACAGGGAATTACAGACCAGTTAGTCTAACATCGGTAGTGGGGAAACTGCTAGAGTCAGTTATTAAAGATGGGATAGCACTACATTTGAAACGTGGTGAAATCATTGGACAAAGTCAGCATGGATTTACGAAAAGTAAATCATGTCTGACGAATCTTGTAGAATTTTTCGAGAATGTAACTAGTAGAGTGGATAAGGGAGAACCGGTGGATGTGTTATATCTAGACTTTCAGAAGCCTTTCGACAGGAAGGATTGGTATACAAATTTAAAGCAAATGGTATTGGGGGTTCTGTATTGATGTGGATAGAGAACTGGCTGGCAGGCAGGAAGCAAAGATACTTAGAGATAATATATATAAGTATCTGGATAAAGAGGATCTAATTAGGAACAGTCAACATTGATTTATGCCGGGAAGGTCATGTTTGACTAATCTTGAATTTTTTGAAGAGGTTACTAGGGAAATTGACGAGGGTAAAGCAGTGGATGTTGTCTATATGGACTTCAGTAAGGCCTTTGACGGTTCCTCATGGAAGGTTGGTTAAGAAGGTTCAACTGTTGGGTATAAATGCAGGAATAGCAAGATGGATTCAACAGTGGCTGAATGGGAGAAGCCAGAGGGTAATGGTGGATGGCTGTTTGTCGGGTTGGAGGCAGGTAACTAGTGGGGTGCCTCAGGGATCTGTGTTGGGTCCTTTGTTGTTTGTCATGTACATCAATGATCTGGATGAAGGGGTGGTAAATTGGATTAGTAAGTATGCAGATGATACCTAGATAGGGGGTGTTGTGGATAATGAAGAGGATTTCCAAAGTCTACAGAGTGATTTAGGCCAGTTGGAAAAATGGGCTGAAAGATGGAGTTTATTGCTGATAAATGTGAGGTGCTACACCTTGGCAGGACAAATCAAAATAGGACGTACATGGTAAACGGTAGGGAATTGAAGAATACAGTTGAACAGAGGGATCAGGGAATAACCATGCATAGTTCCTTGAAGGTGGAATCTCGTGTAGATAGGGTGGTAAAGAAAGCTTTTGGTATGCTAGCCTTTATAAATCAGAGCATTGAGTATAGAAGCTGGGATGTAATGTTAAAATTGTACAAGGCATTGGTGAGACCAAATCTGGAGTATGGTGTACAATTTTGGTCGCCCAATTATAGGAAGGATGTCAACAAAATAGAGAGGGTACAGAGGAGATTTACTAGAATGTTGCCTGGGTTTCAACAGCTAAGTTATAGAGATAGGTTGAATAAGTTAGGTCTTTATTCTCTGGAGCGCAGAAGGTTAAGGGGGGACTTGATAGAGGTCTTTAAAATGATGAGAGGGATAGACAGAGTTGATGTGGACAAGCTTTTCCCTATGAGAATAGGGAAGATTCAAACAAGAAGACATGACTTTAGAATTAAGGGACAGAGGTTTAGGGGTAACATGAGGGGGAACTTCTTTACTCAGAGAGTGGTAGCGGTGTGGAATGAGCTTCCAGTGGAAGTGGTGGCGGCAGGTTCGTTGGTATCATTTAAAAATAAATTGGATAGGCATATGGATGAGAAGGGTATGGAGGGTTATGGTATGAGTGCAGGCAGGTGGGACTAAGGGAGAAAAAGTTGTTCGGCGTGGACTTGAAGGGCCGAGATGGCCTGTTTCCGTGCTGTAATTGTTATATAGTTATATGGTTAAAGGGTCCTTTTCAGAATGGCAGGCAGTGATTAGTGGTGTACCGCAAGGCTTAGTGCTGGGACCCCAGCTATTTACAATATATATTAATGATTTGGATGAGCGAATTGAAGGCAACATCTCCAAGTTTGCAGATGACACTAAGCTGGGAGGTAGTGTTAGGTGTGAGGAGGATGGTAGGAGTCGGCAATGTGACTTGGATAGGCTGGGTGAATGGGCAAATGCCTGGCAGATGCAGTATAATGTGAATAAATGTGAGATTATCCACTTTGGTGGCAAAAATAGGAGGGTAGACTATTATCTGAATGGTGGCTAATTAGGAAAAGGAGAGATGCAACGAGACCTGGGTGTCATGGTACACCAATCATTGAAAGTAGGCATGCAGGTGCAGCAGGTAGTGAAGAAAGCAAATGGTATGTTAGCATTCATAGCAAAAGGATTTGAGTATAGGATAAGGGAAGTTCTACTGCAGTTGTATAGGGTTTTGGTGAGACCACACCTGGAGTATTGCGTACAGTTTTGGTTTCCAAATCTGAGGAAAGATATTCTTGCCACAGAGGGGGTACAGAGAAGGTTCACCAGACTGATTCCTGGGATGTCAGGACTTTCATATGAGGAAAGACTGGATGGACTTTGTTTGTACTTGCTAGAATTTAGAATGCTGAGGGGGGGGATCTTATAGAAACTTACAAAATTCTTAAGGTGTTGGATAGGCTAGATGCAGGAAGATTGTTCCCGATGTTGGGGAGGTCCAGAACAAGGGGTCACAGTCTAAGGATAAGGGGGAATTCCTTTAGGACCAAGATGAGGAAAACATTTTTCACACAGAGATTGGTGAGTCTCTGGAATTCTCTGCCACAGAAGGTAGTTGAGGCCTGCTCATTGGCTATATTTAAGAGAGAGTTAGATGTGGCCCTTGTGGCTAAAGGGATCAGGGGGTATGGAGAGAAGGCAGGTACAGGATACTGAGTTGGATGATCAGCCATGATCATATTGAATGGCGGTGCATGCTCGAAGGGCCAAATGACCTACTCCTGCACCTATTTTCTATCTTTCTATGTACTGTATCTAATTAAAAAAAAACTATATCAACCAGTTGTGAAAATGACACTGAATCGAACGATGATTGAAAATGCATGGGAATCGACTAATCATGATCCTGATGCGAATTTTTTAAGTCGAAAGTTGTATTTTATTTCAAAGTGGGAATTTGAAGATAGGGACAGAGATGCTACACAGAGATTTTAAACTCGAGAGAGCTCTTGGGTGAACTTGCACAGTTGGACAGGGCTTGAGTTAGTATCTATGGAGCGAAGGAAATAGCCAAAGTTTCAGGTCTGAAGAAGGGTTTCGACCCGAAACGTTGCATGTTTCCTTCGCTCCATAGATGCTGCATCGCCGCTAAGTTTCTCCAGCATTTTTGTCTACCGCAAAACGTCTCTGATTTCAGGAATGCCAAGGGCTAGAGAGAGACGAGATGGGGAGCGGGAGAGAGAGAGCACGCGAGAGAGAGAGGGAGGGAGAGAGCGAATTACAGAGAGACGCAACGTGGGTCGGTAGGTAAATTGAATGACTAACCCTCCAGACCAAGAAGCTCACCAAGAAAAATTCCTCAATCATGATGGTAAGTTTTAAGAAATTCTCAATGTGTCATTAATCCATCGATCTACATTCCTCAGTAAATGTAGTGCTGTTTTGAACAAGTGTTAATGACACCGCGGGAATTGTATTCAAAGGAACGCAGTGTCATTAATACTTGTTCATAAGTTCATAAATGATAGGAGCAGAATTAGGCCAGTTGGCCCATCAAGTCTACTCTGCCATTCGATCATGTCTGATCTATCTCTCCCTCCAAACCCATTCTCCTGCCTTCTCCCTGTAACCCGACACCGCTCTCCACTGCTTCCCCCCCCCCACCCCCCCCCACACACACACACACACACACACACACACACAGGGACAGAGACGCGCGCAGACATATACGCAGATAGAGACACACACACGCAGAAACACAGAGATATACACAGACACACACACACTAACAGACACCTACACAGACAGACACACACACAGGGTTAAATCCCACCCGTACCCTGGCCCGGACATTAACCCTGACACCAATGTTACAGATTGTTTCCCTCTCGCACTTATCCAGCCTGTTGTATTTTGTTTCTGCTTCAGTTCTTTTAACTCTATCCCCCCCGACCAAGAGCGGGCCGGTATGCCGCCGATTTCATACATATCCGACCCTTTTGCGCCCCACACCCACACACACCGCCCGCACCCGGCGTTTAGCGTTGAATACTTACGGCTGTGTTCGCTGCAGTGCTGGGGCTTGCTAACCTGTTTGCGCCTGGACAGTCAGTCTGGTGGGGGCTGTGAGACTCCTACACCTCCCCCAGGGCCCGGTACTCCCCCCCGTCCAGACCAGTCTCGGCCGCTCTGGCGGCAGCGAGTCCTCATTTACTGAGGAATGTGAATGAGAGCATTGATGACTCATTGTATAACCACTTGTTAACTACTGGCTGTTAGCAAGTGCTACAGTAGGAGGTTAACACATCGTTTGGGTCTGGCGAATGTGTTTTTTTAAATCGTTATTTAACAAAGCAAATTTGTATTTCTATATGAAATTAACGCTGGGCCCAATTTGGAAAAATCGGTCCAATCGGTTTAAGGCTGAAGAAGGGTCTCGACCCGAAACGTCGCCTATCTCCTTCGCTCCTTAGATGCTGCTGCACCCGCTGAGTTTCTCCAGCTTTTTGTGTAACCCCCAATCGGTTTAAGGCTGGCCCTGACTTCACTCCGCTCTCTTTCCCTTCTCTGAACCAAAGGAATTTAAACTACAGATCAATATACAGCGCAGACGGAAGTGGTCAAGATGAGACTTTTAATTATATAGATAATGGTCTTGCTATCGTGTTTGGCGTGGACATTGCGGGCTGAAGGGTCTGTTCTTGTCCTGCACTGTTCGGCATGTTTTATGTTATAAATCTATAAGCTTCCTTAAGCTGGGAGTGTGTAAATGTACAATCTGATATCTATTGCAATAGCAGGAAATCACTGTCACCTTTTGAATCAAAATATTTTAGCCACCTTTACTCTGTGTGGAAATATCAAAGTCCACAGGACGTAGCTTTAAGGAGAGAAGGGCATAATTTAATGATGTTCAAGACTTCTTCAGGCCTGTTCATAAATTATAGGAGCAGAATTAGGCCATTCGGCCCATCAAGTCTACCGAATGCTAGTTTATTTTAGACACAAGTTTGTGGGTGCCTGGAAAGCACTGCCAGAGCTGGTGGTGAAGACAGATAAGTGGCATTTTAGAGGCCTTTCAATGGGCAGCACGGTGGTTCACAGCGGTCGAGTTGCTGCCTTATAGTGCAAGAGTCCCGGGTTCGATCCTGACTACGGGTGCTGTCTGTGCGAAGTTTGTACACTCCTCCATGACCTCTGTAATCCATTTCCTCCAGTAGCTCTACTGCTGTGTCACGACTTGTGTTGAAGTTGATACTACAGCAGTTAAATGGCCAGAACACCAAATTAATAACACAATCATTAATAATAACATTAATAACCTTAAGTAAAAATGGTTATGGGCACATTGGAAAAAAACCCGATTGAACACAGCTAATTAGTGTTATTTTCCCTTTGCTTTGAAAACTTTTGGCATGGGCATAGTAATGGGTTTGCACAAGATTAATGGCAAATTGCACACTGCCTCTCCTTTAATCCACTATTAATTGACTTTGGTTCCAAGTCTGTCTTTAAGCTTCATGTGCCAACATTTCCAGTTTATTTTAACATTACTAGAATGCTCTTGCTACTTTCAACTGAGAGTGGAGCTATTTTCAAGGCACACCTAGATTTGCTGGAGGTTCATTTAGAATCTGGGCTTTTCCAGAACAAACCAATGCAACATTTTAGGTCTCGACCCAAAACGTGACCTCCATGTTCTCCAGAGGTGCTAACTGACCTGCTGAGTTACTCCAGCACTTTGTGTCTTTTTTTTCGTAAACCAGCATTTCCAGTTCCTTGCTTCTAAATTAAACTATACTCCAACGTACATTTTAAAGGTGGAGCTTGACAGATTCTTGATTAGTACTGGTGTTATGGGGAGAAGGGGAGAGAATGGGATTGAGAGGGAGAGATAGATCAGCCATGATCGAATGGTGGAGTAGACTTGATGGGCCGAATGGCCTAATTCTGCTCCTATAATTTATAAACAGGCCTGAAGAAGTCTTGAACCTAAATGCTGCCTATTTGTCTTCAGAGATGTTGCCTGACCCGCTGATTTACTTCAGCGTGCTTTTATTTAAACATGGGCTTGTACTACCTTCAGTCTTGAAAGCACAATATTATTAGTCCTCCTCTAGGCTGAACTATTGCTGCCTGCCTTTCCTCTTGGTGCTAAATGTCTATGTAAATAAACCGCAAAAAATGCAAACTGCAAATAAGTCAATGTTCTCCAGAGATGCTGCCTGGCCCGCTGACTTACTCCAGCACTCTGTTGCTCTTTTGCTGCAAAATCAAAGGTTAGGTGATGTGGAATCTGCCTTCCCAAGTGAGTCAGATTATCAGGATCTCGAGCATTTCAATACACAGATGTTCTCTCTCACAGTTAGGTGCCAAATGACATGTATAACTCATCTAGTTGCCAGTAAAATCTCCTCCGTAGGTTTCTGCTAACATTGGTGTGCGTGTCTATGTGTGTGTGTGTTTCTGTGTGTGTCTGTCTGTGTGTGTCTGTGTGTGTGTCTGTGCGTGTTTGGCTGTGTGTGCCTGTGTGTGTCTGTGTGCGTGTGTCTGTGTGCATTTGTGTTTGTGTTTGTGTGTCTGTCTATATGTGTGCGTGTGTGTATCTGTGTGTGCGTCTCTGTGCGTGTGTGTGTCTGTGTGTGTGTCTCTGTTTCTGTGTGTTTGTGTCTGTGTGTGTGTCTGTGTGTGTGTCTGTCTGTGTTTGTGCATCTGTGTTTGTCTGTATGCATGTTTGTGTGTGTGAGTCTGTGTGTGTGTGTGTCTCTGTGTCTGTCTATGTGTGTGCATGTGTGTGTGTGTCTGTGTGTGCGTCTCTGTGTTTGTGTGTCTCTGTGTTTGTGTGTGTGTGTGCATCTCTGTCTGTCTCTGTGTCTGTGTGTCTGTGTGTGTGTCTCTGAGTGTGTGTGTGTGTGTATGTTTCTGTTTTCCCTTGACCACAGTAGTGCCACGGCTTCTGCGCAGAAATTTAACATTCCGAGAACGATACCACTTAAAGGTTTAGCTTAGTGATAGAGGGTGGAAATGCGCCCATAGCCAATACTGACCATAGATCACCTGTTCACCCTATAGTTCTATGCTATCCCACTTTCCCATTCACTTCCTATGCACCTATCTCTAGGGGCCGATTCACCTGCAAACCCATATGTCTTTGGGATTTGGAAAGACACCAGAGGAAGCCAGATTGTGTTAGTTTTAGTTTTAGTCTTCGGTCCACTGAGTCCACACTGACCATTGTTCAACTGTTCAGTAGGTTCCCGTTTTCCCACTTTTTGTAACCTAGAGGCAAATTAACCGACAAAACCCCATGTCTTTAGAATGCAGAAGGAAACTGAAGCACCTGGACTAAACTTGTGTGGTCATGGAGAGAACGTGTGGACATGCAAACTCCACACAAACAGCGCCGGAGGCAAGGATCAAACCCCAAATTATTTTTTGTTTGCTTAATTGGAACTGTAAACATGCTGGCAAAACAAAATGTTTATATACAGGGCTGAATTGGTTTTTTTTTAAATATTTTTATTAGAAGCTATGCATGTTGCCAACAATATAACAGTTCTTCAAATACACATTTAACTTGTTTAAAAAATTATACAAATATTATGAAGTAATTTATGTATGCTTCTGTTTTTTTTGGAAAGTAAAGAAGTAAAGGAATAGATCTATAATCAATAAAGATAGTGAATAAATAATAATGATTAGGATTTTATAAGAAGAAATAAATAAAATAAAAAGTAAAGAAAAAAATAAAAATAAATAAAAACTAAAAGAAAAGAAAACAATTATTATATAATTTTAAAAAATGAAGTATACATCTTAATAATGAATGGAACAATTTCACATAACAATATCTATAGAGACGTGTATACAAATTCCAGAATAAATCTTTTCATCTAATCCTACAACTGGGTACTTATTGAGTTACAATGCTGAGCTCAGCTACCTCTTTAAATAGTCAGTGAATGGAGACCATATTTGTTCAAAAAGTTCATATTTGTCCATTAGGACAAACCTAATTCTCTCCAAATACAAAGTCTCCAACATTTCCACTGTCCACATTTTAATTGTCGGGGATAATGCTCCCTTCCAGAATTTTAATATTAATTTATTTCCAATTATCAAACAGTAATCAAGAAAATTTATTTGACTTACTGTTAATATTAGGCTTGAATCAGGAACTCTTAATATTATTAGCTTTAGATCGGGGTTCAATTTAGTTTTAAGAACTTCAGAAATGATTCTAAAAATATCAGCCCAATAACTATTAAGTTTTATGCATGTTACAAAACTATGCGTTAAATTAGCTTCTGAATTCTGACATTTATCGCAAATAGAAGAGCTGTTAGGAAAAATTCTATTTAATTTTGTTTTTAAGTAGTGTACTCTATGTAATACTTTGAATTGTATCAAGGTATGTCTGGCATTTAACGAGCAATGGTGTATACGTTGTAAACTTTGATTCCAAGTATCTTTCATTATGGTTGGTTGAGAAGGTTCAATCTTTGGGTGTTAATGGCGGAGTAGCAAGATGAATTCAACAGTAGCTGAATGGGAGATGCCAGAGAGTAATGGTGGATGGCTGTTTGTCAGGTTGGAAGCCGGTGACCAGTGGGGTGCCTCAGGGATCTGTGTTGGGTCCACTGTTGTTTGTCATGTACATCAATGATCTAGATGATGGGGTGGAAAATTGGATAAGTAAGTATGCAGAGGATACTAAGATAGGTGGTGCTGTGGATAACGAAGTAGATTTCCAAAGTCTACAGAGAGATTTGGGCCATTTGGAAGAATGAGCTGAAAGATGGCAGATGGAGTTTAATGCTGATAAGTGTGAGGTGCTACATCTTGGCAGGACAAATCAAAATAGGACTACATAGTAAATGGTAGGGAATTGAGGAATGTTGTGGAACAGAGGGATCTAGGAAAAACTGTGCATAATTCCCTGAAGGTGGAATCGCATGTAGATAGGGTAGTAAAGAAAGCTTTTGGTGTGCTGGCCTTTATAAATCAGAGCATTGAATATAGGAGTAGGGAAGTAATGTTAAAATTGTACAAGGCATTGGTAAGTCCAATTCTGGAGCATGGTGTACAATTTTGGTCGCCTAATTATAGGAAGGATGTCAACAAAATAGAGAAAGAACAGAGGAGATTTACTAGAATGTTAACCATATAACCATATAACAATTACAGCACGGAAACAGGCCTTCTCGGCCCTTCCAGTCCATGCCAACCGTTTATTTTCCCCTGGTCCCATCTATCTGCACTCAGGCCATACCCCTCCATTCCCTTCCCATCCATATACCTATCCACTTTACTTTTAAATGTTAAAATCGGTCCTGCCTCCACCACTTCTGCAGGAAGATCCAGGAAAATGTTGCCTGGGTTCCAGCAACTAAGTTACAGAGAAAGGCTGAACAAGTTAGGTCTTTATTCTATGGAGTGCAGAAGGTTAAGGGGAGACTTGATTGAGGTCTTTAAAATGATGAAAGGGATAGACAGAGTTGACGTGGATAAGCTTTTCCCATTGAGGGTAGGGAAGATTCAAACAAGAAGGCATGACATGAGAATTATGGGACAGAAGTTTAGGAGTAACATGAGGGGAAACTTCTTTACTCAGAGAGTGGTGGCTTTGTGGAATGATCTTCCAGCAGAAGTGGTGGAGGCAGGATCGATTTTTACATTTAAAAGTAAAGTGGATAGGTATATGGACGGGAAGGGAATGGAGGGGTATGGTGTGAGTGCAGGTAGATGGGACAAGGAGAAAATAAATGGTCGGCACGGACTGGAAGGGCCGAGAAGGCCTGTTTCCGTGCTGTAATTGTTATATGGTTATATGGTTACATGATAGATAGGCCTATTTAGTTTTCCCAAATCTGTTGGTATGATTCTGTTGTTGGGATTTTCCTATCCAAAAAAGTATTATATATGTACGCTATTAGTTTTTCTGTATTTGGGTGCTTGTTAAGCAATTCATACAGTATTCCTGGTTCTCTAATCTTATAGTCGTGCATGTTTGACTTGATATAGTCTCTAATTTGTAAATACCTAAAAAGTTATTTGGATGCCATCCATAGATATCTTTTAACTCTTGAAATGGGAGAAATTTTCCTTTCCTGTAAAGGTGTTCTATCCTTATAATTCCTAAATTTTTCCAATGTCTAAACCCCTTATCCAATGTAGGTTTAAATAAAGGATTATTCATAATTGGTAAACAAAGCGAACTATTATCCAAATGTAAAGTCTTAACTATTGGTTTCCAAATACGTCTATTACTATGAATTATAGGGTTTTCCCCATAAGTTTTTTTGTTGTACTTCCCTTGGAGCAAAGAGAATCAAACTTGTATCAAAAGGTAAACAGTCTTCCTTTTCCATCTTTAGCCAAGCTGGTTCCTGATCCATTTTTACCAACCAAAAATTAATATTCTTAATCTGAACTGCCCAAAAATAAGATAGAAAAGTAGGTAGCGCTAATCCTCCATTTATCTTAGATTTACATAAATGTTTTTTACTTATTCTGTGATTTTTATAATCCCAAATAAAGCTGTTAACAATATAATAGATTAAAAAAAATGTTTTAGGGCGGTATAGAGGGATAGCTTGAAATAAATATAATAATTGTGGTAAAAAAATCATTTTTATAGCATTGATTCCGCCAATCATTGATTTGGTAGTGTTTTCCAATACAGAATATTCTTTTTTAATTTATTAAATAGTTGATTTGAATAAAAAATTATAAGATTTGAATACATTAATTGTTATATATTTAATTTTGTCCGTAACTATTTTAAATGGGAATTGTTGTAATATATTTGATTTTATTCCAGTTATAGGCATAATTTCACTTTTATTCCAATTAATTCTATATCCTGAAAATGTACCAAACGTAGTTATAACATTAAGTAGATTAGGAATACTAATCTCCGGTTTTGTAATATATATTAAGACATCATCTGCATATAAAGATATTTTATTCGTTGTGGTATTGGTATTGTATCCATATATTTCTGGCTCTGATCTAATCCTTTCGGCTAATGGTTCAATTGCAAGAGCAAATAATAAGGGTGATAATGGGCATCGTTGTCTACAACCCCTAAAGAGATTAAATTTGGATGATAACATTTGATTTGTTAGTATTCTTGCTGTTGGGTTAGCGTATAACATTTTAACCCATTTACAAAATCTATCCCTCAGTTGAAATTTCTGCATTATCTTGAGTAAGTAAGGCCATGCAACCTGGTCAAATGCTTTTTCCACATCTAATGAAATGACAGCTAATTCAATATCATTAATTCTTTTTGAATATATGATATTGAATAGACGTCTCAAGTTATAAGTGGAATAACGTTTGGGAATAAAGCCTGTTTGATCATGATGTATTAATTTATTAATCACTGAACTTAACCTTTGAGATAAAATTTCAAATGATCAGTATTTAGAAGAGCAATTGCTCTATATGACCCAGGATCTTCCAGATCCTTATCTACTTTAGGAATGAGTGTAATTGTAGACTCATTTAGACTTTCTGGTAACTTTCCTTGTTCATAAGCATATTTATATATTGTTTGTAAACATGGGGAAATCAAGTCGTGAAACTTTTTATAAAATTCAACACTTAGACCATCGGGGCCAGCAGCTTTTCCATTTTTCAAAGATCTGATTGATTCCTCAATGTCTTTTACTGATATTTCAGCATCTAACAAGTCTCTGCCTTCTGGGTCTAAACTTTTAATATGACATTCATGTACTGGGCTGAATTTGTGCAAACTGAATGAGATATACCAGTTATTTGTCTGGCATTGCCATGAAGTTTGAACAGATTGGGTAAGAACAGCTCTTGGGTTGGGCTTTGAAAGTTACACTGTGATTTATTGAAGGAGAACTGTTACTGATGCTCACAAGTTTATACACTATGTACAAAGAGTCTGAAGATGGGTCTCAACCCGATACGTCACCCATTCCTCTATCCAGAGATGAGTTACTCCAGCATCATCCAGTGTCAATCTATGATTTACAAAATAATGCAATGATATTCTCCCAGCATCACTTGGGCTAGGAATTACTCAACTACACAACCAGAGAGCAGTGCTGAACTATTATCTACCTTATTGGTGACCCTCGGATTATCCTTTGCTTGCTTTACCTTGTACTAAACATTATTGCCTTATTATGTATCTGTACCTTGTAAATTGCTTGATTGTAATGATGTTTTGTCTTTCTGTTGACAGGATAGCACGTGACAAAAACCTGTTCACTGTACCTTGGTACACGTGACAATAAACTAAACTGAACTGAACTGAGAAAAATATCAGCAGTGTGTAGAGAAATTTGTGGGCTTGCAAATCAAAATCGTTTTCTGCATTTAGTTATACAGCATGGAAACAGGCCCTTCAGCCCAACTTGCCCACGCATGGCCAAGTGTAGCTGGCCAACATGTCCCAGCTACACTAGGCCCACCTGCCAGCATTTGGCCCATATCTCTCCCAACGTGTCCTATCCATGTACCTGTCTTAAAGTTTATTAAATGTTGGGATGGTCCCAGCCTCAACTAACTCATCTGGCAGCTTATTCCATACACCCATCACCCTCTGTGTTAAAAGGTTACCCCTCAGATTCCTGTTAAATTTTTTCCCCTTCACCTTAAACCTATGTCTTCTGGTCCTCGATTCCCCTACTCTGGGCAAGAGACTCTGTTCTTCTACCTGATCTATTCCTGTCATTTATGGGGAAGCATTAGGAATTATGTCCAACATTAGGAAGCTTTCCAGTTGAGACTGAGGCAGAGTGCGATTACCTGTGGCAATAGGGTTGCCAGCTTTCTCACTTCCAAATAAAGGGCAAAAGGTCAAAATACGGGACAAGTTCCCGACGGCAATTTGTTGACCGACTTGGCCGTGGCTGGGTGAATCATGAGTTGGCCCGAGTGCTGGACTGTACACAAAGCCCATTTGACAGGCCAGCTGAGGGGTTTTGGCCCGGGTGACTTTGTGCGCAATGTCCGGCACCCCATCCAACTCATGAACCAATGATCGGCCATGAGAAGGAGGGGTGGTGGTGTCAGCGGTAAGCGAAGGTCCAAAGGTCAGACAGCTAGCTGGGCTGCCGACCGACTGGGCCATGGACGAGGCGCTGCAGCTGCACTCCATGGGCTGAACTATGAGGCGGGGACGGATTTGGCGCTCCGAAACCGACAGTCCCCTCGACCTGAGTAGTACCAGTCAAATACGGGACAAGGGCGGTACTGTATGGGAAAAATAAATTTAGCCCAAAATCCGGGATGTCCCGGCTAATACAGGACAGTTGGCAACCCTATATGGAAATTGGAATCATAGTTATACAGCAAGGAAGCAGGCCTTTCAGCCCATCTGTTTAAAATACGAGATTAAAATTGTGTTTGTCCACCCTGGTTTCATATTCCTGTTGTGCGATGTCTAGAATTTCTGAAAGTAACACACTAGGTACAACATTCGAGATCGAGGGGGTAAACGCTGTGGTTTGTACCCCTCAACGTTGTTCCCTTCACTCTGTGAAAAACACCAGGCCATGAATTGGAGTTCTCTTCTGTGTGTAAATAGTCTTTAAAAAATGATTTGTTATGGAGCAGGAGTTTCTAATTAGCTTACGTACCAGTGTAACCAAAACAGACTAACAGGTTGTTTGTTGTGTAAGAAGGAACTACAGATGCTGGTTTAAAACAAAGATAGACGCAAAAAGCTGGAGTAACTCAGCAGGACTGACAGTTTCTCTCGAGAGAAAGAATGGGTGATGTTTTAGGTAGAGACCCTTCTTCAGACTGGTTAGGGATAAGAGAAACAAGAAATATAGACGGTGATGTGGAGTGATAAAGGAAACAGGCCATTGGAAGCTGTTTGTAGGGTGAAAACGAGAAGCTGGTGCGACTGGGTGGGGGAGGGATAGAGAGAGAGAGCGAATGTCGGGACTACCTGGTGTGAGAGAAATCAAGATTTGTACCACTGGGCTGTAAGCTGCCCAAGCAAAATATGAGATACTGTTCCCCCAATTTGTATTTAGCTTCACTCACTCTGACAATGGAGAAGACTGAGGACAGAAAGGTCTGTGTGGGAATGGGAAGGAGAATTAAGGTGTCCAGCAACCGGGAGATCAGGTTGACTGAGTGAAGGTGTTCCACGAAATGATCGCCCAGTCTGCATTTGCTTGTTATTCTTTGCTCTGAAACATCAGAGGATCAGGGGAGACCTGATAGAAGAATGTAAAATTTGGGAGACATAGTGTCAAAGTTTGTTTCTTAAAAAGCAGATAGCAACAAAACTGTTAAAGGTCGACCATGGCAATCTTTAATTGATTCATCAGACGGGAGTGGCCATCTACAATCAGCACAAACATTACTCAGTGCTTCTCAGGCTCCCACTCACAGAACAAAGGACAGTTAGCACAATTATACATTTTTCTAATCTGTAAAACACTCCTACCCAGTTTGCATATGCCATGAATGAAAGATTCTGTAGCCTTTCAAAATATAGGAAAGCTGGGTCCAAATCAAGCTCATCCAATAACAAGTTATTACTTATGTCTGGTGCGTCAGCTATTTTGTTAGATTGTGGCTTCTTTATGGCCTTGAAGAAGCACATGTTATTGCTGCAGGCTGTCATCTTAATGTCTTTATTAAAAAGACAACCTGTCCCCCATATTGTGTTCCATATAATTTACAAAGTCATTCAGACTTGGCTCCGAACCATTCTTTTGTTCTATTAGTCCATGCTTTTAGAAACATAGAAACATAGAAAATAGGTGCAGGAGTAGGCCATTCGGCCCTTTGAGCCTGCACCGCCATTTAATATGATCATGGCTGATCATCCAACTCAGTATCCTGTAACTGCCTTCTCTCCATACACCCTGATCCCTTTAGCCACAAGGGCCACATCTAACCCGCTCTTAAATATAGCCAATGAACTGGCCTCAACTACCTTCTGTGGCAGAGAATTCCAGAGACTCACTACTCTCCGTGTGAAAAATGTTTTCATCATCTCGGTTCTAAAGGAATTCCCCCTTATCCTTAGACTGTGACCCCTTGTTCTGGACCTCCCCAACATCGGGAACAATCTTCCTGCATCTAGCCTATCCAACACCTTAAGAATTTTGTAAGTTTCTATAAGATCCCCCCTCAGTCTTCTAAATTCTAGCGAGTACAAGCCTAGTCCATCCAGTCTTTCCTCATATGAAAGTCCTGACATCCCAGGAATCAGTCTGGTGAACCTTCTCTGTGCCCCCTCCATGTCAAGAATGTCTTTCCTCAGATTTGGAGAGCAAAACTGTATGCAATACTCCAGGGGTGGTCTCACCAAAACCCTGTACAACTGCAGTAAAACCTCCCTGCTCCTATACTCAAATCCTTTTGCTATGAATGCCAACATACCATTTGTTTTGTTCACTGCCTGCTGCACCTGCATGCCTACTTTCAATGATTGGTGTACCATGACACTCAGGTGTCGTTGCATCTCCCCTGTATCCTAATCTGCCACCATTCAGATAATAGTCTACCCTCCTGTTTTTGCTACCAAAGTGGATAACCTCACATTAATTCATATTATACTGCATCTGCCATGCATTTGCCCATTCATCCAGCCTATCTAAGTCACCTTGCAGCCTCCTAGCATCCTCCTCACACCTAACACTACCCCCCAGCTTAGTGTCATCTGCAAACTTGGAGATGTTGCATTCAATTCCCTCGTCCAAATCATTAACATATATTGTAAACAGCTGGGCTCCCAGCACCGAGCCTTGCGGTACCCCACTAGTCACTGCCTGCCATTCTGAAAATAACCCATTTACTCCTACCTGTTGCTTCGTGTCTGCCAGCCAGTTCTCTATCCACATCAATACTGAACCCCCAATACCGTGTGCTTTAAGTTTATATACTAATCTCTTTTGTAGAAGAGCGACTCCATTTTACATTTGACTATTAGCCAAATGCCCAGTCTGCGTTTGCTTGTTATTATTTGCTCTGAAACATGAGAGGATGAGGGGAGACTTGATAGAAGAATGTAAAATTTGAGAGGCATAGATAGAGTAAACTGTCAGAACCTTTCTCCCAGAGTGGAAATGTCGAAGACTAGAGGGCAGAGCTTTAAGGTGAGAGAGGCAAAGTTTAAAGCCGATGTGCGGGGCAAGTTTTTATACAAATATGCCCTTCGAGCCAGCACCGCCATTCAATATGATCACGGCTGATCTAAATTCAGTACCCTGTTCCTGCTTTTACCCCATATCCCTTGATTCCATTAGCCCTAATAGATAAATCTAACTGACGTTAGAAATGATAACCAAAGAACATAAAATGTGTTTTCTACTTGGAGACTTAAACATCAACCTCCTTAAAAGTGATTCACCTCTCTCGACAGATTTCCTTAATGTTCTCTTTTCGAATTGTTAAATATTTTTTATTAGAAGTAAGTACATATCAAGATAAGGATATACATGTCATATACATTCTTAATATTATTAATATTAACAATTATTTCTAATTTGTACTTCTATGAGTTTTTCATTTTTTATATAGATAGAAAATATAAGAGAAAAATAAAATAAAGATCGAGATTCAGAAAAATGAATGAAGTATTAAGCAGTTTGTACATCATTGGAGATATATCATGGGTCATTATATGTAAATCTTCGTCTATTTCTTCGTTCAGGCATCAGTCAGGTTCTCGCACCGAACCACTTTGACCCTTTAAATATTCAATAAATATTCCATATCCCTCTGAATTGATCCAACTTGCCCAGAAGGACAAGTCTTAACCTTTCAAGATGAAGTGGCTCCGACATTTCAGTGATCCACATTTTGATTGTGGGGGATATAGGACCTTTCCAAAATTTCAATATAAGTTTTTTCCCAATTATTAAACTGTAATCAATAAAAATTCTTTGATTTATTGTTATTAATTGATCTGTTTCTAATATTCCTAATATTATTAATTTTGAGTCAGGAAGCAAATTTGGATTAACAACATTCGAGATTATCTTAAAAATTTCTGCCCAAAAGGTAGTAATTTTTATACAGTTTGTGAATGAGTGCGTTAGATTAGCTTCTAAGTGTTGACATTTATCACATATGGCTGGTATATTTGAAAAAATTCTATGTAATTTTGATTTGGAATAATGTAATCTATGTAGTACTTTAAATTGTATCAAGATGTGTCTAGCATTTAACGAACAATGATGTATATTTTGTAAACTTTAATTCCATATTTCTGGAATTGTTTGACCTAATTCGTTTTCCCATGAATGCCTATATGTTTCTATCATTGGTACATCATTTTCTAATAAAATATTATAAATATATGATATCAATTTTTCTGTATTTGGATGTTTATTTAGACATTCATCTAAAATTTCTGCCTTTCTATTTCTAATTTGCTGAGTGTTTGATTTTACATAGTCTCTGATTTGTAAATATCTAAAATAATCTTTTGAATGTAATCCATAAATTTGTTGTAGTTCTTGAAATGAAAGAAAGGAGTTTTCCCTGTAAAGATCACCCATCCTATTAATTCCATAATTTTTCCATTGTGAAAAACCTTTGTCCATCATTGAAGGTTTAAATGTGACATTGTTTACAATGGAGAAAGCTGGTGGTATACATTCCAATTTTAATATTTTCTTAAGTTATTTCCAGATACGTATCCCACTCTCTATTATAGGGTTTTCTTTATAGGTTTTCTTAGCTAGTTTAGCATTGGCGAATAAAATCGTGCTAATGTCAAAAGGTGTACAATCTTCTTTTTCCATTTTTAACCAATTTGGTTGTTTATCTAATTCCTCCAGCCAAAAATTCATATTTTTAATACTAACTGCCCAGTAATAAAACATAAAATTTGACAATGCTAGACCTCCATTTATTTTTGATTTACATAAGTGTTTTTTATTTATTCTATGACTCTTATATTCCCAGATAAAATCGGCGACTATAGACTCAACTTTTTTTTTAAAGTTTTTAGGAAGGTATATTGGTATCAATTAGAAAAGATATAGTATTTGTGGAAGAAAAATCATTTTTATTGCATTAATTCTACCTAACATTGAGATAGGTAATGTTTTCCAATATCAAAATATTCTGAAGAAGGGTCTCGACCCGAAACGTCGCCTATCTCCTTCACTCCTTAGATGCTGCTGCACCCGCTGAGTTTCTCCAGCTTTTTGTGTAACCCTCGATTCTCCAGCATCTGCAGTTCCTTCTTTAACATCAAAATATTCTTATTTAGTTTATTCAGTAATGGTGGGAAATTAGATTTAAATAAAGAATCATATCTTTTTGTTACATGAATTCCAAGATATTTTATTTTTTCTTTTGCTATCTTAAAAGGATATTGCTGTAATGTATGTAGATTATTTAGCATTATTGGTATAAGTTCATTTTTATTCCAATTAATACTATATCCTGAAAACGAACCAAATTCAGTAATTAAATTTAATAAATTTAAAATACTAATTTCCGTTTTTGTAATATAAAGTAATACATCATCAGCATATAAGGAGATTTTATTTTCAGTTTCTCTAGTTTCGTACCCATATATTTCAGGATGTAATCTCACGCTTTGAGCTAATGGTTCAATTGCAAGTGCAAACAATAGTGGGGATAAGCGACAACCTTGTCTACAGCCTCGGGATAAATTAAATTTAGTTGATAACATTTGATTTGTTAATATTCTAGCTGTTGGATTCGCATATAATAATTTAACCCATGATATAAACTTCGCTCCCAACTTAAAAGTTTCCATGACCGAAAACAGATAAGACCATTCCACCTGGTCAAAGGCCTTCTCCGCGTCTAATGAAATAATTACTAGGTCTTTATCTCTTTTCGAATATATAATATTGAATAATTGTCTCAGATTATATGAAGAATATCATTTTGGTATAAATCCTGTTTGATCTGGATGAATGAATTTGTTAATCACTGAGCTTAGTCTTTGTGCTAGTATCTTAGTTAGTATTTTTTGATCAGTGTTTAAAAGAGCTATAGCTCTATATGATCCTGGATCATCCAGATCCTTATCTATTTTTGGAATAAGCATTATAATAGATTCATTTAACGTTTCTGGTAATTTCTGTTGGGTATAAATGTGTTCATAAAGTGTCTTTAAACGTGGTACAATCAAATCATAGAATGTTTTATAAAATTCCGAACCAATACCATCTGGTCCAGAAGTTTTACCATTTTTTAATGATTTAATAGATTCTTTGATTTCTTTTACTGTTATTTCAGCATTTAATGATTCTATATTTTCTAAATCCAACCCTTTAATTTACATTTTTTTTTTAAATGCTTCTATTCCTATCCGGTTTTCTGCCGTTTTAACTGAATATAAATTTTTATAATAGTGCAAAAATCTCTCATTAATATCTCTAGGATGTACTAGTAGTTCGCCATTACGTGATTTAATCCTATGGATTATTTTTTCTCCCTCCAGTTTCCGTAATTGATGGGCCAATAATTTTTGGGGTTTATCTCCAAATTCAAATTGTAATTGTTTAGTATATTGATAGAGTTTTACCACTTGATCTGAATATATTTAGTTTAATTTGTATTTCAATACAGCAATTTTATTATGTTTTATCATAGTTGGGTTAACAGCATTCTCTGTATCTAATTGTTTAATCTCCTTTTCCAATGCCTGTTGTTCCCTCCGATTCTCTTTGTTAAAAAATGCTTGAGAAGAAATCATAATTCCACGAGTAAATGCTTTAAAAGTTTCCCATAATAGAGATGAAGATATTTCCGGTTTATCATTTATTTCAAAGAAAATCTTAATCTGTTCTGCAATATATTTCTGAGTTACTTTGTCCTTTAAAATTTGTGGGTTAAGTCTCCACTGTCTCTGTTTTTCCATTTTACTATTTATTTTGATCTTAAATGTTAAAGGTGCATGATCTGAGATTGTAATATGATGGTATTTTGAATTATAAGTGTGTGAAATAAGTTTAGAGTCTACCAGAAAATAGTCTATTCTTGAATATGTTTTATGTACAGGTGAATAAAATGAATATTCTCATCCAGTTGGATTTTCTATTCTCCAAACGTCTTTAATATTACTACTATCTATGTATGCATTCAGTAAATCACTTGAATGCGATTTGATTTTCCGTTGCTTTGATAATCTATCTAGATAAGAATCTAGGGTACAATTTATATCTCCTCCAATTATTAAGTTGTGTTGCGTTAATTCCGGGATAGTATTAATTATTTTCTTAAAGAACAATGGGTTGTCAAAGTTTGGTCCATAAACATTGACAAAATCATTTTTTGTGCATTTAATTCTCCTATTACAATAATATATCTGCCGTCACTGTCATTTGTAGTTGATGTGTGTTTAAATAAAGTGCCTTTACGAAATAATATTGCTACACCTCTAGATTTATGTGTAAAAGAGGAACGGTATACTTTATCTATCCATTTAGCTTCCAATCTATGCTCTGCATCTTTTTTTAAATGTATCTCTTGGATGAAAGCTACATCTGTTTTAAGTGCTTTTAAATGTGTCAATACTTTACCTCTCTTTACTGGTTCATTAATGCCTTTAACGTTCCAGCTACGAAACGTTATTCCTTCATTCCCCATATTCGTGTTTAAGTCTTGCATCTTTTATTTAGGGGGGTCTATAATAGAGCAAATGGTTCAGTTCGACAGACCCGACCTTACACCTGAACTCCAAATAGACGAATTTCAAGACCCTTGAGTGTCTCTCACGTATATATCTCCTTTGAATATATTTATAACTCCATTCATATTTAAAATAATAGAGATAGATTATAATATGGCCAAAAAAAGGATAGATAAAGTGGTTAGTAATGTGTGTAAAGATGGAAAAAACTACATCTAGAGTTAGTGTAGTTAGTGAAAGCCATTCTAACATGGCTAAATATCTACAGACTTCCGTAGCTGATGTTGAAAACTTATCAGCTCCTTGGTTTCTTAAGATTATTAAACCGTAACAGTCTCTTACCGGGGATATTAAATTCTGGAGTATACAAATTCCATTAGTCAGGAATGTGAAGATACATATATTTAAAACATATTAAGTAAATATAATTTTAAAAAAAGGGAATTTAAAAAACCCTATAGGGGAAAGGAAGGAGAATAAAAAAAAGGGGGGGGGGGGAGAAAAAGGACGAATGAAATCTCACTATATATTCTACACAGTTATAATTATTTTATCTAATTCTAAATAGTTCAGTTATAATTAAATATTAGAGATTAATGATAATTATTACTTCTGATTAATAGTAACACTGTTAGTATTTATTAGTTTGTATTAGTAGTGCTACTATTCTAAATATTAATATCCATAGGAGAGTTTCCAATCCGCTTCTTTCTCCAGCCTCCTTAAACAAGTCCTTTGTTCCATCCAATCTGGCAAAGTCAGTTTATTCCTTGGTGTTGTTCAATTTTAAAGATATTATTCAATCTTCCTCACTCTCTTTAGTCTTCTGGGCAAAGTCCAGTGCGTCCGAAGGATTGGTGAAAAAATATTCTTTCTGGTTGTGAGTAACTCTTAAGGTAGCTGGATACCTCAGACCATACTTCAAATTCTTTACTTCCTTCAAGATTCTTTTAGTCTCCTTAAATGCGTTTCTTTTCCTGGAGACCTCTGCTGGGTAGTCTCGATAAATACTGATCTTATCACCTTCATATGTAAGATTTCTGCTTCTTAGAATTTTTGCCATCATCTTCTCCAGGACAGGATCATATTGAACTTTTATTAACATTTGCCTTGGAGGGGCATCGGGTCATGCCTGACATCTCATCACTCTATGAGCTCGAGCAAGTAAAGGCTTATGATCCAGAGACAAAACTTTTTGCAATAAATTTGCAGTAAATTCTCTGGCACCTTGGTTCGCCTCTCTCCCTTCTCGAATACCCACAATTCTCAGGTTCTGTCTTCTTTGGCGTCCTTCCAATTCAATACATTTATCAGTTATTTTGCCCAGCAGTGTAGTTAGACATTCATTTTCTGTGATGAGTGTTTTCATAGTTTGAGCACTTGTTTCGGCTATCTCCTCAAGGCTCTTTATGGCTGTTGACTGTTGATTCAGCGTGTCTTCCACTGGCTCCATCTTTTTTTCTATTTCAGTTGCCAGCTTACTGATTTTAAAATCTATTTCATTTGATGTAGTTTTAGCCTGATCAACCAGTATGCCGGCAATTTCTTTCTTCAATTTTTCAGATAATTCCACAACCTTGGAGTTAATTTCCAATTTTAACTCCTTCATCTCCTCTTTGATTTTTTTTACTTCTTCTTTAAAATTCATTTTCTTTAATTCTTCATTAGTTTTTACAAGTTCTTTTCCAAGTTCATCCTTCAGCTCTGCAATTTCTTGTGAAATAAAATTTCTGAGTTCTTCACCTTCCGTTTTTTTCTTTGCTTTTTTCGACACATCTTCTTGGGATAGCGTCCTACCCGCTCCCGAGGCTTCCATCGGGCCTTATTCTGGTTCTGCCGGTTTAAGTCTTGTAAGTCGAGATTTCGTTTTTTCAGCGGGGGGGCTGCGCTGCATAGACATTGTAAGTCGCGTGCCTGATGACGTCACTAACGGCAGCCGGTATCGAAGCAGCAGGCAGCAGGCAGCAGGTAGGCGTTTTCTCCCCGGTAAATTCAACGTTTTTCAAGAGGAGCTGGCTGGCGTGGCTCCCTAGCCCTCCATAGCGCCACCGGAATGAATGTTCTCTTTGCAACTCACTTTTATCCATTGATACATAAACCGATGAGAATAACCCGCACCTCAGCTTCACTCATTGATAACATCTTGGCAAACTGTCTGGATTACAAAATGTCTTCTGGTGTATTGTTAGCTGATATCTCTGATCATTTCCCTATATTCCAAATTGTACATACCAACTCAAACAGAATAAGTAAAAGCAATAGCTGTGATCATAAGGGAACAGAATATCGCAAATATACCAATAGAAATATGGAAGCTTTTAAATGTGTAATTGGTGGACTATCATGGGATGAGGTTCTTAGGCTGCAAGATGTCAATGAAGCTTATCAAGCATTCATTTCCCTTATTAATACCTTTTTGGAGAAATGCTTTCTCTTAATTTCTACCAAGATTATGAAAGCTGCCTCATTTGACAAACCCTGGTTCGCTAAAGAATAGAAAGAAACGCATTTTGATTAAAAATAAACTATACAAGAAATCAATTTGTATCCCACACCATTCAATGTGGAATCATATAAAGCTCACAAAAATAATCTTACTCACTATTTAAGGCAAGTAAAAAATAAATACTTTACTGATAAATTCATGCAAGCGTCAAATGACATCAAATCAACTTGGAACCTCATCAACCAAGTGCTAAATCTAAAAAAAAAACCACCTGCTGTGCTCACAGAGATGGTAAGAAGAGATGGTACTATTCATAACCAAAGGAGATAGTTGATGGTTTTAATGATTTTTTGTCAACATTGGGTCCTCCTTGGCTTCAACCATTAAGGATTCTAATGAAGACCCTTGTAAATTGATTAACGGTCAATTCTCTACTTTGTCTACCTTCCATCCCTCTTGTCCCAAAGAAGTCTGCAACATAATTGTGAGTCTAAAGGACTCTGCAGAAGGCCATGATGGAGTTAGAACCACTCTCTTAAAAATAGTTATTGATCATATTACTGAGCCACTAGCACATATTTTTTCTTTATCTCTCCAATCTGGTGTCATTCCTCAAGATTTAAAGATTGCCAAAGTCATACCTATCTATAAATCAGGTGACCGTAAAGAATTTTGTAATTACCGCCCAATATCTATTCTCCCTGTCTCAAAAATCATAGAAAGACTAGTGTACACAATAATCCTAAACCTAATCCTAAACTGTTAATAATATTTTGTATAACCATCGATATGGCTTTAGGACGAAGTACTCTACAGAGCATGCATTATTACAACTTATTAATAACATCTCTACTGCTCGAGATGAAAATAAATTTGCTCTTGGTGTCTTTCTAGATCTATCCAAGGCATTTGATCCAGTCAACCATTCAATCTTAATCTCTAAGCTCAATAGATATGGGGTAAAGGATGTAGTGCTTCTATGGTTAACCAACTATTTAGCAAATAGAGTGCAATTTGTCTATCTAAATGGAAACTCATCCAAAAAATTGAGAATTCACTGTGGAGTACCACAAGGCTTCTTCCTTGGTCCTTTACTATTCTTGATCTATATAAATGACATCCTATACCTGTAGAGTACGTCTTCCTATCCTGTTTGCCGATGACATCAATCTTATAGCTTCACATAGTGATCTAAAATCATTGGTTGAATTAGTTAATGAAGAAATGTCTCGTCTCTAAGTGGTTTGAAGTGAACAGGCTCTCTCTCAATATCAAAAAATGCAATTACATGATCTGCAATAAAAACAACATTTTTCCCAAAGACAAATCTAACATTTTTATCAATGGACATGAAATTTATGAAGTAACATATACAATTTTTTTAGGAGTAACCATTGATCAAAATTTAACTTGGAAAGAACATATTAATATTGTCTGTAGTAGATCAATGAAAATGCTTGGTATTCTGAGAAAGGTTTGTGCATTTATTCACCCGTCTTCCCATCTAACAATATATTACAGTTTGATTTTTCCTTATTTCAATTATTGTAATATTGTTTGGGGTTCTACCTATCCTTCCTATCTTTCTAAGCTACTCATCATACAGAAGAAATTTATGAGATTAATTTCTCACTCAAATTCACAAGAACCTCTGCCCCTCTTTTCAAGAAGTACTCAATTTTGTCTGTAGATAAACTGAATGCATTCCAAATATGTATTTTTATTTTCAAATATCTTAAATGTAAACATGATTTGCCTGTTTCTCTTCAAGATCTTTTCACGCTTTCTTCTAATATTCGCCATTACCCAACCAGAAGAAGAACTGATCTTCATCTTCCGTTTTGTCGAACATCCAAACACCAACATTGCATTAGTTTTAAAGGTCCTAAATTTTGGAATACCCTCCCTCTGTCATTAAAGACACCTCCTTAGCCACCTTTAAGATTGAGCTTAAAAAGTTTCTCATCATGTCCTGAGTTCTGACCTCCAGCTTTTTGTAATGCTATTTATGAGCTCAAACTACTTCTGTTGACTCTTATCTCATACTATACCTTATTATTTTATTTATTTCTATATTTTTAATTTCATATTTTTAATTTTAATTCTTAAACTGTATTATTGTTTATTATTGTCTTTTTTATTTCTCCTACCCCCTGATTTGAAAATTAACGCTCATTTTCAGATGGGAGCGGACATTGTATAAGCCCTCTGGGCTTCCCTTCCCTCCCAGCACTGTATGGTATTATAACTTGACCGGTTGTCTTCTTTTATTTATTTAATTTGTTATTTATTTATTTATATTTTTATTAGAAGCCATACGTATTACAAATAATATAACAGTTTTTTCAGATATACATTTTACATATTTCCAAAGTTATATGAATATTACAAAGCAAAGTAATAATCCTCAATTTTATTTTGAGAGTGAAAAGAATAAAGAGTAAAGAGATAATAGATGTTTAATTTAAAGAGTGTGATTAACTAATATTGATTATAATTTTGGTTATATGTGAGAGGAAAAAAAAGAGAAAAAAAAAACCATATTACTGACAAACAATTATTATACTAAAAGAAAAAAAAAATTGAAGTATACATCTTAACAATGAATGGAAGAATTTCTAATAATATATATATAGAGACGAGTATACAAATCTCAGATTAAAACTTTTCATCTGATCTTGCCACCGGGTACTTGTTGAGTTACAATGCTGAGCCCAGCTACCCTTTCATATAATCAGTGAATGGAGACCATATTTGTTCAAAAAGTTCATTTTTATCCATGAGGATAAACCTAATTCTCTCCATTTGCAACGTCTCCAACATTTCCACTGTCCACATTTTAATTGTAGGGAATAATGGTCCCTTCCAGAATTGTAATATTAATTTTTTTTCAATCATTAAACAGTAATCAAGAAAGTTTCTTTGATTTACTGTTAATGTTTGATTTTAATCTAAAATACCAAATATTATTAGCTTTGGGTCAGGATTTAATATAATCTTAAGAACTATAGAAATAATTTAAAAAAATTTCAGTCCAATAACTATTAAGTATTATACATGTTACAAAACTATGCATTAGATTAGTTTCTATGTGCTGACATTTATCACACAATGGGGATATGTTAGGAAAAATTCTATTTAATTTCATTTTTGAATAATGTAATCTATGTAATACTTTGAATTGTATCAAAGTATGTCTGGCATTTAACGAACAACGGTGTATGCGTTGTAAACTTTCTTCCCAAAAGTCTTTTAATATCGATAAACCTGTTTCATTTTCCCATATTTGTCAAAATGATTCTGTTGTTGGTATTTCCCTGTCCAAAAGGATATTATATATGTATGCTATTAATTTCTCTGTGTTTGGATGCTTATTGAGCACGTCATCCAATAATCCTGGTTCTCTATTTCTATAAGATTGCATATTTGATTTAACATAATCTCTGATTTGTAAATACCTAAATAAGTTATTTGAGTGCAGTCCATAAATATCTTTCAACTCTTGAAATTAGAGAAATTTCCCATTCCTATAAAGATGTTCTATTCTTATAATTCCTAAATTTTTCCATTGTCCAAACCCCCCATCCAATAAAGAGGGCTTAAACAAAGGATTATTCATAATTAGTAAGCAAAGCGACACATTTTCTAAATGTAAAGTCTTAACTATTTGTTTTCAAATACGTCTATTGCTAAAAATTATAGGATTTTCCCTATAATTTTTTTTTGTACCACCCTTGGAGCAAGGAGTATCATACTTATATCAAAAGGTAAACAATCTTCCTTTTCCATTTTTAACCAAGCTGGGTCCTGATCCATGTTTGCCAACCAAAAATTCATATTCTAGATCTGAACCGCCCAGAAATAATATAAAAATTAGGTAGTGCTAGTCCACCGTTTATCTTAGATTTACATAAATGTCTTTTACTTATTCTGTGATTTTTATAATCCCAAATAAAGCTATTGACAGTAAAATCAATTTTATTAAAAAAAGTTTTAGGAAGATATAGCGGGATAGCTTGAAATAAATATAATAGTTGTGTTAAAAAAAAATCATTTTAATGGCATTTATTCTGCCGATCATTAATATTGGTAATGTTTTCCAATATAGGATATTATTTTTTAGTTCATTCAGTAATTGGGGGAAATTTGATTTAAATAGAGAATTATAAGATTTAGATACATTAACTCCTAGATATTTAATTTGGTCAGTAACTATTTTAAATGGAAATTTTTGTAATTTATTTAATTTTATTCCTGTTATAGGTATAATTTCACTTCTATTCCAATTAATTCTATATCCTGAGAACATACTAAATTCAGTTATAACATTAAGTAACTTAGGGGTACTAATCTCTGGTTTTGTTATGTATATTAAGACGTCATCTGCGTATAAAGATATTTTATTCATTGTGGTATTGGTGTTATATCCATAACTGGTTCCGATTCAGATTCAGATTCAATTTTAATTGTCATTGTCAGTGTACAGTACAGAGACAACGAAATCTAATTCTATTGCAAGAGCGAATAATAAAGGTGATAACAGACATCCTTGTCTACAGCCCCTAGAGAGATTAAATTTGGCTGATAACATTTGATTTGTTAGGATTCTTGCTGTTGGGCGAGAATATAAAATTCTAACCCATTTACAAAATCTTTTCCCCAGTTGAAATTTCTGCATTATCCTAAATAGATAAGGCCATTCAACCTGGTCAAATGCTTTTTCTGCGTCCAGGGATATAACAGCTAATTCAATATCATTAATTCTTTTTGAATATATGATATTGAATAGACGTCTCAAATTATAAGTAGAATAGCGTTTAGGGATAAAGCCTGTTTGATCATGATGTATTAATTTATTGATCACTAAACTTAACCTTTGAGATAAAATTTTAGTTAATATTTTTTGATCCGTATTTAGAAGGGCAATTGCTCTATATGATCCTGGATCTTCCAGATCCTTATCTACTTTAGGAATGAGTGTATTTGTAGACTTATTTAGGGTTTCAGGTAACTGTTCTTGCTCATAGGCATCTTTATATATTGTTTGTAGACGTGGGGAAATCAAATCATGAAACTTCTTATAAAATTCAACACCTAAACCATCTTTACCTAAAGCAGCTTTACCATTTTTCAATGATCTGATTGATTCCTCAATATCTTTTACTGATATTTCAGCATCTAACAAATCTCTTCCTTCCTGATCCAATCCATTAATATGACATTCATGTAGGAATGCTTCCATTCCATCAGATTAACCCGTCAGTTTGGATGTATAAAGTTTTTGATAGTAATGCTGGAATCTATCATTAATATCTTTTGGTAAAGTTAGTATTCCTCCTTGTTCAGATCTGACTTTATATATCATTTTTTCTTCATCTGATTTTGGCGAGAAGTTGGCGAGATAAAAGTTTATGTGGTTTATCCCCGAATTCAAAATGTACTTGTTTAGTCTGTTGGAAAAGTTTAATAACGTAATTTGATTGTATCTCATTTAACTTGTATTTTAATGTTGCGATTTTGTTATATATCACCCTAGATGGTGATATAGCATTTTCCATGTCTAGTTGCTTTATTTAATTTTCCAAATTCTGTTGAATCTTTCGGTTTTCCTTATTAAGGTGTGCTTGCGCAGATATTATAGCACCATGTATAAAAGCTTTAAATGTGTCCCATAGAAGAGACAAAGAAATTCCAGCTTTATCATTAGTCTCAAAAAATAGTTTAATCTGTTTAACCAGATAATCGTAACAAGCCTTATCACTTAATATTTGAGGATTGAGTCTCCATTGAGAATATCTATTAGTTATACCCTTTAAATTAATCTTGAATGTTAATGGGGCATGATTTGAAATAATAATATTATGATATTTTGAATCATACGTGAATGGGATAAGCTTTGAATCTATTAAAAAATAATCTATCCTAGAATAAGTTCCGAATACCGGAGAATAGAATGAGTATTCCCGACCAGTGGGATTATCATTTCTCCAAACATCCTTGACATTAGCGGAACTGATAAACAAATTTATGAATTCGCTTGATTTAGATGTAGCCTTCCTTTTAGTTGATGATCTATCTAAATAGTTATCCAAAGTACAATTTAAATCACCCCCGATTATTAAATTATGTTGTGTGACTATAGGAATAGTGTTAACTATTTTCTTAAAAAACAACGGATTATCGAAATTAGGTCCATATATATTCATAAGAACGACCTTCTTCGAGTATAATTCACCCGTAACTATTATGTATCTACCTTCAGGATCTTCTATTATTGAGCTATGTTTAAATTGGATACCTTTACGAATAAGTATTGCAACCCCTCTGGATTTATGAGTAAATGAAGAGTGGTACACTCCAGAAATCCATTTTGCTGTTAGTCTATATTGTGCGCCCTTTTTTCGGTGAGTCTCTTGAAGATAAATTATGTCTGATTTAATTCTATTTAACTGAGCCAAAACCTTACCTCTTTCTGAAGAAGGGTCTCGACCCGAAATGTCGCCTATCTCCTTCGCTCCTTAGATGCTGCTGCAGCCGCTGAGTCTCTCCAGCATTTTGTGTAACCCTTCCCTCTTTTAATTGGTTTGTTAATTCCCTTTACATTCCAACTACAGAAGGTGATTCCATCACCCCCATTTTTCCTATTAATGTCTTGCATTCTAGTATTAAGGTGGATTATAATGAGGTAGATGCCTCAGCATATTAGTTTGTTATTAATAATCATTAAACTCTCCGTGTCCAGTAATTTTAAAAGTTCATAATTCTTCCTCTTCTCTCTGGGTAAACAGTATCATCAGGTAAGTGTTAAGTATAATTCGAGTTTGTTATTCTTCATCCTCATCTTCTTCTTCTTACAGTGTTTCCACTACTTTTTCCTCTTCCAGCTTCTTCTCAATATTACGAGCGAACTCAAGCGCTTCAGTATGCTTGATAAAGTGATGCTCTTTATTATCATTAGCTTACTCATAGTGTGGCAGGATACATCAGGCCATATCTCAGGCCCCTTATATTCTTGAGGATGTTTCTTGTTTCAGTAAATAAAGCTCTTCTCTTGGCCACTTCCGCAGGGTAATCTCTGAATATGCTGATCTTGTCGCCATCATAAAACAGATTCTTCTTACGAATTATTATCTTCATCATATCTTCCAAGACATGATCATAAACCACCTTCACAATCAGTTGTCTTGGGGGTGAGCCCGTCTTTGGGCGTCGTCTCAATGCTCTGTCTTCTTTTAAAACATGGTGCAAATAAATAAAAAAACAACCAAACTCGCTCTTGAAAACATCCAGTGAATTGGCCTCCACTGCCTTCTGTGGCAGAGAATTCCACATTCGCAACTCTCTGGGTGAAAACGTTTTTCCTCAACTCCGTTCTAAATGGCCTACCCCTTATTCTTAGACTGTGAGCTCTGGTTTAACATTGGGAACATTTTTCCTTCATCTAGCCTGTATGCCCAATCCTTTAAGAATTTTATATGTTTTGTAAAATCCCCTCTCATCCTTCCAGTGCATAATGGTATTTAAGAGGCTTTTGGATTTACTCATGGATATGGATCATTGGCACCCATTGGTTTACCTTCAGGGCCTGTCCCACTTACGCAACTTTTTCGACGACTGTTGGCACCCGTCATGGGTCGTTACTGGTCGCCGAAAATGTTCAAACGTTGAAAATCCAGCGGCGACCAGAACAAAGTACAACTCTTTGGGCGACTACTCAGGACCACACAGGCTTCACCCCGCAACGTGTCGCCAGGGTGTCGCCAGTATGGTCATGAGTAGTCTCCGAATCACCCAAAGAGTCATAACGTCTTTCTGGTCGCTACTGAATTTTCAACATGTTGAACATTTTCGACGAACTAAGACGGGTGCTGGCAGTCGCCGAAAAAGTTACGTAAGTGGGACAGGCCCCTTGGTATCGTCTTCAGCACAGACATTGTGGGTCGAAGGACCTGTTCCTGCGCTGCACTGTTCTGTGCAATTACTAGAGTATCTCCCAAGCTAAATAGCACAGATATTTGGTTTAAAACCAGAGATGGGAAGATGCTGGAAATGTTCCAGTGAGCAGGTGGGGCAATTTACGGCAAAATTCATCCTTGATACCTGATGTTGCTCAATGTACTGCGGGTTTCTTATTTTAGTTCCTGATCTAACGAGGAACAGTAATGTGCGCTCTGGTCCTGGTCTCTCCTACTAGTGAAAACATCCTCTCCACATCCACTCTATCCAGGCCTTTCACTATTCTGTAAGTTTCTCAGAGGATCCCCCCTCATTCCTCAAGGTAAGCAAAGTCCTTTACAGGCTGAGGTCCTTTACGGGTCGGAGAAAGGGGACACTAAGTCCTATTTTCCCATCTAGTGTCTTAAACTGATCATGCCCTGCTGCCTCTGCAAATGGTATGTGTGCTTATTAATATGATGAGGTAATGTGGTTCACAGACATTGACAGTAGTGCAGGAAGGAATTGCAGATGCTGGTTTACACTGAAGATAGACACAAAATAATGGAGTAACTCAGCGGGGCAGGCAGCATCTCACGAGAGAAGGAATGGGTGATGTTTTGTGTTGAGACCCTTCGTCTGACTGGGAGGGAGTGCAGAGATATGGAGGGGAAAGGTGTGAAAAGGACAGATCAAAGCAGATCGTGATAAGGAAATGTAGAATGGTCCATTGTGAGCTGAGTGGAAGGTGACATCGAGGCATACAATCAGTAATATTTAATCAGGAGGACAGTGAAACTAGTCAGAGAACTAGGGTTGGGGAGGGACGGAGAGAGAGGGAAAGCAAGGGTTACTTGAAGTTAGCTAAGTCAATAGTGATACCGCTGGGGTGTAAGCTGCCCATGCAAAATATGAGATGCTGTTCCTCCAATTTGCGCTGGGCCTCACTCTGACCGTGGAGGAGGTCCAGGACAGAAATGTTATTGTGGGAAAGGGAGGGGTAGTTAAAGCGTTTAGCAACCAGGAGATTGTGTAGGCTTTGGCGGACTGTGCGATGGTGTTCAGCGAAACGATCGCCGAGCCAGCTCTTGACTCGCCGATATAAAGGAGTCCAAACCTGGAACAGCGGATACAGTAGATGAGGATGGAGGAAGTGCAAGTGAACCTCTGCCTCACCTGAAAGGACTGTCGGGGTCCTTGGACACAGTTGAGCGAGGGGGTGTAGGGACAGGTATTGCATCTCGTTGACTTCGGTGAGTGACTTCAACATCGCGGATTCCCTGGGGACCTTTGCCGAGGACCGCCAACGTGAATCTCTGCCCAGCACGGCCTGGGGATTTCAGGAGATGCAGACTCCGGTGGGAGGCGTCCAGTTCAGCTGTACAAGCCGCTGACCTTGTCCTCCCATTCTGACGTTGGCGTTCCAACATCCTGGCCCATAGTGGCGACTCCAGAGACCCCGACCACGGGTGAACATCAGGAACATCGGAGGAAGATGACTGACTGTGGTGTCTTCCCTCACAGTGGGAAACTTTTAATTCTGCTGTGTGGGGATGTTTTATGTTGGACTCCATTGTGTGATGTGTTCTTTATTCTATTGCAGGGCTGTATGGTGACCACACATTTCACTGTGCCAACTGGTACATGACAAATAAATGTATTTTCTATCTTGTAACCTGTTAAATGCCACTGTTGTATCTGTCCCCACCACCGCTAGCAACACACTCAAGGCGCACTCCAACCTTTAATAACTTGCTCCACACATCTTTAAACTTTGCCCCTCTCTTGTTAAAGCTATGCCCTCTAGTATTCCATCTCTGTCCTGGGACAAAGGAGTTGCACCATGGCGCAGCGGTAGAGTTACTGGCGTACACCGCTTGCAGTGCCAGAGACCCAGGTTTGATCCTGATACTGTCAGTGTGTACGTTTTCCCCGTGACCCGTGTGGGGTTTTTTTCTGAGATCTTCAGTTTCCTCCCACACTCCAAAGATGTGCAGGTTTGTAGGTAAATTGGCTTGGTGTAAATGTAAATTGTCCCTAGTTTGTAGGGTAGTTTAAAGCGTGGGGATCACTGGTTGACGTGGGCTCGGTGGGCTGAAGGGCCTGATTCTGTGC
Organism: Raja brachyura; assembly: GCA_963514005.1. The sequence continues at coordinate 39,442,058 of OY740808.1, forward strand.
TGTATCTGTAAACTAAACTGAAAAAGGTTCTGACTGTCTGGTTTTAAGTAGGGGGAGGTGGGTAGAGTAAGGGGAAAACTGTTTCCCAGACAGAAGATGCAACCTTTCTCTGAGTCGCCTCTTCACGTGCCCCCCCGCTTCCCACCCCCCCCACCCCCCCTCGGGGCCTATCAACTGGATTTGTGCTGCCTTTCCTGCCGAAGACAGGACCAGAGCTTCAGCAGTGGCGCAATGCTGGATACATGGTGGAGCGGGGGATGCCTTACCCGGATTGTCGTTTGAGCTCATGGGCTCACTGGTCTGAGGGCTGTAGATAGAATCTTGCACTTTGCTGACTTTCACAAGCAATGTTAAACTGAGACCAACGAGGTAACGGCAATAGTTTGTTTTAGAGAGATGGTGTGCAAACTGTCCTTTCCGCCCACTGAGTCCACACCAACCAACGATCACCCGTACACTACTCCTATATTCCTCACACGAGGCCAAATAACAGAATTCAATTAAGCTACAAACTGGCACATCTCTGGAATGTGGGAGGAAACCAGAGCACCTGAAGGAAACCCATGCGGGTCATAGGGAGAACGTACAAACTCCGTCCAAACAGCACGCATAGTCAGGATCGAACCCGGGTTTCTGGCGCTGTAAGGCAGCAACTCTACTACTGCGCCACCGTGCCGACCAGTTCACTTGATGCTAAGGGAGTTATATGTTATCCCTCTGCACACTTTCAAACCCAATGATTCAAGAGACATTTATTGTCACATGCACCAATTGGTCCAGTGAAATTTGGGGTCACCATACAGCCATACAAATAAAAAAAGAACACAGAACGTGATAGCATTTAACATAAACATCTCCACACAGAGGATTCAAAGTTTCTTACTATGAGTGAAGGCACCAAAGTTCAGTCATCCTCCTCTTTGATGTCACCCGTGGTCGGGGCCTCACGAGCTCCCCGCAGTCACCGCAATGGCGTCCCGATGTTCAGGCCTTCTCGCCGGGATGATGGAACCATCATCGGAATCGAAGAACATGCTCAGCACCTTGGACTTCCGAATCGGCCACTTTTTACCGAAGACCGCGGAACTCGATTTCGACTGGCCGAGCTGGGCGGAGATTCACACTAGCGGCCCTCGGAAAAGGGATCCCAGGACTCCGCGATGTTGAAGACAGCACCGCCCATGGCTGGAAGCTCTACAAACCACAGCTCCACGATGTTGAAGCAGCAGGCCCAACATCCTGGAGCTTCAAACGGCGATCTGGGTAAGGCATCGCCCGCTCCAGGATGTATCCAGGGCTGCTCCACTGCTGATGCTCTGGTCCGGTCCCCAGCAGGAAAGGCCGCACCAATCCAGTTGATAGACCCCAAGGGGTTGGGTGGGGGGGGGGCAAAGATGTGACTCGGAGAATAGTCACATTCTCGGCACAAAGTGACTGGGAAATAGTTTTCCCCCTTATCCTACCCATCTCCCCCCACATACAAATACTAGGGAACTCCAACACATACTTTTTAAACAGACTAAAAAGTTTAAAAATATGGAAAATATGGAAATAGAGGCAGCCATCATGCGGCGCCCCTAGTGGCCAATGAGTTGTTCTTTCTCCATTTGGCTCATCAAGTTCTCTCCGTCATTCAATCATGTCTGGATTGGCATGGCTTAGAATATCAGAACAACCTCTGCCATTGCCATTGATTTCTCAGGGACTACAAAGAGAAAATGCACACTAGTTATCCCTCTGTGTGCTTTATATCTGTCTGTTAAGGTGTTCAGATTTGTCAAATATTGAATTGCATTCCAACAGTGGAGTCTTTAGGTTTATAGAGTTAAGTGTGAAACTGATAAAGCAGAAGTGCCAGGAACAAACTACACACATTTTGACTATAAACAACTCTCTTTTGATAAATGTCAAAAATATTCTGCTGCTTTTTAAGTATTTTCCCCAACAAGGTAGTGTGGCTCAGCAGTAGAGTTGCTGCCTCACAGCGCCAGAGACCCGGGTGCTTTCTGTACAGAGTTTGTACATTCTCCCCGTGACCTGCGTGGGTTTTCTCCGGGTGTTCTTGTTTCCTCCCACACTCCAAAGACGTACAGGTTTGTAGGTTAATTGGCTTTGGTAAAAGGTCGCTAGTGTGGAGGATAGTGTGGTTGTACAGGTGAATTCTGGTTGGCATGGACATCGGTGGTGGGGAAGATGCAGGAGTCAATTATAAAATATGAAATTGCGGCACATTTGGATAGCAATAACAGAGTCCCACATAGGAGATTAGGGCACATAATTAGGGCACATGATATTGGGAGTGCTGACATAGATAGAAAATTGGTTGGCAGACTGGAAACAAAGTGGAGGGATTAACAGGTCCCTTTCAGAATGGCAGGCAGTGACTAGTGGGGCACCGCAAGGCTCGATGCTGGGACCGCAGCTATTTACAATATACTTCAATGATTTGGATGAAAGGCTTCAAAGTAACATTAGCAAATTTGCAGATGACACAGAGCTGGATGGCAGTGTGAACTGTGAGGAGAATGCTATGAGAATGCAGGGAGACTTGGACAGGTTGGGGGAGTGGGCAGATGCATGGTAGATGAAGTTTAATGTGGATAAATGTGAGGTTATCCACTTTGGTATCAAAAACAGGAAGGCAGATTACTATCTAAATGTCACCAAGTTGGGAAAAGGGGAGGAACAACGAGATCTGGGGGGGTCCTTGTTCATCAGTCGATGAAAGTAAGCATGCAGGTACAGCAGGCAGTGAAGAAAGCAAATGGCATGTTGGCCTTTATAACAAGAGAAGTAGAGTATAGGAGCAAAGAGGTCCTTCTGCAGCTGTACAGGGCTCTAGTGAGACCACACCTGGTGTATTGTGTGCAGTTTTGGTCCCCCAATTTGAGGAAGGCCATTTTTGCTATTGAGGGAGTGCAGCGTAGATTTACAAGGTTAATTCCCGGGGTGGCAGGACTGTCATATGCTGAGAGAATGGAGCGGTTGGGCTTGTACACTCTGGAGTTTTGAAGAATGAGAGGGGATCTTATTGAAACATATACGATTGTTAAGGGTTTGGATACGCTAGAGGCAGGAAACATGTTCCCGATGTTGGGGGGGGTCCAGAACCAGGGGCCAAGTATAAGAATAAGGGGTAAGCCATTTAGAACGGAGATGAGGAAACACTTTTTCTCACAGAGAGTTGTGAATCTGTGGAATTCTCTGCCTCAAAGGGCCATGTCGGACAGTTCTCTTTAAGCTTTCAAGAGAGAGCTAGATAGGGCTCTTAAAGATAGCGGAGTCAGGGGATATGGGGGAAAGCAGGAACAGTTACTGATTGAGGATGATCAACCATGAGCATATTGAATGGCTTGAAGGCCTACTCCTGCTCCTGTTGTCAATTGTCTATTGACTCGGTGGGCCAAAGGGCTCGTTGCCACACTGTATCTCGAAATGAAAGCACTTGAGATTTAATATTGTTTGCCTTTTATTTCTTGACAGATCTAAGTATGATTAAGCCAACCCCTTGTCCCCTGTGTTGATCAAATGAAGGGGTGTAATTGCATTAGACTCTCCCCCAGCTGCCCTTCACTTCTGGAGTAATTGAATCAACCGCATAACTTTTGGAAACATCTTCCTTTAGTTTAGTTTCTACAAGTGGGGTTTAATTCAAGGCAGATTTAACTTTCTCCTGTGAAGCATTAGCTTGTCCATCACTCGTGTTTCATCAACATATTTCATTCCTTGCACTTTTAACAGTTTCATGTTGACAGCAAAGTTGGAGCTTGTGTGCATTGGCAATGTAGCTCTTTCATATACGCAAGACACCAGTGTGACCATGAAGGAACAGAGTGCTGGAGTAACTCAGCAGGTTGAGCAACATCCATGGAAAACATGGGTGGGTGATGTTTTGGTTCAGGACCCTTCTTCAGGGCCAGACATCAACGAGTGCTGGACTCACCATGATGTAGAAACATAGAAAATAGGTAGGTGCAGGCCATTTGGCCCTTTGAGCCAGCACAGCCTTCCAATATGATCTTGGCTGATCATCCAAAATCAATACCCCATTCATGCTATCTCCCTATATCCCTTGATTCTGTTAGCCATAAGACCCACATCCAACTCTCTCTTGAAAACATCCAGTGAATTGGCCTCCACTGCCTTATGTGGTAAAAAATTCCACAGATTTTCTGCGTGAAAATATTTTCCCTCTTCTGAGTCCTAAATGGCCTAACCCTTATTCTTAAACTGTGACCCCTGGTTCTGGACTCCCCCAGTATCGGGAACATTGTTCCTGCATCTAGCTTTAAGAATGTTATATGTTTCTATAAGATCCCTTCTTATCCTTTTCAATTCCAGCAAATACAAGCCCAGTCGACACATTCTTTCATGATATGTGTGAGAAATAGAGTGATTAAACCCCCACTGTTGTGAAGGTCCGGGCGAGGATTCTAACATTGTTGTGAATGAAGTAACCAGCATCGTCCTTGAGCACCACTGATAGCATTGTATAGTGGCAGGCAGAGATGGGCGATGCGCCATAATCAGCAGATACTAGCTTTTCACTTAAAATACAAGAAACTAGGCCAGGTCAATAGCAACTGAGCATGCTTAATGAAATAAATGAATATTACTTACACGCCCCTGGTCAAGAAACTGCTCATTACCATGCACATGTATCAACATGATATGTATGATGAGGGAGGTACTGGGGGACGTACCTATAGACTGTGCACCTCAGTGCTCTAATTGGGAAGAGCCAGAGGGGAGGTTAAGCCAGCAGAATTGTGTGTATAAAGGGACTTTACTTTCCTGACTTTGCTGTGCCTCTAGGGGACAGCAAAGGAGAGGCACCTATTCTGCAGAATATTATCTTAATAAAAGCTTCTTTGCTGACTTTGTCTCAAACAGCGTTTGTGATTTTTTTATATCTCACAATATGTCAGTCCCGTCATCCCAGGTAATAACCTGGAGAACTTATGCTGCACTCCCTCAATAGCAAGAATGTCCTTCCTCAAATTAGGAAAGGTACAGAAGTGTGAAAATGCCCACCTCCAGATTCAGGGGCAGTTTCTTTCCAGCTGTTCTCAGGCAACTGAATCATCCTACCACAACCAGATAGCAGCGCTGAACTACTATCTACCTCAATGGTGACCCTCGGACTATCCTTGCTGGCTTTATACATGTATCTATACATTGGAAATAGCTCAATTGTAATCATGTATTGTCTTTCTGCTGACAGTTTTTAACACATGACAAAAAACCTTTCTCTGTACACGTGACAATAAACTCAACTGAACTGAGTTCCTTGTATTTAACACTTGAGTCCAGTTGGTTATAACCACTGTGACGGTCATATGGTGAAGTGGTTTATTCCCTTCTGGGCCTGCCTTCCATTCATAAGATCACAAGTTTGTAAATCATCATAATCAGAGATGACCTCATAATGTGCCTGGCCGGCAACCTCACAGTGAACTGCACCCGTAACCATGAAAGACGGTCTCCATTCCATCTGTCAACTTGGCAAACTGGCTCCATTTCATCTGTCAACTTTAAGTGGGTACACAATACCCCCATTGCCTGGCATTGAAACAGCGTGTAGTTACTAGAGGTCAAAACTCTAACCTTCAGGGTGTGGATCAATATCGCAAGCAAGGAGTTTCGAGAATGCCGGTGAAAAAGGAAAGCGCCAGAAGACTTATAAGAGGAGATCTAAGGTAGATCTGAATCTGTTAATAGACCAAGATAAAAGGTGGAGTGACTCAGCGGGTCTTATTCTTAAACTGTGACCCCTGGTTCTGGACCCCCCTTACATCGGGAACATAGGGACATAGGGCTCTTCTGCCCCCTCTGAGCTTTTCTTTATGGGAGAGAATCCTATCGATCCAGTGATAATCCTGTCTCCAGTCTCCAACATTCGCCCACCTCTCCTCTCCCACCTCCCCTACCCAGCCTGCTACCCTCTCTGGACCTTTTCATATCCACTGTTGGTGCAACAACTGTCTTGGCTTCTCTACTCCACTGGTCCACTCAAACCGGAAGGGTCCCAACCTGAAATTACAAATGTTAGGGAGCATCTCTGGAGAACATGGATAGGTGACGTTTCGCAGAGTGCTGGACTTACTCAGCGGGTCAGGCAGCATCTCGGGCGTACATGGTTATATGACATTTCACAGAGTGCTGGAGTAACTCAGCGGGTCAGGCAGCATCTCTGGAGATCTCTGGATAGATCATGTTTCACAGGACAATGAAGCTAGTTGGAGAACTAGGGTGGAGGAGGGATGGAGAGAGAGGGATTAATTGAAGTTGGAGAAATCAATATTCATGTCGCTGTTGTAATCTGCCTGTCCTGCTGAGTTTCTCCAGCATTTTGTGCCTATAACCATGTAACCATATAGCAATTACAGCACGGAAACAGGCCCTCTCGGTCCTTCCTGTCCGTGCCGACCATTCATCTTTCCCTAGTCCCATCTACCTGCACTCAGACCATACCCCTCCATTCCCTTCCCGTCCATATACCTATCCACTTTACTTTTAAATGTTAAAATCGATCCTGCCTCCACCACTTCTGCAGGAAGATCATTCCACACAGCCACCACTCTCTGAGTAAAGCAGTTCCCCCTCATGTTACCCCTAAACTTCTGTCCCTTAATTCTCATGTCATGCCGTCTTGTTTGAATCTACCCTCAATGGGAAAAGCTTATCCACGTCACCTCTGTCTATCCCTTCATCATTTTTTTTTGTTAAATATTTTTTATTAGAAGTAAGTACATATCAAGATAAGGATATACATGTCATATACATTCATAATCTTATTAATATTAACAATTATTTCTAATTTGTACTTCTATGAGTTTTTCATTTTTATTAGAGATAGGAAATAAAAGAGAAAAATAAAGATAGAAATTCAGAAAGATGAATGAAATATTAAGCAGTTTGTACATCATTGGAGATATATCCATGGGTTATTATATGTAAATCTTCGTCTATTTCTTCGTTCAGGCATCAGTCAGGTTCTCGCACCGAACCATTTTGACCCTTTAAATATTCAATAAATGGAGACCATATCCCTCTGAATTGATCCAACTTGCCCAGAAGGACAAGTCTGAATCTTTCCAGATGAAGTGGCTCCGACATTCTAGTGATCCACATTTTGATTGTGGGGGATGTAGGACCTTTCCAAAATTTCAATATAAGTTTTTTCCCAATTATTAAACTGTAATCAATAAAAATTCTTTGACTTATTGTTTTTAATTGATCTGTTTCTAATATTCCTAATATTATTAATTTTGAGTCAGGAAGCAAATTTGGATTAACAACATTCAAAATTATCTTAAAAATTTCTGCCCAAAAGGTAGTAATTTTTATACAGTTTGTGAATGAGTGCGTTAGATTAGCTTCTAAGTGTTGACATTTATCACACATGGCTGGTATATTTGAAAAAATTCTATGTAATTTTGATTTGGAATAATGTAATCTATGTAGTACTTTAAATTGTATCAAGATGTGTCTAGCATTTAACGAATAATGATGTATATTTTGTAAACTTTAATTCCATATTTCTGGTCTAATTGTTGGACCTAATTCGTTTTCCCATGAATGCCTATATGTTTCTATCATTGGTACATCATTTTCTAATAAAATATTATAAATATATGATATCAATTTTTCTGTATTTGGATGTTTATTTAGACATTCATCTAAAATTTCTGCCTTTCTATTTCTAATTTCCTGTGTGTTTGATTTTACATAGTCTCTGATTTGTAAATATCTAAAATAATCTTTTGAATGTAATCCATACATTTGTTGTAGTTCTTGAAATGAAAGAAAGGAGTTTTCCCTGTAAAGATCACCCATCCTATTAATTCCATAGTTTTTCCATTGTGAAAAACCTTTGTCCATCATTGAAGGTTTAAATGTGACATTGTTTACAATGGAGAAAGCTGGTGGTATACATTCCAATATTAATGTTTTCTTAAGTTATTTCCAGATACGTATCCCACTCTCTATCGTAGGGTTTTCTTTATAGGTTTTCTTAGCTAATTTAGCATTGGTGAATAAAATCGTACTAATGTCAAAAGGTGTACAATCTTCTTTTTCCATTTTTAACCAATTTGGTTGTTTATCTAATTCATCCAGCCAAAAATTCATATTTTTAATACTAACTGCCCAGTAATAAAGCATAAAATTTGGCAATGCTAGACCTCCATTTATTTTTGATTTACATAAGTGTTTTTTATTTATTCTATGACTCTTATATTCCCAGATAAAATTGGTGACTGTGCAGTCAACTTTAAAAAAAAAAGTTTTTAGGAAGGTATATTGGTATCAATTGGAAAAGATATAGTATTTGTGGAAGAAAAATCATTTTTAATGCATTAATTCTACCTAACATTGAGATAGGTAATGTTTTCCAATATAAAATATTCTTATTTAGTTTATTCAGTAATGGTGGGAAATTAGATTTAAATAAAGAATCATATCTTTATGTTACGTGAATTCCAAGATACTTTATTTTTTTGTTTTGCTATCTTAAAATGATATTGTTGTAATGTATGTAGATTATTTACCATTATTGGCATAAGTTCACTTTTATTCCAATTAATACTATATTCTGAAAACGAATCAAATTCAGTTATTAAATTTAATAAATTTAAAATACTCATTTCCGTTTTTGTAATATAAAGTAATACATCATCAGCATATAAGGAGATTTTATTTTCAGTTTCTCTAGTTTCGTACCCATATATTTCAGGATGTAATCTCAAGCTTTGAACTATTCCTTCATCATTTTAAAGACCTCAATCAAGTCCCCCCTCAACCTTCTGCGCTCCGAAGAATAAAGACCTAACTTGTTCAATCTTTCTCTGTAGCTTAGTTGCTGGAACCCAGGCAACATTCCATTAAATCTCCTCTGTACTCTTTCTATTTTGTTGACATCCTTCCTATAATTAGATGACCAAAATTGGTCTTACTAATGCCTTGCACAATTTTAACATTACTTCCCTACTCCTATATTCAATGCTCTGATTTATAAAGGCCAGCACACCAAAAGCTTTCTTTACCACCCTTTCTACATGCGATTCCACCTTCAGGGAACTATGCATAGTTGTTCCTGGATCCCTCTGTTCCACAACATTCCTCAATTCCCTACCACTATCTACAGTGTAAACCAGCATCTGCCGTTCCTGCACATTTTGCCTTGCCCACATTGACCAAGATGCTCCACCTTCACGAGTCCCACCTGCCTGCATTTGCTCCGTATCTCTCCTTACCTATCCTATCCATGTACCTGTCAAGAGTCAAGAGTGTTTTATTGTCATATGTTACAAAATGAACAATTAAATACTGACTTATGATACGATAGAACTTTATCTATCCAAGGAAGGAAATGGTGTTATAAAACACAAGATAAAGGTCATGGTGGTGCAGCGGTAGTGTTGCTGCCTTTCAGCAATTGCACGCCGAAGATCCAGGTTCGATCCCGATTACGGGTGCTGTCTATATGGAATTTGTACGTTCTCCCCATGACCTGCATGGGTTTTCTCCGAGATCTTCGCTTTTCTCCCACACTCCAAAGACGTACAGGATTGTAGGTTAATTGGCTTCGGTAACATTGTAATTGTCCCTAGTGTGTGGAGTAGTGCTAGTGTACGGTATTGATCCCAATGGGCCAAAGGACCTGCTTCTGCGCTGTATCTCTGAACTAAACTAAACTAAACTAAACATGAGCCATGAAATTAAAGTGACGAGTGAAAAGGATTGGGGATGTGCAAAGATTGGGGGGGGGGGGGGGGTTGAGTCAGTCTTCCTCATGACAGAAGGGGATGGGGTTGTACAGTTTGATAGCCATGGGGAATCAGGATCTCCTGTGGAGTTCTGTGCTGCATCTTGATGGAACTAGTCTGTTGCTGAAGGTGCTCCTCAGTGTGTCATGGAGCGGGTTACGTAGCAGCACAACAGTAGTGTAAACATATTGTACTGTAAAACCCTTACTAAACTGCAAAAAAAGTTCAGTGTATTTTTGAGAAACAGACAATTGGTTCAAATAGTCCTGTCCAAATATCTTCCAAATGCCATTGTACCAGCCTCCACTACCTCCTCTGGCAGCTTGTTCCATATACCCACCTCCTGGGTGAAGGGAGTGAATTAATTATGGTAGACGAAAATGCAGGAGAAACTCAGCGGGTGAGACAGTGTCTAGATGCATGCTGCCTCATCCTCTGAGTTTCTCCAACATTTTTGTCAACCATCGATTTTTCCAGCATCTGCAGTTCTTCCTTAAGCGAGTTAATTATGGAAGTACTTTAGGAATGTTGGATTCAGCCGAGTCGTTACCGATGCCTCTGTAGAATAATCTATTCAGTTTTGGACTAATCATGCCTTTTTTGTTGATGGGGTGAGAAAATGTGAATCTTTGAGGCTGGGCAAATAACCATAGAAACATAGAAACATAGAAAAATAGGTGCAGGAGTAGGCCATTCGGCCCTTCGAGCCTGCACCGCCATTCAATATGATCATGGCTGATCATCCAACTCAGTATCCCGTACCTGCCTTCTCTCCATACCCCCTGATCCCTTTAGTCACAAGTGCCACGTCTAACGCCCTCTTAAATATAGCCAATGAACTGGCCTCAACTACCTTCTGTGGCAGAGAATTCCAGAGACTCACCACTCTCTGCGTAAAGAATGTTTTCCTCATCTCGGTCCTAAAGGAATTCCCCCTTATCCTTAGACTGTGACCCCTTGTTCTGGACTCCCCCAACATCGGGAACAATCTTCCAGCATCTAGCTTGTCCAACCCCTTAAGAATTTTGTAAGTTTCTATAAGATCCCCCCTCAATCTTCTAAATTCCAGCGAGTACAAGCCGAGTCTATCCAATCTTTCCTCCTATGAAAGTCCTGACATCCCAGGAGTCAATCTGGTGAATCTTCTCTGTACCCCCTCTATGGCAAGGATGTCTTTCCTCAGATTTGGAGACCAAAACTGTACGCAATACTCCAGGTGTGGCCTCACCAAAACCCTGTACAACTGCAGTAGAACCTCCCTGCTCCTATACTCAAATCCTTTCGCTAAGAATGCTAACATACCATTTGCTTTCTTCACTGCCTGCTGCACCTGCATGCCTAGTTACAATGACTGGTGTACCATGACACCCAGGTCTCGTTGCATCTCCCCTTTTCCTAATCCGCCACCATTCAGATAATAGTCTACCCTCATGTTTTTGCCACCAAAGTGGATAACCTCACATTTATCCACATTATACTGCATCTGCCATGCATCTGCCCATTCACTCAGCCTATCCAAATCACCCTGCTGCCTCCTCACACCAAACTATACCCTCCAGCTTGGTGTCATCTGCAAACTTGGAGATGTTGCATTGAATTCCCTCGTCCAAATCATTAATATATATTGTAAATAGCTGGGGTCCCAGCACTGAGCCTTGCGGTACTCCACTAGTCACTACCTGCCATTCTGAAAAGGACCCGTTTACTCCTACCCTTTGTCTCCTGTCTGCTAGCCAGTTCTCTATCCACATCAATACTGAACCCCCAATACCGTGTACTTTAAGTTTGTATGCTAATCTCTTATGCGGGACCTTGTCGAAAGCCTTCTGAAAGTCTAGATATAACACATCCACTGGTTCTCCCTTATCCACTCTACTAGTTACATCCTCGAAAAATTCTATCAGATTTGTCAGACATGATTTACCTTTCGTAAATCCATGCTGACTTTGTCCAATGATTTCACCACTTTCCAAATGCGCTGCTATCCCATCTTTAATAACTGACTAGCAGTTTCCCCACTACCGATGTTAGATTAACTGGTCTGTAATTCCCCGCTTTCTCTCTCCCTCCTTTTTTAAAAAGTGGGGTTACATTAGCTACCCTCCAATCCTCAGGAACTACTCCAGAATCTAAGGAATTTTGAAAAATTATCACTAATGCATCCACTATTTCTGTGGCTACCTCCTTGAGTACTCTGGGATGCAGACTATCTGGCCCTGGGGATTTATCGGCCTTCAATCCGTTCAATTTACCCAACACCACCTCCCGGCTAACCTGGATTTCACTCAGTTCCTCCATCTTATTTGACCACCGTTCCACTGCTATTTCCGGCAGATTATTTATGTCTTCATTAGTGAAGACAGAACCAAAGTAGTTATTCAAGTGGTCTGCCATGTCCTTGTTCCCCATGATCAATTCACTTGTTTCTGACTGCAAGGGACCAACATTTGTTTTAACTAGTCTCTTTCTCTTCACATATCTACATATCACATATCACATATCACATTCCATGGATCAGGCAAACTAGTTTAAGTTGGACAAATTGCATTTTCACTTCAAATGAAATAAATTGGCTTGTTAAACTGTTGCTTATTCTTCCACATGTTTCCAACTCGTTTACAGAATCTGCAGATTCCTTTTAATTTAAATTTAATTGAAGTGGAGACCTAAAAATCTCTGTCAAATTGGTTATCAAAATTACCATGTGCTCCCCGGAATGATGCCAGCTCTTGGGAACATTTTCATTATAATTCTTCACTTTTCCTTCAAATTCATTTTTTTTTAAAAAAGGTTCAGCTTGTGAACTTTAAACAGCCCTTTTATTTTAACCTTCAGAGACTCGGTGCGCTGAAGGGCCTGTTTCCACTCTGCATCTCTAAAACTAAAACTAAATTCACACGCACGGCTTGTTGTGGGAATACCTCCTATTGAAAAGACAGACAGAGGATGTGCAGTAGTTCTGTTTGTGAGGAATGAAATTCAGTCCCTTGAAACAGGAGATGTGGAATCAGTATGGATAGAACTAAGGAATTGTAAGGGTAAAAAATCACTAATGGGACTTATCTAAAGGCTCCCAAACAGTAGCGTCAATATTGGGTGCAAGTTCATTCAGGAATTAAAATTGGCATGTAGTATAGGTAATACTACAGTTGATATGGGAGATTTCAATATGCAGGTAGACTGGGAAAATCAGGTTGTTACTGGACCCCAAAAAAGGGCGTTTGTGGAGTGCCACTGTGATGGATTCTTAGAGCAACTTGTATTGGAGCCTACCAGGGAGAAGGCAATTCTGGATTTAATGTTATGTAATGAGCTGGATTTGATAATGGTACTTTATCACTCCGTCACTGTAACGATCTACAGTGACGGAGGAACTGAAGGAAATCCACATGAGGCAGGAAATGGTGTTGGGTAGACTGATGGGACTGAAGGCTGATAAATCCCCAGGGCCTGATGGTCTGCATCCAAGGGTACTTAAGGAAGTGGATCTATAAATCATGACGCATTGGTGAACATTTTCCAATGTTCTATAGATTCAGGATCAGTTCCTATGGATTGGAGGGTAGCTAATGTTATCCCGCTTTTTAAGGAAGGTGGGAGAGAGAAAACAGGGAATTTCATTTTGGAGTCACGTGAGTGACTTCGTGAAGAACCCGCCAGCACGCATGCGCGACATATCGTCGCTCGCATTTGCAGTCACCACCAGCCCTTCATAAGGACCGCTCAGGTAAGTATAGACAACCTTGAGCTGGTTGTCCCTGGTGTTTGAATTGTGTTTTCTTCAACAGGGATATGGATAAAAGGAGTACAGGCCGCAGGACTTCCGAAAGGAGTCGTCGGCCACTATACCCGGAGCTCTCTACAGCACCTGCAAGTCGGGTCGGGAAAAAGGCGCGAAAGTCTTTTTCGATAGACTTGGGCCCTGTGACTACAGGACCCGACCCACCGACACAGCTGTGTACGAGCGGGGAGCCCCCAGAACAGCAAGTTGGAACGGCGCCTGAGCAGGTAGACCCTGACTCTATTTCTCTATCTCCAACTGGTAGAGAAACGTTGGCTGAAATGAGCAAACGGGTTACCCGTGCTGCTGCACGGCCCTTCTCCCCGAGCACTCGTGGAAGAGCCAGGGATGGAGCACAACAGCAAAGCCCTTGCAGGGCAGAATATTCACCAGAGGCCGCTAGACTGCGGACTGGTGGCTTATAGAGACCCTAGTCTACTGGCAGACCAGGAAGGGCCAGTATTGACTCACCACCTAGCAGAACCAGTAGAAGTCGTGCAGGTGGAGTCTCACCACGGTCCTATAGGAAACATGTACCTATAGGAAACATGCCTATTTTGGGTAATATAAGCCCGGGCATAAGAGCACAGGAGATAAAATTGCAAAGAATCCTGAAATTGCTCACGTCTGGGATTATCGCTTTTGCGAGGTCGGTGGACGGAATGGATTTAAACACCGAATAGGAAGATGCTCTTGCATTGTTGTGCAATATGCAATATGAAATAAATGCGTTTCGGAAGTCTACCATCAAGCCCACTCTAAATCCTAAATTCGCGGGGCTATGCAGAGCATCTCCAACACCACCACCCAGACAACTATTCGGGGTAGACCTACCAAGCAGGTCAAAGATCTAGGCGACCATGCGAAGATGGTGGGTCTTATGAGGTCACACACCTCGACCAGACAAGCGGCCAGGATATTGCCATATTCCAGACCGCGGGGTCAAACTGAGAGACCAGCAAGAACCTACATATCGGCGCCTCCGCAATACCAACAATATCAACAACCGAGGCGTTTTTAGGGCAAGGCCCGCAACGACCAGCATGGAAGATGCGGCAACCGCATCACCAGCACAACCCAGCACCTCCACGTCCCACCAAACATGCCAGGGACCGCCGGTAACCATGGAGGTAAGGCGGTCTGGATTTCATGCACTTGCATGTTTAACCTCATATGTTGGAAGGAGATTACGGTTCTTTAAGGAGGCATGGGATACCATCACTTCAGATGAGTTTATTTTACAAAGTACTCAAGGCCATGAGATTGAGTTCATAAATGGTCAACTTCCCCCACCTCAGCATATGCCGAATCGCAAATTTGCGCTTTCCAATAAGGAAGTAGCAGAAGGCTGTGCTGAAATCTTGAGATTACAAGATAAAGGGGTGATAGAAAGGACAATCCACGAACCAATTGAATTCATATCTAACATCTCCACAAAAACTAAGAAAGATGGCGAATGTCGGGTTATCATAGATCTAACCCATTTGAATACTTTTGTAAAATATACCCATTTTAAAATGGACACGTTTGAAACAGCCAAATCTTTGGTTTCCAAGGGCTGCTTCATGGCATGCATTGATTTAAAAGATGCATACTATTCGGTATCCATTCAGAAACATCACAGGAAGTTCTTAAAATTTACATGGATGGATCAACTTTGGCAATGCAGAGCTTTGCCCAATAGGCTTACCACAGCCCCTAGATTGTTCACTAAATTACTTAAGCCAGTGTTAGCAACACTGAGGAGGCAAAACCATACAGTTATGGTTTACTTGGATGATATCCTAATTATTGGGAATACTTTGGAATCAACAAAATTGGCAGTTACAGCCACTGTGACATTATTTCAAAAAATGGGATTTATTATCCATCCAGATAAATTGAAGTTCTGTCCTTCACAGATCATGGACTATCTGGGATTTACGATTGATTCCAATCGAATGATTACCACCATTCCAATTAACAAAGTTGGGGATATCATTGAAGCATGTATTAATCTGGTCTGCGCCAGTATACCATCAATCAGACAAGCTGCCAAGGTAATTGGGAAAATGGTAGCAGCTTTTCCATCTGCTCAATTCGGACCTCTACATTATCAAAATTTGCAAAGATCCAAGATTTCAGCATTAAAATTGAATGCTGGACATTTTGATAGACCCATGCAGCTGCCATTTAAGGCAAAAATAGAGTTACAATGGTGGATTGACAATATCCGCAACTCATTCTGGTCTCCAAATCTGAGGAAGGACATTATTGCCATAGAGGGAGTGCAGAGAAGGTTCACCAGACTGATTCCTGGGATGTCAGGACTGTCTTATGAAGAAAGACTGGATAGACTCGGTTTATACTCTCTAGAATTTAGGAGATTGAGAGGGGATCTTATAGAAACTTACAAAATTCTTAAGGGGTTGGACAGGCTAGATGCAGGAAGATTGTTCCCGATGTTGGGGAGGTCCAGGACAAAGGGTCACAGTTTAAGGATTAGGGGGAAATCCTTTAGGACCGAGATGAGAAGGACTTTTTTCACACAGAGAGTGGTGGGTCTCTGGAACTCTCTGCCACAGAGGGTAGTTGAGGCCAGTTCATTGGCTATATTTAAGAGGGAATTAGATGTGGCCCTTGTGGCTAAGGGGATCAGGGGGTATGGAGAGAAGGCAGGTACGGGATACTGAGTTGGATGATCAGCCATGATCATATTGAATGGCGGTGCAGGCTCGAAGGGCCGAATGGCCTACTCCTGCACCTAATTTTTATGTTTCTAAACCCATCATTGTGCCTTGTCCGTTGGTGTACTTACAAACAGACGCAAGCTCCCAGGGCTGGGGAGATACAGACAACAACTCTAGTTGTGGGGGCAGATGGGACTCACTTGAATCTACCCTTTTGTTATCACAAGGGATAAATTATTTGGAGATGCTAGGGGCATTCCACCGACTTAGAGCTTATTGTTCAAACATTACTGACACTCATGTCCGTCTCCAAATAGACAACACCACTGCGGTGGCATATTTAAATCATATGGGCGGTACCAGGTCAATTTCATGTGATGAATTGGCTAATACAATTTGGCTCTGGTGCATAAAACGAAATATTTGGATTTCAGCTACCTATTTACCAGGTAAGCTCAATACAGGTAAGCTCTACCAGGTAAGCTCAATACCTATCTACCAGGTAAGCTCAATACACCAGGTCATGGAAATTTAATGACAACATTGAGTGGATGTTAAATCCCCAAATATTCACCAAAATTATAGCCAAATTTGGTAAACCGGATATTGACCGTTTCGCGTCACAGTTAAATCATCAGGTACCAACATATGTATCATGGGAACCAGATCCTGGGGCAATGGCGATGGACGCTTTCTCGCTAGACTGGGGGAAATGGTTTTTTTACGCATTTCCTCCATTTTTTTTTTTGAATATATTTTTATTAGAGGCCATACATATAACAAATAATATAGCATTTTTTTCCAAATATAGTTGTTACATCTTTCCAAAATTATATAAATGTTAACTAAATATATATATTGACCTCACTTTTTTTTATAGAGTGAAAAAAGTATAAAGAAAGAATAGTGAATAATTATAAGAGTATGATTATAGTTGATTAATATAAAGAAGAGAGAGAAGAAAAAAATAAATAAAATAAAATAAAATAAACAAAAACATAAAACAAAAAAAAAAATACGTGGAGAAGAAAACGGTATACAACTTATCAATGAGTGGAACAATTTCTAAATATAATATATAGAGACAAGTATATAAATCTGATCTTAAACATTTTTGTTTGATCTTTCCACCGGGTACTCATTGAGTTTCGATGCTGAGCCCAGCTACCCCTTCATATAATCAGTGAATGGAGACCATATTTGTTCAAAAATCTCAGGTTTATCCATTAGGATAAATCTAATTCTCTCCAATTGTAATGCCTCCAACATTTCCACTGTCCACATTTTAATTGTCGGGGATAATGGTCCCTTCCAAAATTGTAATATTAATTTTTTTCCAATTATTAAACAGTAATCCAGAAAATTTCTTTGATTTACTGTTAAAATTTGATTTGTATCTAAAACCCCAAATATAATTAATTTTGAGTCAGGGCTTAATGTGATCTTTAAAACTGTGGAAATAATTTTAAAAATCTCAGTCCAATAACTTTTAAGTTTTGTACATATTACAAAACTATGATTTAAATCGGCTTCTATGTGCTGACATTTATCACATAATGGTGATATAGTAGGAAAAATTCTATTTAATTTCTTTTTTGAGTAGTGTAATCTATGTATTACTTTGAATTGTATCAAAGTATGTCTGGCATTTAACGAACAGCGATGAATTCGTTGTAAGCTTTCTTCCCATAAATCTTCTGTTATAGGTAAACCAATTTCATTTTCCCATTTTTGTCGGAATAGTTCCGTTTTTGGCATTTCCCTGTCCAAAAAATATTATATATATATGCTATTAGTTTTTCTGTTGTTGGATGCTTGTTAAGTACTTCATCCAGTATACCTGGCTCTCTATTTCTGTAATTTAGCGTATTTAATTTGACATAATCTCTAATTTGTAAATATCTAAATAGATTATTTGCTTGCAGTCCATAAATCTCTTTCAACTCCTGGAATGAGAGGAATTTCTCATTCCTGTAAAGATGTTCTATCCTTAATATTCCTAAGTTTTTCCAATGTCTAAACCCCACATCCAATGTCGAAGGTTTAAACATAGGATTATTCATAATTGTTAAACAAAGTGGTATAGTTTCTAAATGTAAAGTCTTAATGATTTGTTTCCAGGTACGTATATTATTTAAAATTATAGGGTTTTCCTTATATAATTTTTTTTGTACCACCCCAGGGGCAAGGAATATTGTGCTTATGTCGAAAGGGAAACAATCTTCCTTTTCAATTCTTAACCAAGCTGGGTCTTGTTCCATCTGTATCAACCAATAATTAAAGTTCTTAATCTGAACCGCCCAAAAATAATATAAACAATTAGGTAAAGCTAATCCACCATTTATCTTAGATTTACATAAGTGTGTTTTACTTATTCTATGATTTTTGTAATCCCAAATGAAGCTATTAACTATAGAATCAATTTAAAAAAAAAATTTAGGAAGATATAACTGAATGGCTTGAAATAAATATAGTAATTGAGGCAGAAAAATCATTTTAATGGCATTTATTCTACCGATCATTGATATCGGTAATGTTTTCCAATATAAAATATTTGTTTTTAATTTATTTAATAATTGAGGAAAATTAGATTTAAATAAAGAATTATAAGATTTTGATACATTAATTCCAAGATATTTAATTTGATTATTAGCCATTTTAAATGGAAATGTTTGTAATTTATTCAATTTAATTCCTGTTATAGACATAATTTCACTTTTGTTCCAGTTAATTCTATATCCTGAGAACTCACTAAATTCACTTCAAGTACTTTAGGGATGCTAACCTCTGGTTTTGTTATATACAATAAAACATCATCTGCATATAAAGATATTTTATTAATTGTAGTTTTAGTATTATATCCATAAATTTCTGGTTCTACTCTAATCCTTTCGGCTAATAATTCTATAGCGAGTGCAAATAGTAATGGTGATAACGGGCAACCTTGTCTACAACCCCTAGAAAGATTAAATTTTGCTGATAACATTTGGTTTGTTAGGATTCTTGCTGTTGGGCCTGAATATAAAATTCTAACCCATTTGCAAAATCCTTCTCCCAGTTGAAATTTCTGCATTATCCTAAATAAATAAGGCCATTCAACCTGGTCAAACACCTTCTCCGCATCCAGGGATATAACTGCTAGTTCAACATCAGTCATTCTTTTTGAGTAGATAATATTAAACAGACGTCTTAAGTTATAAGTGGAATAACGTTAAGGAATAAAACCTGTTTGATCATGATGTATTAATCTATTGATCACTAAACTTAACCGTTGAGTTAAAATTTTTGTTAATATTTTTTGATCTGTATTTAAAAGAGCTATTGCTCTGTATGATCCTGGGTCTTCTGGATCTTTGTCTGCCTTAGGAATAAGTGTAATTGTGGATTCTTTTAAGGTTTCTGGAAGTTGTTCTTGTTCGTAGGCAACTTTGTACATAGTTTGTAACCGTGGGACGATCAAATCATGAAACTTCTTATAAAATTCAACCCCCAAACCATCGGGTCCTGCAGCTTTACCATTCTTCAATGATCTAATTGATTCCTCAATATCTTTTGCTGATATTTCGGCATCTAATAATTCTCTACCTTCCCGATCTAATCCATTAATGTTACATTTCTGGAGAAACGTTTCTATTGTCTCGGGTTGATCCGTCACTTTTGATGTATAAAGTTTTTGATAATATTGTTGAAATCTATCATTAATATCTTTTGGTAAAGTTAATATATCTCCTTGTTCAGATTTGACCTTATATATCATGTTTTCTTCTTCTGTTTTTCTTAGTTGCCGAGCTAACAATTTATGCGGTTTATCCCCAAATTCAAAATGTATTTGTTTGGTCTTTTGAAAAAGTTTAATAACATACTTTGATTGTATCTCATTTAATTTGTATTTTAATGTTACAATTTTATTATGTATAACCCTAGATGGAGACATAGCATTTTCCATGTCCAACTGCCTTATTTCATTTTCCAATTTATGTTGAATCTTTCTATTTTCTTTATTCAGATATGCCTGCACTGAGATTGTAGCACCCCGTATAAAAGCTTTAAATGTGTCCCATAAAAGAGATGATGAAATTCCAGGTTTATCATTGGTTTCAAAAAATAATTCAATCTGTTTAACCAGATAATCTGAGCACCTTTTATCGTATAATATATGAGGATTAAGTCTCCATTGTGAATATCCTTTAGTTATACCCTTTAAGTTAATCTTAAATGTTAATGGAGCATGATCCGAAATAATAATATTATGGTATTTTGAGTCATACGTAAATGGGACAAGTTTTGAATCTATTAGAAAATAATCTATCCTGGAGTATGTTCCAAATACCGGCGAGTAAAATGAGTATTCTCGGCCATTAGAATTAACATTTCTCCAAATGTCTTTGACATTAGCTGATCTACTAAAGGAATTTATGAATTCGCTTGATTTAGAAATAACCTTCCTTTTGATTGAAGATCTGTCTAAATAATTATCCAAAGTGCAATTTAAGTCGCCCCCAATTATTAGATTGTTCTGTGTTACTGTAGGGATAGTGTTAAATATTTTCTTAAAGAATAGTGGATTATCAAAATTTGGGCCATATATATTCATAAGTACAACCTTCTTCGAGTATAATTCACCCGTGTCTATTATATATCTACCTTCTGGGTCCTCTATTATTGAACTATGTTTAAATTGAATACCATTACGGATAAGAATGGCAACTCCACGAGATTTATGAGTGAATGATGAATGATACACCCTAGAAATCCAATTTGCCGTTAACCTATATTGTGCCTCCTTTTTTAGATGAGTCTCTTGAAGATAGATTATATCAGCTTGTATTCTATTTAATTGCGCCAAAACCTTACCTCTTTTGATTGGTTCATTAATACCTTTTACATTCCAACTACAGAAGGTGATTCCATCACCCCCCTTTTTCTTGTTAGTGTCTTGCATTTGGATGTTATGGTGGATTATAATGAGGTAGATGTCTCAGCACATATATCCCAATTTCGCACCCTAGTTTATGATCAACTAATACTAATAACATTATTTGACATACATATCCCCTCCAGTCTACTGTATAATTCCATTCAAAAGTAAAGTAATATAATTCCACATATAATATATTAAAAAAATAATATAAAAAAGAGAAAAGAAAAAGTTAGTAATATTATTGGAAAGGTGCAGGAAAGAAAGAGTGTCTAAAGCTACATAAAGTGGTGTTAGTGTAAGCCACACTAGCGTGGCTGTTAAACTACGGACTTCCGTGGGGAAAAAAAAAGATGTTTGTATTTCCAGTTCCGTAAATGCCTTAAGGGCAATATATTTAGGGGCGGGGTGTTACATTTCCATTCTTATTAATACTTTGTTGATATAATTTGCTGTTATCGTTTTAGGTTATTTAAGGAGGTATCGCATATATTTATTAATAATGGTTAGTACTGAACTAATACTATTATATATTAGTTTATTGTTAATAATCATTGAACTCTCCAAGTCCAATAATTTTACAAGTTCATCATTCTTCCTCCTTAATGCTGGTTGTGGATCGGCATCAGGTAAGTGTTGAATATAATTCAAGTTCGTTATTCTTCCTCCTCTTCTTCATCATCGTCTTCTCTCTGTGTTCCCTCTGCTTCTTCTTCTTCTTCCTCATCCAACTCCTTCTCGATTTTACGTGCGAACTCCAGAGCTTCGGTATGTTTAGTGAAGTGGTGCTCTTTATTTTCGTAGCTCACTCGTAGTGTAGCAGGATACATCAGGCCATATCTCACGCCCTTCATATTCCTGAGGATGTGCCTTGTTTCAGTAAAAAGGGCTCTTCTCCTGGCAACTTCCGCAGGATAATCTCTGAATATGCTGATCTTATCACCATCATAAAACAGATTCTGTTTACGAGTTATTATCTTCATCATATCTTCCAAAACATGATCGTAAACCACTTTCACAATCAGTTGTCTTGGTGGCGAACCCGTCTTTGGACATCGTCTCAGTGCTCTGTTCGCTCGGCCAAGCAGGGGTGCTTGATCCAGATTCAAGACATTCTTCAGAAGATTTGCAGCAAACTCTCTGGTGTCTTGAGCTCCCTCCTTGCCTTCACGCACACCCACGATACGCAAGTTCTTACGTCGTTGCCTTCCCTCCAAGTCAATACATTTCTCAGTTATTTTATTCAATAAATCTGTTAAACGCTTGTTCTCGGAGAGAAGTTTCTCATTCGCCTTAGCACTTGAATCCGCAATATTGGTCAGTTCCTTTATTGCTTCGCGTTGTTGATCAAGTGTTCTCATAATAGGTTCCAACTTGCGATCAACTGAGAGTTCCAAACCACCAACTTTCTGATTAACTTCATCCATCTGTTGTTTTAGATCAGCATCTGCTTTCATCTTCCATTCATCCATCATAATTTTTACTGTGGTTACAACTTCATTTTTCAACTCCTCTTTAACTTGTTCTTTAAATATTTCAATATCAGCTCTGAGCAGCTTAAATTCTTCCTTATATTCTTTCTTCATATTTTTAAGCTCACCCATAATGGTAGTTTTCAGATCCACCATTTCAGATTTCTTCCTTGGAATATCCTCCAGAGAGCCAGTCAAACTCGAGGTCGAGGCTTCAACTGGGCCTACCTCTTTTTTCAGCTCTGATTTTCTCTGTTTGGGAGGGGGAGTTCTTTTCATCGACATTACTACTTTAAAAGTCGCGCGCCTGATGATGTCACGGGCCTTATCTGCTGCCGGTGCCGTTCACAAACGCTCCTCTCTGGTAAGTAGCTATAAATAACCCCGTTTTTTCCCGTTTTTAATACAATTTTTACGGAGCTGGAAGGCGCTGGTTCCTCCTACTCCATAGTGCCACCGGAAGTCCATTTCCTCCATTTTGCCTCATCAGTCGGGTATTGCGGAAAATCCATTCAGATACTGCTAAAGGCATTCTTATCATACCCGACTGGCCTACACAGCCATGGTATCCGGTGGTCCTTGGAATGATAAGTGAACCATGAGCCCTCTTAGAGAATTGCCCACAGTTGGTGACGAACCCTGTTACAGGGGAACATCATCCCTGCCATAGTCATTTGAAATTATTGGCTTGCAGGTTTTGAATAGACCATTACTGCAGTATGGTCTCTCATCAAGGACTATGGATACAATTGGAGCATCATGCAGGAGTCTACAAGACGGCAATATTTGACGCAAATAAAGAAATGGGAAATCTACTGCGGCCGCATGGACATTGCATATGACTCCGTCACCATATCAGATGTGCTGGAATTTCTTGCGGGGTTGCACCATGATGAACACCTCAGCTACAGTGCCATTAATAGCGCCAGGAGTGCGCTATCATTCTACCTCAATATCGAAGTAGGATCCAATAAACTGGTGTCCAAATTGATGCGGGGCATATTCAATTCTAATCCACCCAGACCCCGTTACAATGTTACCTGGGACATTGGGATAGTGTTAACCCTACTCAGGACATGGTCGCCCATGGCTGGACTCACTTTGTACAAACTCACCCTGAAGCTGGTGATGTTATTGGCACTAACCTCAGCACAAAGGTTCAAAAGATCAAGATTGACAGAATGGTCACTACCCCAGAGAAAGTAATCTTCTACATTGATGAATTACTAAAGCAGCACAGACCTGGGTTCACAGTGCTGCAGCTGGTGTTTCCAGCATACCCCGCTGATGCAAGGCTATGTTTAGCCACACATATCCGCCACTATATAAAAGTGAAGGGGAAATCATGTTTCACTAATCTTCTGGAATGTTTTGAGGATCTATCGAGAAAAATGGACAAGGGAGATTTAGTGGTTGTAGTGTACTTGGACTTTCAGAAAAGTGAAGCGGAATTTAAGGGGAATGGAAAAATATTTGCTGATCAGCCACAAAAAACCACACCGTAGAGTGTCAGTTCAGACGATCTACAGATGGCTTTGAATCGTCTTGGACACAGCAGGTATTGACACTAATGTATTTAAATCCCATTCCACCAGGGCTGCATCGACGTCGGCGGCAAAGGTCATGGAGGTGCCCATGGACCATATTCTTGCCACAGCGGGATGGGCTAGTGAAGCCACTTTTCAACGGTTTTACAACAAACCTGTTGCCGCTCCTGTTATGTTTGCGTAGGCCGTGCTGAATGCGGGTCAAGAACATACAGCTACTCTCCAGTGAGCGTTTTTTTTCTTGTTATAATTAATAAACATTATTATTTTTCAGTACATCCAGTCTGAAACAATGATTACTCCTATCCATCCTTATAGTGGCGTGTGTGAGAGCATGGACGTGGTCCAGGGCATGAAATCACAGAGCTTTGAAGTCTTCACGAAGTCACTCACGTGACTCCGAAATGAAATAGTAAGATTAAACGAGAACTTACCAGTTTGAAGTTTGATCTTTATTTTATGAGGAGTTGCGATGAGGGATTTTGGGCCCTCCGCTCCCAACCCTCGATCATAAAGTCAACTGGTAATTAGAGTCTCTTCAATCTTACTATAACAAGTCATTTCTTTGTTTGTTGGTTCTGTGATTCCACACCGCTGCTTTGAAGAATGTCGCGCATGCGTGCTGGCGGGTTCTTCACGAAATCCCTCATCGCAACTCCTCATAAAATAAAGACCAAACTTCAAACTGGTAAGTTCTCGTTTAATCTTACTATTATAGACCAGTTAGCCTGACATTGGTGGTAGGGAAGATGCTGGAGTTAATTATAAAAGATGAAATAGCCGCACATTTGGATAGCAGTAACAGGATCGGTCTGAATCAGCATGGATTTACGAAGGCGAAATCATGCTTCACTAATCTTCTGGAATGTTTTGAGGATCTATCGAGAGAAAATGGACAAGGGAGATTTAGTGGTTGTAGTGTACTTGGACTTTCAGAAAGCATTTGATAAGATCCCACATAGGAGATTAGTGGGCAAAATTAGGGCATATGGTATTGGGGGTAGAGTGCTGACATGGATAGAGAAGTGGTTGGTAGACAGGAAACAAAGACTAGAGATTAATGGGTTCCTTTCAGAATGACAGGCGGTGACTAGTGGGGTACCGCAAGTCTCAGTGCTGGGACCCGCAGCTATTTACAATATAATTTACAATATACATCAATGATTTGGATGAAGAGATTCAAAGTAACATTAGCAAATTTACAGATGACACAAAGCTGGGTGGCAGTGAACTGTGAGGATGATGCTATAACAATAAAGGGTGACTTCGACAGGTTGGGTGAGTGGGCAGATGCATGGCAGATGGAGTTTAATATGGATAAATGTGAGATTATCCACTTTGGTAGCAAAAACAGGAAGGCTGATTATTATCTAAATGGTGTCAAGTTGGGAAAATGGGAAGAGCAACTGGATCTGAGGTTCCTTCCTCATCAGTCAATGAAAATAAGAATGCAGGTACAGCAGGCAGTGAAGAAAGTGAATGGCATGTTGACCTTCATAACAAGAGGAGTTGAGTATAGGAGGAAAGAGGTCCTTCTGCAGTTGTACAGGGCCCTAGTCAGACCACACCTGGAGTATTGTGTACAGTTTTGGTCCCCTAATTTGAGGAAGGACATTCTTGCTATTGAGGGAGTGCAGCGGAGGTTTACAAGGTTAATTCCCAGGATGGCGGGACTATCATATGCTGAGAGAATGGAGTGGCTGGGCCTGTATACTCTGAAGTTTAGAAGGATGAGAGGGGATCTTATTGAAACATATTAGATTATATAGGGGTTGGACACTCTAGAGGCAGGAAACATGTTCCCAATGCTGGGTGAGTCCAGAACCAGGGGCCACAGTTTGAGAATAAGGAGTAACCATGTAGAACGGAGATGAGGAATCACT
This sequence comes from Raja brachyura, assembly GCA_963514005.1. Next base: position 39,468,098 of record OY740808.1, read on the forward strand.
TTTTCACACAGAGAGTTATGAATTCTGTGGAATTCTCTGCCTCAGGGCGCTGTGGAGGCCTTTCAAGAGAGAGCTAGATAGGGCACTTAAAGATAGCAGAGCCAGAGGATATGGGGAGAAGGAAGGAACGGGGTACTGATTGAGGATGATCAGCCATTGAATGGCGGTGCTGGCTTGAAGGGTCAAATGGCCTTCTCCTGCACCTATTGTCTATTGTCTATTGTAAATTGGCTCATCCCCGGATTGCGACTGGGTTCCCTTCCCAGGAGCTCTTTGTAACCCGAATGGTTTGCAAATGGGAAATGCCGAGGTAAGGGGCAATTTCCCACTTGGTAGAAGATGCCTCCAGTCCCATAGCAACGGCCAAATCCATCCGCTGGACTCCCAAACTCTCTATTGGATGGATGGGCCATACATAAAGAGGGTGACTGTGCAGTGGGGAGGATCTGCATCTAAATGTAGAGTAGACAAAATGTACAGGAAAGAACTGCAGATGCTGATTTACACCAATGATACTCAAAGTGCTGGAGTAATTTAGCGGGACAGGCGGCATCTCTAAATAGAAGGAAAGGGTGACGTTTCAGGCCTATCTTCAGTGTAAACCAGCATCTGCAGTTCTTATATCACCCTCTCTATCTCTCGTTTGCCTCACCCCTGATTCTCAGTCTGAAGAAGGGCCTTGACCTGTAATGTCACCTCCTCCAGCATTTTGTGACTATCTTAAATGTAGAGCAAGATGGAGGCAAACGGTCTGGAAGAGAGACCAGAATAAGATGCAACGTCAAATTCTCATCTACAGAGGATCAGTTCTTTTCATTATGGTGGTGTTTAGTTTGTGCCCAGTCTCTATTGGAGAACTTTATGTGTAGGCTTATTATTGTCAGTTGTACTGAGATGAAGTGAAAAGCTTTGTTTTCAAATGTTTCAAAGGTCCTTTATTGTCACCTGTACCAATTAAGGTACAGTGATATTCGAATTACCAATCCGCCATACAAAAAAAGTAACAAGACACACAACTACATAAAAGTTAACATAAACATCCAACATCCTCACTGTGATGGAAGGCAATAAAGTCTAATCTCCTTCCCTCATTTTTCTCCTGCAGTCGGGGCAATCGGAGCTCCCACAGCTGGCGGTCGAAGCCCCCGCATCGGGGCGATCCAAGCTCCCGCGTCTGTGGTCGAAGTATGGTAGAAACATAGAAAATAGGTGCAGGAGTAGGCCATTCGGCCCTTTGAGCCTGCACCGTCATTCAATATGATCATGGCTGATCATCCAACTCAGTATCCTGTACCTGCCTTCTCTCCATACCCCCTGATCCCTTTAGCCACAAGGGCCACATCTAACTCCCTCTTAAATATAGCCAATGAACTGGCCTCAACTACCTTGAGAATTCAGAGAATTCTAGGGACTCACCACTCTCAGGTGAAGCGTCTCAGAGCTGTGAGTAGAATAAAATAACATTGCATCTGGTTAACTCAGAGAACACGGTCCCGCGTTGATGTGTGGGAAGGAGCAGAACTGCAGATGCTGGTTTGAACCGAAGATAGACACAAAATCTGGAAGAATCTGAAGAAGGGTCTCGACCCGAAACATCGCCTATCTACTTCACTCCTTAGATGCTGCTGTACCCGCTGAGTTTCTCCAGCCTTTTGTGTACCCACAAAATCTGGAATATCTCAGTGGGTCAGGCAGCATCTGTGGAGAAAAGGAATGGGTGATGTTTAGGGTCGAGACCCTACTTCAGACTGAGAGTCAGGGGAGAGGGAAACGATAGATATGGAAGACATTTGAAAGCAGACGATGATCAAGGAAGATTGGTTCATTCAAAGGTAGACACAAAATGCCGGAATAACTCAGCGGGACAGACAACATCTCTGGAGAGAAGGAATGGGTGACATTTTGGGTGGGGACCCTTCTGCAGACTAGACTCATTGTTGGCAGGGGAGAAGATGACAACTAGGCATATAATCAGTAAAATTAATCACGACAGTGTAATCAAACCCAAAATGTCGCCTGCCCCTTTTCTCCAGGGATGTTGATGCTGTCAATCCCACTGAGATCCTCCAGCCTTTTGTGTCTATCTTCGGTTTTTCATTGATCTTTGACATTGCCCTCCATGGTGAATGGAGCCTTTTGGTATATAGGCCTTGTTTTCTCAGGACTGTATGATGCTGGGGAGGTCAGTACTCATGATAGACTGGGTTGTGTCCACCGTCTTTTATACTCTCCTTCTTACCTAGGATTTCAAGTTGCCGAACCTGGCCGTGATGAAACCAGTCAAAGATGCTGCCATGTACAGGTCCACCACCGATTTTCCGGCACCCTTGGTTCCAGAGCCTTTCTGGAATATCCTTTTTGCCAGACAAAAAGAGGTCATGGTCTCGAGGGGAGTTCAATGGTACTGGAATGGTCCACCTCGGCCGCCGGTGAGCTGAGATATCGGCCCGCAGTTGGCCGTGGAAGTTGGCAATTGGAATGGATCTGCCGGCTCTGGCCGCAGTGTGCAAATTCATCCCGAAGTCGGCACAGAAGTCCCGATGAGGTTAAGATCAGCCGCCTCACCCGGCCTGGGTACCACATTTTCGGGGAGAATTCCGGGCATTTCAAGAGCACTCTCGTAAATTCTCGTCCGGACCACCAGTTGCCGCAGAATCGGTGGTGGACCTGTACATTGTGTTTGTTTGCGTATGCTCACTGCTTGATGTTAGTGTTTGAGGCACTTTTCCCTGGGTTGGGATGAATAGTCACTCTTGTCAACACTGGATAGTTATCCAGTGATTCAGTCAACACTGGATAACTATCACTCCTGCCCAGAGTCACACAACATACAAGCAGGTCATTCGGCCCAACTTACTCAAACCGACCAAATGTCCCAACATGTCTACACTAGTCCCGCCTGCCTGTGTTTGGCACATAACCTTCCTAAACCATTCCTCTCCATGTACCCATCCATTATGCTTCACATAAACTGGTGAATTTATCATGGGGAACAAGGACATGGCAGACCAATTGAATAACTACTTTGGTTCTGTCTTCACTAAGGAAGACATCAATAATCTGCCAGAAATAGCAGGGGACCGGAGGTCAAATGAGATGGAGGAACTGAGTGAAATCCAGGTTAGCCGGGAAGTGGTGTTTGGTAAATTGAATGGATTAAAGGCCGATAGATCCCCAGGGCCAGATAGGCTGCATCCCAGAGTACTTAAGAGAAGTAGCCCCAGAAATAGTGGATGCATTAGTGATAATTTTTCAAAACTCTTTAGATTCTGGAGTAGTTCCTGAGGATTGGAAGGTAGCTAATGTAATCCCCACTTTTTAAAAGGGGAGTGAGAGAGAAAACAGGGAATTACAGACCAGCTTGCCTAACATCGGTAGTGGGGAAAATGCTAGAATCAGTTATTAAAGGTGGGATAACAGCACATTTGGAAAGTGGTGCAATCATTGCACAAAGTCAGCATGGATTTATGCACGGTAAATCATGTCTGACGAATCTTATAGAATTTTTCGAGGATGTAACTAGTAGAGTGGATAAGGGAGAACCAGTGGATGTGTTATATCTGGACTTTCAGAAGGCTTTCGACAAGGTCCCACATAAGAGATTAGTATACAAACTTAAAGCACATGGTATTGGGGGTTCAGTATTGATGTGGATAGAGAACTGGCTGGCAGACAGGAAGCAAAGACTAGGAGTAAACAGGTCCTTTTTAGAATGGCAGGCATTGACTAGTGGGGTACCGCAAGGTATCAGTGCTGGGACCCCAGCTATTTACAATATATATTAATGATCTGGATGAGGGAATTGAATGTAACATCTCCAAGTTTGCAGATGACATGAAGCTGGGGGGCAGTGTTCGCTGTGAGGAGGATGCTAGGAGGCTGCAAGGTGACTTGGATAGGTTGGGAGAGTGGGCATATGCATGTCAGATGCAGTATAATGTGGATAAATGTGAGGTTATCCACTTTGGTGGCAAAAACAGGAAAGTCAGCTATTATCTGAATGGTGGCCGATTAGGAAAAGGGGAGATGCAATGAGACCTGGGTGTCATGGTACACCAGTCATTGAAAGAAGGCATGCAGGTGCAGCAGGCAGTGAAGAAAGTGAATGGTATGCTAGCTATCATAGCAAAAGGATTTGAGTATAAGAGCAGGGTGGTTCTACTGCAGTTGTACAGGGTCTTGGTGAGGCCACACCAGGAGTATTGCATACAGTTTTCGTCTCGTAATCTGAGGAAAGACATTCTTGCCATAATGCAGAGCTCGGGCAACCGATGAAGTAATCAATTATTCCTACTCTGCAGCATGCCCTGTATAATAATTAATTCATAGACGGTCTGTTTCATTATGTGGCCATTTAGCATGCGCAAGGCATTTTTGGCTGCAGTCTTTCGTAAGTAGTGACTGCGCCACATATTCGACAAAGGGTTTTGTGCAGCAGCATTAATTATATCCTGCCACTTCACCTTCCAAATGCCAAATTAAACTTTACGACCTTGTCGATTTATGTGCTTTTGATTTGTATCGAGATTTACTTTGGTAGTCTGAAGAAGGGACACTCAAAACTTCATCCATTCCTTCTCTCCAGAGATGCTGCCTGTCCCACTGAGTTACTCCAGCTTTTTGTATCTATTTATGATGGATGTTGCCAGGATTTGAGGGCCTGAGCCATTGGGAGAGGTTGAGCAGGCTTGGTGTTCAGGTGGGTGAGGGCTGACCTTAGAGAGGTGTACAAGACCGTGAGGGGAATAGATAAAATGAATGCAGTATGTTACGCAGGGTTTGGGAATCAACAACCAGAGGACATAGGTTGAAGGTGAGATGGGAAAGATTTACTTTCGGACCCGAAACATCATCTAACCCTTTTCTCCCGAGATGCTGTCTGTCCCGCTGAGTTCCTCCAGCCTTTCTCATTGATCTTTGACATTGCCCTCCATGGTGAGTAAAGCCTTTGGGTTCCAGAGCCTTTCTGGTTTATCCTCTGAGACTTTAGTGGAGAACCTACCTGATCTCCCAGTTGCTCAACACTTAATTCACCTTCCATTCCCACACTGACCTTTCTGTCCTTGACCTCCTCCATTGTCAGAGTGAGGCCCAGCGCAAATTAGAGGTAGGGTTTGGACGATCAAATTGAAATTAGCTGCCTTGAAGTTGTTGCCAGGAGATCAGTTTAAAGAAGATTAAATAATTTTGTCGTTTAGCGTGAGTATTCGCTGCATTGGTCATAATTAGCAATGTTAGATACATGTAAACATGTATGATTCCTGAGGCCTGACATAAGGGTGGTTAGTGGTACCCAGTTGTCTGAGACTGGTTTCACGATTGCTGCTAGTCAGAGGGTGGTGATTGTGTGGAATTCTTTGCCACAGAAAGCTGTGGAGGCCGTTAATGGATATTTCAAAGGCAGGGATAGATAGATTGTTGTTTAAGAAATAAAGTACAGATGCTGGAAAAATCGAAGGTAGACAAAAATGCTGGAGGAACTGAGTGTGTGAGGCAGCACTTATGGAGAGAAGGAATAGGCAAACTTTTGGGTGGAGACCTTTCTTCACTAACATTGACTTCTCTAACTTCAAGTAGCCCTTGCTTTCCCTCTCTCTCCACCCCCCCCCCCCCCTCCCCCTTCCCAGTTCTCTCACTAGTCTCACTGTCTCTGACTACAGTTTATTTCTGTGCTGTCCACTTCCCTGTCATCAGTCTGAATAAGGGTCTCGACAAAAAAACGTCACCCATTCCTTCTCTCCAGAGATGCTGCCCATCCCGCTGAGTTACCCCAGCATTTTGTGCCTTATTTTTGATTTAAAAGCCATTTTGACAGGTCTGGAAATAGGAAAGGTTGAGAGGGATATGGGCCAAATGCAGGCAGGTGGGACTAGAGTTTGTACGTGTGTGTGTTTTCTCCAGGTGCTCCAATTTCCCCCATCATTCCAAAGATGTGCAGGTGTGTAGATTAATTCTGAAAATTGCCCCCAGTGAGTAGGGTAGACTTAGTGTATGGGTGATCGCTGGTTGCTGGACTTGCTGAGGCAAACAGCCTGTTTCCATGCTGTATCTCTAAAGTAAGCTTAAATGGAATGACAGTGCATCATTTCACCACGTTGAGCAATACTCTCTGTATCCTGGACATCACCACAATCCCATTTACTTGTCCATCATATGTTAACACCTCAGGTAACATTGACCCCTCGCTCATACGTTACAGAAGCAGAATTAGGCCATTCGGCCCATCAAGTCTATTCCACCATTCAATTATGGCTGATCTATCTTTCCCTCTCAACCCCATTCTCCTGCCTTCTCCCCATAACCCCTGACACTCGTTCTAATCAAGAATCTATCCTTAAAAATATCCAATGACATGGCCTCCACAGCCGCCTGTGGCAATGAATTCCATAGGTTCACCACCCTCTGGCTAAGGACATTCCTCACCTTCTTAAAGGAATGTCCTTTAATAGTGAGGCTCTGGTCCTAGACCAGGGTTTGGCAACCTTTTTCATCCCAGTTACACTGGCAACTTTAATAACACATTACAATATTATTTCACTTATTTATGAACAACTAATGATGTGCAGATACCGGTATACCAGAACCAAACAGTCAGTCAATGAGAAAAAATATGTACAAATCCAGAATCAATAAATTTGCCCTCTGGGTAGGCGAAATTTACCCTATGTGGGGTAATTTTACCCCAGGCTGGGAACCCTTGTCCGAGACTCTCCCATGAGTGGAAACATCCTATCCACATCCACACTGTCCAAACTTTTCACTATTCGGTGCATTTCAATGAACTCCAGCCATTACAGGCCCACTGCCGTCATAAACGCTCATCATAGGTTAACCCACTCATTCCTGGGATCATTCTCGTAAACCTCCTCTGGACCCTCTCCATAGCCAGCACATCCTTCCTCAGATATGGTGCCCGAAATTGCTCACAATACTCCAAATGTGGCCTGACCAGCGCCTTATAGAGCCTCAGCATTACATCCCTGTTTTTGTATTCTAGCCCACTTGAAATAAATGCTACTATTGCGTTTGCCTTCTCTATCACCAATTTGTCTTGCTGATTGCCTTTTAGGGAATCCTGCACCAGAACTCCCAACTCCAATTGCACCTCCGATTTCTGGATTCTTCCAACCCCGGAAGTATTGTCCAATGAATAATAATTTTACTTCGGAGTCCCGTGAGTGAAGAAGGCCATCAGCCCGCATGGGCGTCATTAGTCTACGCATGGCGCACGACTGGCTGGCGGCGCGTCGCTCCTCCAGCGGTAAGTTTCAAATCCTACAGGTAAGTTTTCGAACTTACTTTTCAGGTTGTCTTTTTGTTGCAGGAATCGCTCTTCGCAGAGTTTCCTGCCGGATCTTGTAATACGCGGCGATATGCTGATGGACCGCGGGAAAACCAATTATGGGCCCTGCATTTGCATCCTGGCATTTCGAAACCACTGAACACAGCGGTGCAATGAAAAACAATCTCCCGAACGGTTGCCTTGTCAGTCTGTTTTAAATTAGACCGCGCTGAATCACATGGGAAGGTTTCAACCTTCGTTACCTCAAGTAGCTGATGAAACATGTATTATTTTCCCAGTGGACTCCATATAGGTCTTGCGACGCATGGTCGTTTCTTGAGGCGATGTCATTCTCGTCATTGCATCGCTGCTGATTTTCCTGTGATGCTCTTTGGAACCTTGGAAGGATATTTTAACGCCATGATGTTTATTTTATTCAGTGGTATTTTAATAAGCGATAAAGATTACAAGGTCTGTCGCATTTTAACATAAATTTGAAGAATTCCAAACATATTTTACGAAAAAACTGCACCATGGAACCGATCTTTAAACCATCTTATTTACAACTATACCATGGGTTTATATTATGTAAGGGGCAGAAAAGCACGCTGTTTATTAACCTCTTGTGCATCTGTAGCAGTTAATAGATGTGAAAGCGTGAGTGCATCTTGCTGTTGAGTTGGGAGCCGAGTCTCAGCCCCGCCCGCTGCACCACTCGGTTTACAGGCCCCGCCCACACCCGCACCCTCTTTTGCCGGGTATTTAATTCTCTCTAAGAGGGTCCGAAATCCAACTTCCTTGCAGTTGGTTTGTTGCGAGGTTCTGTACAGAAACAACCGGGTCACACTTCCCAGCGGGATGAGGTCGGCGTTTTCACTGAGTCTGTTCCTGGCGCTAATAGTCCGTGAGTAATGAGTTGGACAAATTCCTCACGCAAGTTTCTCAGTGGTACATCCACTACGCCATTCCCCTTCTACCCACTATAGCACCCTCCAAATGTATTTCCTCTTGATAATTAGAGTCGGGGATCAATGGTCAATAATTTATCTTCACCATTCATGCCTTTTTTTAACTTGCAGGTGTCCATTCCAATGTCGTTCTAACTCAGCCCAAGACAGGGACCACCCGTCCTGGAGACTCCGTCACAATGACCTGCAAAACCAGCGGGTTCACTATTAGCAGCTACGGCATGCATTTGGTCCGTCAGGTCCCCGGGCAGGGGCTGCAGTGGCTGCTTTACTACGCCAGTTCTTCTAACAAGTACTTCGCTCCGGGGATAGAGAGCCGATTTACTCCGTCCATAGACGATTCGAATAATATGTTCGCCGTGACCGCCAGGAACCTGAGGATCGAAGACACCGCTGTCTATTACTGTGCGTATACTACTGGGGAGGAGGCACCATGTTAACGGTAACCAACGGTAAGAAACTCCATTCTATTCAGTCTCTAGATGTATCCAGTTGTAATTTTATTCTACATTTCCAATAATAGCATTAAATGTTTTTTCTGGGTTAATCACCCATTCATTGCAATGTTGGATCGATGTTGCTTTAGAATGTTATGTGATTTTGCTGCAGTGAGATTCCCGAAGTAAACTTGCCTTATGTGCTATGACTTTCGATCATTTGACTATGGAACGGATGTGATTTAGTTCCTAATTAGTCGGGAAAATGTGCATGAATTTGCCTTCACCATGCTTTCGAATTGTTTGAGATTTGTTGTGGTCCTAGATCTGCGATGCATCTAACTGTGTTTTCTGATCAACAGCAGATCCTGGGTGTAAAATGTTCAAGTTTTGTATTTAATGAGTGTATGTATTAATTGCCACCTTTAATCCAATCATTAACAAAACTTGGATTGAAGAAGTAACATTTTCTTGCAGCAAAACACAGAGGTGCAAAGTTCTTTCAGGGTACTCAAGGCGGTGTCTCTCGAAATTGTGGAAGCATTGGTAATCACTTTCCAATGTCCTATAGATTCTGGATCAGTTCCTGTGGATTGAGGATAGATAATGTTATCCCACTTTTCAAGAAAGGGGGAGAGAGAATGCGTAGGGAATGACCGAGCAGTTGGCCTGACATCGGTATTGGGGAAGATGCTGGAGTCGATTATCGCTGTAACAGTGGTGCATTTGGTTAGCAGGAGCTGGATCGGTCCAAGCCAGCATGGATTTACGAAGGGGAAATCATGCATAACAAATCTTCTGGAGGTGTTTGAGGATGTAACAAGTAAAATGGACAAGGGAGAGCCAGTATATGTAATGTACCTGAACTTTCAGAAAGCCTTTGACAAGATCCCACACAGGAGATTAGTGAGCAAAATTAGAGCACATGGTATTGAGGGTAGGATATTGACATGAATAGAAAATTGGTTGACAGACCGGAAACAAAGAGCAGAAATTAACAGGTCCTTTTCAAAATAGGGTGCCGCAAGGCTCGTTGCTGGGACTGTAGCTATTTACAATATACATTCATGATTTAGATGAAGGAATTAAAAGTAACATGAGCAAATTTGCAGATGACACAAAGCTCGTGGCAGTGTGAACTGTGAAGAAGGTACTATGAAGATGCAGGGTGACTTGGACAGTTTGGATGAATGGGCAGATGATTGGCAGATGCAGTATAATGTGGATAAATGTGAGGAAATCCACTTTGGAGCAAGAACAGTAAGGCAGATTATTATCGGAATGGTGTCAGGTTAGGACAAGAGGAAGTACGACGAGACCTGGGTATCCTAGTACATCAGTCACTGAAAGTAATCATACAGGTACAACAGGCAGTGAAGAACCCTAATGGAGTGTTGGCCTACATAAAGAGAGGAGTTGAGTTTCAGGGCAAAGAGGTCATTCTGCAGTTGTACAAGCCCCTGGTGAGGCCACAGCTGGTGTAATGTGTGCAGTGTTGCTCTCATAATTTGAGACAGGACATTCTTGGTATTGAGGGAGTGCAGCGTAGGTGCACGAGACTAATGCCGGGATGGCGGGACTGACATGGAGAAAGAATGGAGCGCCTCGGCTTGTATTCAAGGAAGAGAGGGAATCTTATATTTAAAAAAATAAATAAATTATTAAGGGATTGGGCACGGTAGATGCAGGAAACATGTTCCCGATGTTGGAGTCCAGAACCAGGGGCCACCGTTTAAGAATGAGGGGAGTCCCTTTAACATAGAAATATAGAAAATGGTGCGGGGGAAGCCATTCGGCCCTTCGAGCCAGGACCGCCATTCATTGTGATCACGGCTGATCGTCCCCAATCAATAACCCGTGCCTGCCTTCCCCCCATATCCCTTGATTCCACTAGCCATTCCATTAGGACTGAGATGAGGGAACAAAATCACTCAATAGAGTTGTGAATTTGTGGGAATCTCTGCCTCACAAGATATGGATGCCGATTCACTTGATGCATTCAAAAGAGATAGATCTCTTAAAGCTAGCGAAATCAAGGCATATGGTGAGAAGGCATGAACAAGGTACTGATTGTGGACGATCAGCCATGATCACATTGAATGCTTCGAAGGGCCGAATGGCTTACTCCTGCACCTATTGTCTATGTATCGGTGTAATCCATTTGTTATTGTGTTATTATTGATATTTCAACAATGATTGGCTCGGTGGTCTTTGGACCAATGAATTTTGGTGGTCTATGTACAGAGATATTTGGAGTTTCAGTAAATGTGTGTTGTGCGATTCAGCCCATCAGCAGTATCATTCAGCCGGTCATTGCGGGAGAAGATATTGTTGCGCAATTTGATGTTTTTGTATGTTCAATTCGAATGGCAACGACCGGGTATTGCTGTTGTAAGAAGTGTCGGATTAGCTTATTTCAATAAACGAAAAGAAGATATGTTTACAAATAAAAATAATTAGAAATTGATAGAAATTAATAGGAACAGTAAATTATGCAAACACTTATAGGATCACGCAGCCTGTGGCGAAAGACAAATCTGAGGCAGGGAACCAGAAAGACAGCTGGTAGCGCCGGAGAACCGACTTCTTTCTCGAAATCAGTTGCAGACTGTGTAGGAATTTGTGCGTTGTCCGTGTGGTTTCTTCCTAGAAAAATGTCATTTACGAAAAGTTACGGGGAAAAAAAAAAAAATTGGGGAAATGAAGTGGATTGTTGGAAACAAATTTTTTTTTCTCTGCTATTTTAATTATATAACAGGGTATCCCACTAATCTTTGAATAGAAACAGAATTTAAATCGATGGCTCATAGGACGGTTTGAGTGACGTTCAAAATTACATTTGCATTTATTTAATTAAAACATTGATTTAGAAACACTGTGCTTTTTCACGTTTGCAGTTGGAGTCACAAAGCAAACTAATATTTTGTTTTATAAATTGCAGGTTGTAATTTATGACTGGTATCTTTTTTATTCGTTTCCTATCGGACAGTGACACAATGTTAATCATTCGTTCTTCAGTGCCGATGATATTGCAAACGCAAACTCGTTTTAATGATGCTGGAAACGGAGCGTCATTGCAAAAATATTAATTTTCATTTGATTATTATTGAATCCATTAAGGGGCAGTCCATTGCAGGGGTGCACACAGCCAAATATTTGAAACCTGTGCCAATTGATTTAATTACAAAATATTAACATGTTCTTACAATTTATATGCCACATTTAGTTTCCAGATGTTGTAGTACATAACGTTTATGAATTTAGACATCATATTGAGAGAGTTATTTATAATCCTTACCAATGCAGTCTCTTACATGTTTTTAATCTGGTATGAATGTAATGTTCTTATCCAATGTCGGCTGGTTTGCTTTTCGGAATTTACTTGCAATTACTGTCAGCATACAAATGATCAGTATATTTTTGTGAGTGATAGGAGGACAAAATACAGTACAATTACATTTTAGGTGTGTTATTTGTCGTTAAATAACAGAGCTACTATTTCAATCCAATCCACCTCCTTAGTTGGTTTCGTTCGATTGACACATTTTAGGGCAAATTTCACGAACAAGATTGTGATCGTTTATTTTTGTCTTCTCCCAATTTATGTTCGGGAGTCTGATATGGTAAACCAGTCATCCTTCCATTTTCTGTGATTTGATCGGACAGTCTCTGAACCATTTATAAAACCAAAACTCTTCCCTCCAAATCAAATGTTTTGCCATGGGCACTCTCATGGGCCCAAGGGAAAGCTACCTAAATTATTTAATTTTAATTAAATGAATGCAAATGTAATTTTGAACGTCAGTCAACTCCTCCTTTGAGCCATCGATTCCAATTATCATTATATTCAATGATTAGTGGGATACCCTGGTCTATAATTAAAATAGCAGAGAAAATTTAGTTACCAACATTCCACATCATTTCACCAATTTCCATTTGGTTGGGTACATGGAACAACACCTGACACAAACTGACCGATTCCAGAACTCTTCCTTCTGTTCTCATGGACTTCATTAGCTAATAACTGAGACCCTACTATCAAATTCACCAGGTCCATCCCCGACACCGTCTCCATCGCAGGAGATAGACTATCGACTGACGTAAATTGCAAATTTACGGACTCTCACTGCTATCAGGCCTACAACTCTTCCAACCTTGCCTCCAGCAAATACTCTGTGTCCTATTCCCAAATTCACCCGTCTCCGCGCAACTGCTCCCAAGACGAGTTGTTCCATACCAGGATATCCGCGGTCCCCATTCTTTAGGGAGCGGGTATTCCCCTCTTTTACCATAGATGAGGCCCTCACACGTGTTTACAATGTATCCCGTAGTTCGGCCCTTACTCCATCATCCCCAGTCACAACAAAGAGTTTGGTGAGATTGTAATCCATACACCAACGTTAGTTATAGCCACTGAGCATTCCTGAGAAACCCTGGGAATTTTAAAGTAATTAATACTGGAGGCCTATCGATATATTTCCAACTCGAGATTGTGTGTACATTTGACAGTAACTGCCAGATATTGGCAACCAAATAAGTTTTCAGCCAATGTGTTCCAAGGTGGGATTAAGGCGGAATGTTGAACTAATAGTTTATGATACTCGAGTGAAGTTTCATGAAATAGAATATTGCGTAACGAATTGCTGTATAATTATTCGTCGCACTGAATATTTTGCAAAACGAGCAAGAGAGAATTTAACATTCATGTGACCTTTGACTTGCAGTGGCTGATTCCGCCCCCAGCCCCTTCATTCTCTTCACCTGCGAGGATCATGGCTCCAGTGGTTCGTTCACCTACGGTTGTTTGGCGTTGGGCTATTCCCCTGCGGGTGCCAGTGTTTCTTGGAAGAAAGATGATACAGACCTGACCACCGGTGTGAAGACCTACCCGGCAGTGTTCAATAAGATGGGAACTTACACCCGGAGCAGCGAGTTAACCATCACCCAGGGGGAGGCGACATCTTCTGCGTGGTTCAGCATGACCAAAAAGAGTATAAAGTGAAATTACCAGGTTCGTATTGGGGTGCACCGAGGCCGAGGGTGGAGCTGAGAGTCAAGGGTGCTTTATTGTCACATGTCCCAGATAGAACAATTAAATTCTTGCTTGCTGCAGCACAACAGCAAATGTAATCATAATAAATAATATGATAAACGAGAGTGAGAAAATCAAGTTCAGTGTGTGTGTATATATACACACATGTGTGTGTGTGTGTGTGTATATATATATATATGTGTGTATATATACATCAAGTGCAATATTAATAATAGTCTATTGTAGTTCAGAGCTTACGGGGTTGCAGTGTTTAATAGCCTGGACGTTACAGTTCTCAGGCTCCTGTACCTTCTTCCCGGTGGCAGAGGTGAGTGTGTGGCCAGCATGGTGTGGGTCTCTGATGGTGGCTGACGTTTTGAGGCCATTTGATGATGTAGAGGTCAGCGCCGGTTATAGATGGGCAGTGATTACAACTTTTTGCAGTCTTTTCTGCTCCTGGACTTTCAAATTGCCGAACCAGTACATGATGCAATGCATATAATTCGCGGGATTTGACAATTGAAGATAAGTACTTGACTTAATGTGCCCTGTTCGGTTTTATTCTTCATGTCATACTGACGTGTAGAACGCTCATCTGGGCTCCACGTCCCACCTAGTCAAAGACAGGCAATCCATGTCCATATAGTGATGTGAAAATGTGGCTGCATCCGCAGATGCCATATAACATCTGGAACACTGACGAAACTTCATTCTCAACTTATCCACTAATGTCTCAACAGAAAGTGACAATATGCCCTACCTGCCAAATTATTCCAGCCCTTTGCTTTAAAAATAAAAAAATCAAACAACATCTGCTGTTCTTGTTTCGATAAAATGGTGAGTTTTGTTTCCTAGCACCGTGTGGCGAGAGCGATATTCATAATACCGAAGCACTGTCATTCGTTCTTGGGACGGAACGAAAGGCGGTGCTTCAATTATCGAGGCAATTCACTATTTACAAAATCATTAAAAAAACAAATATTGACTTGGAAAATAGCTTGAAAAGAGTGCTCATAAATGTATTATCACGAGTACATTCATATAATTCGCGAGGAACTGATCTATCTGTAGATAAGTTACATTTTAACTCGCGAACAATCGAAGCGGCTTAGTGCATCATGTTGAGAACATTACAAGTTTATTAAAAGCACAGACACAGTCATAGAGGACAAAAGCAGAACAGTCGGCCCATTACATCCCTGTGACAACGACTTGCCGAGCTACAATTTCCCCATTTACGAGCACTCGATATACCATGATAAACAAATAATTTAGCAATATCTCTGCAAGTGGGCGGTTACGTTTAATCGGAAAAGGTGATTTTTATTTTGTCCAAATAATGCGTGTCAATATTAATCGACGATTGTTTGAGAACCATTCCAATTAGGTGTATTTTCTTTCAGAACCCGTGGTACATCATCCAACCGTCACCATTACCATAACTGCCCTGGATGAAATCAAGCGCAGCAAAAAAAGCAATCGTCGTGTGTTTGGTCAACGATTTCACCCCAGCAAAATTTACTGTGAACTGGCTGAAGAATGGAAAGCGATTGGATTCTGGCATCGTCACCTCTCCCGCCTTCCAGGTGAACGGTAACGGTAACTTCTCGGCGACCAGCCAGTTGACATTCCCAGCTGGACAGTGGATCGTAGATTCCGTCTATACCTGCCAAGTCACCCATGAAAACGATATAAAAAGCCAAAATATCAGTAAGTCGCCAGGTAAGAAATACATCCGTGGTGTGTCTCGGGTATTAGTGTAAACATTAGCGCTCACGGTGGTAGAACTTCACTCGCATTGTGAAAGCCCATGTGCAGGAAGTGCTGATGCTGGCTTCCACCGAAAATAGACACAAAATGCCGGAGTAACAGCGGGTTAGGCATCTCTAGAGAAAAGGAACAGGTGACGATTCGGGTCGGGACTCTTCTTCCAGAGAGGGCGGCCATCTTTGTTAGGGGCACTAATGTCCCGGTTCCCGGGGAGGGCAGCCATCTTTGTTAGGGGCACTAATGTTCCGGTTCACCAGGGGGAGGACGGCCATCTTTGTTAGGGCACTAATGTCCCGGTTCACGGGGAGGGCGGCCACCGGGACATTATTGCCCCTAACAAAAATAGCCGCCCTCCCCTGGGGAACCGGAACATTAGTGCCCCTAACGAAGATTGCCGGCCTCCTCTGGAACCGGGACATTAGTTCCCCTAACAAAGATGGCCGCCCTCCCCTGGAACCGGGACATAAGTGCCCCTATCAAAGATGGCCGCCCTTCTCTGGAAGCGGGACATTAGTGCCCCTACCAAAGATGGCCGCCCTCCCCTGGAACCGGGACATTACTGCCCCTAACAAAGATGGCCGCCCTCTCCTGGAACCGGAATATTAGTGCCTCTAACAAAGATGGCCGCCCTCCCCGGGGAACCGGGACATTAGTGCCCCTAACAAAGATGGCCGCCCTCCCCCTGGGGAACCGGAACATTAGTGCGCCTAACAAAGATGGCCGCCCACCCCTGGAACCGGAACATTAGTGCCCCTAATAAAGATGGCCGCCCTTCATCAAGGTTGCCGACTGTGAAGAAGTTCCGCTGCTGCCAAATCTCCATCAGTTCAGTGACATTAATGCCTGTACCAAAGATGGCCGCCCTCAATGGGGCGTGCCCGCTACAAAGATGGCCGCCCCGCCGTTTCCGGTGTCGGTGACGGCATCGGGTTAGAGGTGGAGGAGGCGGCGCTGCACAGAAAGTACAGCACGATGAGGAAAATGGAGGGGTGGAGAGAGACACGGGACAGAGAGAGAGAGGGGGGGTGGGGGGTGGAGGTGAATGAGAGAGGGTGGGGGGGAGAGTGGGAGAACGTTCAGCAAGATGAGGAAGAAGGAGGGGTGGGGACGTCAAGTCAATTTTATTTATAGAGCACATTTATACCAAACTATTGTTAAAGAAGCAACTGCAGATGCTGGAGAGTCGAGGGTTACACAAAAAGCTGGAGAAACTCAGCGGGTGCAGCAGCATAGAAACATAGAAAATAGGTGCAGGAGTAGGCCATTCGGCCCTTCGAGCCTGCACCGCCATTCAATGTGATCATGGCTGATCATACAACTCAGTATCCCGTACCTGCCTTCTCTCCATACCCCCTGATCCCTTTAGCCACAAGTGCCACATCTAACGCCCTCTTAAATATAGCCAATGAACTGGCCTCAACTACCTTCTGTGGCAGAGAATTCCAGAGACTCACCACTCTCTGTGTAAAGAATGTTTTCCTCATTTCGGTCCTAAAGGAATTCCCCCTTATCCTTAGACTGTGACCCCTTGTTCTGGACTCCCCCAACATCGGGAACAATCTTCCAGCATCTAGCTTGTCCAACCCCTTAAGAATTTTGTAGGTTTCTATAAGATCCCCCCTCAATCTTCTAAATTCCATCGAGTACAAACCGAGTCTATCCAATCTTTCCTCATATGAAAGTCCTGACATCCCAGGAATCAGTCTGGTGAATCTTCTCTGTACCCCCTCTATGGCAAGGATGTCTTTCCTCAGATTTGGAGCGATCTAAGGAGCGAAGGAGATAGGCGACGTTTCGGGTCGAGACCCTTCTTCAGACTGGTCAGGGATCAGGGAAACGAGAGATATAAACAGTGATGTGGAGAGATAAGGAACAATGAGTGAAAGATATGCAGAAAAGTATTGGTGACAAAGGAAGCAGGCCATTGTAAGCTGTTTGTGGTGTGAAAATGAGAAGCTAGTGCGACTGGGGAGGGGGGGGGGGGAGAAGATGGAGAAGGAATGTCAGGGCCAGAGGGCTGAGGGAGAGGTGGGGGGGAGGGGGCAGTCTGGGTTAACAGAATTGAGAAAATTCAATGTTTAAGCCCAGAGGATGCAGACACCCCAAGCGGAATATGAGGTGCTGTTCCTCCAACTTGCGGTGTTGATCACTCTGGCCGTGGAGGAGGCCCAGGACCGAGAGGTCGGATACGCAGTGGGAGGGGGAGTTGAAGTGCTGAGCCACCGGGAGGTCGGGTTGGTTATTGCGGACCGAGCGGAGGTGTTCGGCGAAACGATCGCCCAGCCTCCGCTTGGTCTCACCGATGTAGATCAGCTGGCATCTGGAGCAACGGATGCAGTAGATGAGGTTGGAGGAGGTGCAGGTGAACCTCTGTCGGACTTGGAATGACTGCTTGGGTCCCTGAAAGGAGTGGATGGGGGAGGTGAAGGGACAAGTGTAGCATCTCTTGCGGTTGCAAGGGAAAGTGCCCGGGGAAGGAGTGGAGCGGGAGGGAAGGGAAGAATTGACGAGGGAGTTGCGGAGGGAGCGGTCTTTGCGGAAGGCAGACAGGGGGGGAGATGGGAAGATGTGGCGAGTGGAGGGGTCACGTTGGAGGTGACGAAACTGGCGGAGGACTATCTGTTGTATGCGCTGGCTGGTGGGGTGAAAGGTGAGGACCAGGGGGACTCGGCCCTTGTTGTGAGTGGGGGAATGGGGAGAGAGGGCAGTGTTGCGGGGTATGGAGGAGACCCTGGTGCGAGCCTCATCTATAGTGGGGGAGGGGAAACCCCGTTCTCTGAAGAACGAGGACATTTGCGATGACCAAACTACACTGGTACCAAACTACCAAACTACACTGGTACTGCAGAGAGACAGGGAGAGAGGGGAGGAGGGTGGGTGGGCACAGAGAGAGAGAGAGAGAGAGAGAGAGTACAGCTCGCTGAGGAAACAGGTAGGGGTGACAGTGGGGGAGAGAGCTTGGAGGGGAGAGAGGAGGGTGGGGGTGTAGTGATGGGGGCGAGGAGATAGATGGGGGGGTTGGGAGGAGAGGTATTGGGGGGGGGGGGGTGAAGAGGGAGGAGAGGCCAGTGATGGAAGAAGAGGTGGGTGGGGGGGTTGATGGAGGATAGTGGGAGAGGGTGAGGGAGGTGGATGGAGGGAAAGGAAGGTGATGACGAGGGGGAAGGAGTTGGAGGTGCGGGTGGAAGTCTGTGGGGTGAATGTCCGTGACAGAGTGGGGTGACAGACTGGGGGTGAGAGAGGGGGGGTGAAAGAGAGAGGGGGAGAGAGTAAGAGAGAGGGGAGGGTTGAGAGATGGGGGTGAGAGGGGTGGGGGATTAGAGAGGGTCGTCGTGGCTCGCAGTCCTGACCAGGAATGTTCCGTTTGCAGAAGAAAGTGCTGCTGGCCTTGAAGAAGCAGAGTTCAGGAGCTCAGAGCAGCCAGGGAGGCATCAAATGCTGTCGGTGACCTCGCAGTGACCTCCTCCTCGCTGAAATACGCTCAACACCTCCGCTCAGTCCCTCTACCAAGCCCAGGCTCGGCGAACGCTTCGCCCAATACCTCTGCTCAGTCCGCCTTAACCTACCTGATCTCCCGGTGGCTCAGCACTTCAACTCCCCCTCCTATTCCCAATCCTGACCTTTCTGTCCTGGGCCTCCTCAATTGTCAGAGTGAGGCCCAGCACAAATTGGAGGAGCAGCACCACTTGGGTAGTTTACACCCCAGCGGTATGAACATTGACTTCTCTAACTTCAAATAGCCCTTGCTTTCCCTCTCTCTCCAGTCCCTTCCCCGTCCCAGTTCTCCGACTGTTCTTACCAAAGATTATAGAGGAGCAAGATGCGCCACTCCGTGGAAAAGGCGTAGTATCACGTGTGTGATTGTCGACGCCATATTAGCGGACCAGAGATGGCGTCGACTATGGCGTGTACTGGGAAACTGTACTTCTTTATGATCTTTGTCTCTCGATCTGCCGCTGTGTAATTCGCTCCAAAGCTACAGAGCAGTTGCAAGCAAAGATTATAGAGGAGCAAGATGCATTCGAAAGTTATTTGATTTATTTGTAATAGATCTTTACTTGCCTCTCGATCCTTCTCTCTCCCCCTCTTCTCTCGATCACCCTCTCTTCTCTATCGCTCTCTCTCCCCTGTCGATCTCTTTCTCTCCCCTGTCGATCTCTTTCTCTCCCCTCTCCTCGATTTCCCTCTCTCCCCCCCTTCCCTCTGTGTGAGAATTGGCAGCCCCGCTATGCCTTCGGCCCAAAAGAGGATAGAAATAAATTACATAATGGTCTTTGTAGGAAGATTTTAATAAGCTCTTCTATCCAAAGATTTGCTTCTATCTGTCCCACCATATATTTATATGAATGTGTGTTTGTGTGTGCGTGTAATTGTGTGCACAGTGTGTGTTAAAGCAATACAAGGGAAAATGTACAATGCAATGCAAGGGAAACTACGCAAAGGAGGGGCTGGGGAGGAAAGATGCGAGGGAAATTGGGGAACGGGGGGAAAAGGGAGGGGGAGAGAGAGAGAGGGAAGGAGGGGGGAGGGAGATCGAGAGAAGATAGGGAAAAGATGGATCGAGGGGAAATAGAGAAGAGAGGGAGAGGGAGATCGAAAGAGGGAGAGAAAGAGGGATCGAGAGGTAAGTAAAGATCTATTACAAATAAATCTAATAACTTTCTCTAATAATCTTGCTCCTCCATAATCTTTGCTTACAACTGCTCTGTAGCGGATTACACAGGGGGAGGCAGTCCGCCAAAATGGCGGCCGTGACGTTCCGTTACGTACTACACACCAGCCCATTGGATTTCCACTGAGTGGCGCATCTTGCTCCTCTATAATCTTTGGTTCTTACTGTCTCCGACAACATACTATCTGTCCCGCTCCCTCCCCTGACATCAGTCTGAAGAAGGGTCTTGACCCGAAACGTCGCCCATTCCTTCTCTCCAGAGATGCTGCCTGTCCCACTGAGTTACTGCAGCACTTCTCTCCACAGATGCTGCCTGTCATAGACTGATACAGTGTGGAAACAGGCCCTTCGGCCCAACTCGCCCACACTGGACAACAATGTCCCAGCTACCCTAGTCCCACTTGCCCGCGCTTGGTCCATGTCCCTCCAAACCTGTGCTATCCACGTATCTGTCCAACTGTTTCTTAAACGATGGGATTGTCCCAGCCTCAACTACCTCCTCTGGCAGCTCATTCCAAACAAACACCTTCCTCTGTGTGAAAACGTTACCCCTCAGATTCCTATTAAATCTTTTCCCCTTCACCTTGAACCTATATCCTCTGGTCCTCGATTCCCCTACTCTGGGCAAGAGACTCATGATTTTGTACACCTCTATATGATCACCCCTCATCCTCCTGCGCACCATGGAATAGAGACCCAGCCTGCTCAACCTCTCCCTATAGCTCACACCCTCTAGTTCTGCCAACATCTCCAAACCCTTTCCAGCTTGAAAATAGACAATAGGTGCAGGAGTAGACCATTTGGCCCTTTGAGCCAGCACCGGAATTCAATGTGATCATGGCTGATCATCCCCAATCAGTACCCCGTTCCTGCCTTCTCCCCATCTGCTATCTTTAAGAGCCCTATCTAGCTCTCTCTTGAAAGCATCCAGAGAATCGGCCTCCACCGCCTTCTGAGGCAGAGAATTCCACATACTCACAACTCTCTCTGTGGAAAAAGTGTTTTCTCGTCTCCGAGGAAGCGTCTCTCATATTGCCAGAAGTGATCGGAGCAGAATTAGGCCATTCGGCCCATCATATCCACACGCCATTCAATCATGGCTCATCTATCTCTCTCTACTAACCGCATTCTCCTGCCTTCTCCTCATATCCACTGACACCCACACTAATCAAGAGTCTATCTATCTCTACCTTAAAAACATCCACTGACGAGGCTTCCACCGCCTTCTGTGGCAATGAATTCCACAGATTCACCACCTTCTGACTAAAGAAATTCCTCCTCATCTCCTTCCTTAAAGAACGTCCTTTAATTCTGAAGCTGACCTCAATAGACAATAGACAATAGGTGCAGGAGTAGGCGATTCGGCCCTTCGAGCCAGCACCACCATTCAATGTGATCATGGCTGATCATCCCCAATCAGTACCCCGTTCCTGCCTTCTCCCCATATCCCCTGACTCCATCTTTAAGAGCTCTATCTAGCTCTTTCTTGAAAGCATCCAGAGAACCGGCCTCCACCGCCCTCTGAGGCAGAGAATTCCACATACTCACAAATCTCTGAGAAATGTTTTTCCTCATCTCCGTTCTAAATGGCTTACCCCTTATTCTTAAGCTGTGTGGCCCCTGGTTCTAGACTCCCTCAACATCGGGAACATGTTTCCTGCCTTTAGCGTGGACAATCCCTTAATAATCTTACATGTTTCAATAAGATAGTCTCTCATCCTTCTAAACTACAGAGTATACAAACCCAGCCGCTCCATTCTCTCACCATACGACAGTCCCGCCATCCCGGGAATTACACTTGTAAACCTACGCTGCACTCCCTCAATAGCAAGAATGGCCTTCCTCAAATTGGGGGACCAAAACTGCACACAATACTCCAGGTGTGGTCCAACCAGGGCCCTGTACAACTGCAGAAGGACCTCTTTGCACCTATACTCAACTCCACTTGTTATGAAAGGCCAACTTGCCATTGGCTTTCTTCACTGCCTGCTGTACCTGCATGCTTAGTTTCAGTGAGTGGTGCAGGGGGAACTTTGACTGACTGGTAGTGGGGGGGGAGAGATCCCACACTGGGAACGTCCAAGGCTGGGACAGGGGGGGAGATCCCACACTGGGAACGTCCAGGACTGGGACAGGGGGAGATCCCACACTGGGAACATCCAGGACTGGGACAGGGAGATCCCACACTGGGAACGTCCAGGACTGTTACAGGGGAGATGCCACACTGGGAACATCCAGGACTGTTACAGGGGGAGATGCCACACTGGGAACATCCAGGACTGTTACAGGGGGAGATGCCACACTGGGAACATCCAGGACTGGGACAGGGGGAGATCCCACACTGGGAACATCCAGGACTGGGACAGGGAGATCCCACACTGGGAACGTCCAGCACTGGGACGGGGAGAGATCCCACACTGGGAACGTCCAGGACTGGGACAGGGGGAGATCCCACACTGGGAACGTCCAGGACTGTTACAGGGGGAGATGCCACACTGGGAACATCCAGGACTGTTACAGGGGGAGATGCCACACTGGGAACATCCAGGACTGTTACAGGGGGAGATGCCACACTGGGAACATCCAGGACTGTTACAGGGGGAGATGCCACACTGGGAACATCCAGGACTGGGACAGGGGGAGAGATCCCACACTGGGAACATCCAGGACTGGGACAGGGGGAGAGATCCCACACTGGGAAGTTCCAGGGCTGGGACCGGGAGCCGATGTGTGACGCTGCCCCTCTCTCTCTCTCTCTCTCTCTCTCTCTCTCCCCGCGACAGTGGAACAGCAGCATGGTGGGCACGGTGTCTCTGAAGGTGATGATAGCTCGTAAACAACTCCTGCTGGAGAGGACATCCGGCAAATCTCTCTGGGGCAGTCTAGGTGAGTGGTGTATCCCCCTCTCCCCCCTTACTCCCCTCTCAAGTCAAGTCAAGTTTATTCGTCACATACACATACGAGATGTGCAGTGAAAGGAAAAGTGGCAATGCTCGCAAATTGTGCCAAAAAAACAAACAAACATAATGGAACAGAATCACACATTCACATATTACATGTTTATGGGTGGGAAGAAAAAGTAAAAAACAGCAATTTTAAAAAACAGTAGAGTGGTCCCGTAAAGTTAGTCCCTGGAGAGATCGGAGTTTACAGTCCTAATGGCCTCTGGGAAGACACTCCTTCTCATCCTCTCCGTTCTCACAGCATGGCAACGGAGGCGTTTGCCTGACCGTAGCAGCTGGAACAGGCCATTGCAGGGGTGGAAGGGGTCTCCCATGATCTTGTTGGCTCTGGAGTTGCACCTCCTGATGTATAGTTCCTGCAGAGGGGCGAGTGAAGTTCCCATAGTGCGTTCGGCCGAACGCACTGCTCTCTGCAGAGCCTTCGTGTCCTGGGCAGTAGTTTCTAAATCAAATCGTGATGTTTCTGGACAAGATGCTTTCCACAGCCGCTGAGTAGAAGCACTGGAGGATCCTCAGAGACACTCTGAATTTCCACAATTGCCTGAGGTGGTAAAGGCGTTGCCTTGCCTTACTCTCCAGTGCTGCAGTGTGTGATGTCCATGTCAGATCCTCAGAGATGTGGACTCCCAGGTATTTAAAACAGCTCACCTATCCACAGTATCCCCATTTATCCTCAATGATGTGTACGTCCTCGGATGATGTGCCCTCCTAATGTCCACAATCAGCTCCTTGTTTTTTTTGATATTCAAGAGGAGGCTGTTGTCCTGACACCAGAGTGCCAGATCAGCCACCTCCTCCCAGTGGGCCTTCTCATGGTTGTCTGAGATCAGGCCTCTCCCCCCCCCCCCCACTGTCCATCTGAGGCAGTCTAGGTGAGTGATGTATCTCTTCCCCCCCCCCTCTTCTCACCCCTCATCCTGTCTCTTTCCCACTCTCTCTTTCCCACTCTCTTCTCCCCCTCCCTCCCACCCCTGCCTGGGGAGGTCTGGGTAAGTGATGTAACCTTCACTTCTCCCCCCCCCCACCCTTCGCTGACCGCTGACACCACCACCCCTCCTTCTCATGGCCGATGGTTGGTTCATGAGTTGGATGGGGCGCCCGGGCTACAACTCCTCAGCTGGCCCGCCGTCTGGGCTTTGTGTACAGTCCAGCACCCGGGCCAACTCATTCACCCAGTCACGGATTGCCGTCGGGAATTTGTCCCGTATTTTGACCCTTTGTCCCTTATTTTGGAGTGAGGAAGTTTGCGACCCTATGTCTGTGACCCACACCTTGCACCCCCCCCCCCCCCCCCCCCCCCCCCGTCCTGGTCACCCACACCTCCCCTCACCCTCTCGCCCCCCCTTGCTCTGCCCCCCCCACTGTCCCGTCATGGATCGATTGTAGCCCATTGGGGGTGGGGGTCGGAGCTGTGACCCTCCGGCCCAGACTGAGCGACTGCAAATAACATGCCCTGGTCTAAATAAACAGGCTGTCTCCACACACTGCCCTGTGGTCATCTATTCCCAGCTGCCGTCCGTGTTCACTCTTCATACATTCATGGGGCAGAATTAGGCCATTCGGCCCATCATGTCTACTCCGCCATTCAATCCTGGCTGATCTATCTCTCCCTCCTAACCCCATTCTCCTGCCTTCTCCCCAGAACCGCTGACACCCGCACTAATCAGGAGGTTGATTAGGGAGTGGGGGAAGTAATAGGGGGAGAGGGGGCAGAGAGAGGGGGAGAGAAGGAGAGGGGCAGAGAGAAGGAGAGGGACAGAAAGAGAGGGGGGGAATAAAGAGAAATGGAGAGGTAAAGGGGATGTGGGTAGTGAGAGAGGGGGGAGAGAGAGAGAGAGAACGGGGAGAGGGGGAGAGAATAGGGGGAAGGGTAAGAAATAGAAACATAGACATAGAAACATAGAAAATAGGTGCAGGAGTAGGCCATTCGGCCCTTCGAGCCTGCACCGCCATTCAATGTGATCATGGTTGATCATCCAACTCAGTATCCCGTACCTGCCTTCTCTCCATACCCCCTGATCCCTTTAGCCACAAGTGCCACATCTAACGCCCTCTTAAATATAGCCAATGAACTGGCCTCAACTACCTTCTGTGGCAGAGAATTCCAGAGACTCACCACTCTCTCTGTAAAGAATGTTTTCCTCATTTCGGTCCTAAAGGAATTCCCCCTTATCCTTAGACTGTGACCCCTTGTTCTGGACTCCCCCAACATCGGGAACAATCTTCCAGCATCTAGCTTGTCCAACCCCTTAAGAATTTTGTACGTTTCTATAAGATCCCCCCTCAATCTTCTAAATTCCAGCGAGTACAAGCCGAGTCTATCCAATCTTTCCTCATATGAAAGTCCTGACATCCCAGGAATCAGTCTGGTGAATCTTCTCTGTACCCCCTCTATGGCAAGGATGTCTTTCCTCAGATTTGGAGACCAAAACTGTACGCAATACTCCAGGTGTGGCCTCACCAAAACCCTGTACAACTGCAGTAGAACCTCCCTGCTCCTATACTCAAATCCTTTCGCTATGAATGCTAACATACCATTTGCTTTCTTCACTGCCTGCTGCACCTGCATGCCTACTTTCAATGACTGGTGTACCATGACACCCAGGTCTCGTTGCATGTCCCCCTTTCCTAATCTGCCACCATTCAGATAATAGTCTACCCTCATGTTTTTGCCACCAAAGTGGATAACCTCACATTTATCCACATTATACTGCATCTGCCATGCATCTGCCCATTCACTCAGGCTATCCAAATCACCCTGCAGCCTCCAAGCATCCTCCTCACACCTAACTATACCCCCCAGCTTGGTATCATCTGCAAATTGGCATTGCATTGAATTCCTTCGTCCAAATCATTAATATATATTGTAAATAGCTGGGGTCCCAGCACTGAGCCTTGCGGCACCCCACTAGTCACTGCCTGCCATTCTGAAAAGGACCCGTTTACTCCTACCCTTTGCCTCCTGTCTGCTAGCCAGTTCTCTATCCACATCAATACTGAACCCCCAATACCGTGTGCTTTAAGTTTGTATGCTAATCTCTTATGCGGGACCATGTCGAAAGCCTTCTGAAAGTCTAGATGTAACACATCCACTGGTTCTCCCTTATCCACTCTACTAGTTACATCCTCGAAAAATTCTATCAGATTTGTCAGACATGATTTACCTTTCGTAAATCCATCCTGACTTTGTCCAATGATTTCACCATTTTCCAAATGCACTGCATCCCATCTTTAATAACTGACTCTAGCAGTTTCCCCACTGCCGACGTTAGACTAACTGGACTGTAATTCCCCGCTTTCTCTCTCCCTCCTTTTTTAAAAAGAGGGGTTACATTAGCTACCCTCCAATCCTCAGGAACTACTCCAGAATTATCACTAATGCATCCACTATTTCTGTGGCTACCTCCTTGAGTACTCTGGGATGCAGACTATCTGGCCCTGGGGATTTATCGGCCTTCAATCCGTTCAATTTACCCAACACCACCTCCCGGCTAACCTGGATTTCACTCAGTTCCTCCATCTTATTTGACCCCCGTTCCACTGCTATTTCCGGCAGATTATTTATGTCTTCCTTAGTGAAGACAGAACCAAAGTAGTTATTCAATTGGTCTGCCATGTCCTTGTTCCCCATGATCAATTCACCTGTTTCTGACTGCAAGGGACCAACATTTGTTTTAACTAGTCTCTTTCTCTTCACATATCTATAAAAACTTTTGCAGTCAGTTTTTATGTTCCCTGCCAGTTTCCTTTCATAATCTATTTTCCCTTTCCTAATTAAGCCCTTTGTCCTCCTCTGCTGGATTCTGAATTTCTCCCAGTCCTCCGGTAGGCTGCTTTTTCTGGCAAATTTGTATGCCTCATCTTTTGTTTTTATACTATCCCTGATTTCCCTTGTTATCCATGGATGCACCACCTTCCCCGATTTATTCTTTTGCCAAACTGGTATGAACAACTTTTGTACTTCATCCATGCAGTCTTTAAATACCTTCCATTGCACATCCACTGTCAACCCTTTAAGAATCACCTGCCAGTCTATCTTGGCCAATTCACATCTCATACCTTCAAAGTTACCTTTGTTCAAGTTCAGAACCCTTGTTTCTGACTTAATTTTGTCACTCTCCATCCTAATGAAGAACTCAACCATATTATGGTCACTCTTGCCCAAGGGGCCACGCACAACAAGACTGCTAACTAACCCTTCCTCATTACTCAATACCCAGTCTAGAATAGCCTGCTCTCTCGTTGGTTCCTCCACATGTTGGTTGAGAAAACTATCCCGCATACATTCCAGGAAATCCTCTTCCTCAGCACCCCTGCCAATTTGATTCACCCAATCTACATGCAGATTGAAGTCACCCATTATAACCGTGTTACCCTTGTTGCACGCATTTCTAATTTCCTGTTTGATGCCATCCCCAACTCCAATACTACTGTTAGGTGGCCTGTACACAGCTCCCACTAGCGTTTTCTGCCCCTTAGAGTTTCGCAGCTCTACCCATATCGATTCCACATCCTCCACGCTAATGTCCTTAAATGGGACGTAGGGGAGGAGAAAGGGAGGAAGTGTGATAGAGGGGGAGAGGGATTAGGCAGAGAGAGATGGGGAGGGTGATGAGGGGAGGGAGGGGGAGATTGAGGGGGTGAGAGTGGGAGGGGGGCCGGTATGAAATGGGATGGAGAGAGAAATGAGGGGAGGAGAGAGTGAGGGGGGAAATAAAGGGGGTGTGAGGAAAGGGAGGACGATGGGGCAGAGAAAGAGGGAGAGAGGGGGGGTGAGGGGGAGAGAGAGAGGGGGGTGAGGGGGAGAGAGAGGGGGGTGAGGGGGAGAGAGAGATAGAGAGAAAGAGTGAGGGAGGGGGAGAGGGACATAAAGATGAAGGGGAAGAGAGTAAGGGGGAGTAAGAAATGAAATGTGGAGGGGGAGAAAGGGGGGTGTGATAGATGGAGAGGGTGCATAGGGGGTGGGCGAGGGCTGAGAGAGGGAGAGTGATTGGGGAGGGAGGTTGATGGGGAGGGTATAAAATGGGATGGAGAGAGAAATGAGGGGTGGAGAGATAGTGGGGGGAGATAAAGGGGGTGTGGGGAGAGGGATGGGGCAGAGAGAGAGGGAGGGACGGGGAGAGGGGAGGGAGTTGGGAAGAGATAGAGGGGGCGACAGAGGATGAGAGGTGGAAGAGAAAACGGGGGTGAGGGGGAGAGAAAAATGGAGAAGGGGAGGGGAGGGAAAGGGAGTTCAGTGCATGGTTGTCACTGCGGGGTGGTGCAGTGGATGTCAGCCATAAAGAGAGAGTGAGAGACATAAAGAGAGAGTGAGAGAGTGTGCAAGAGAGAGATAAAGTGTGTGTGTGTTGATGGTTCACAGGTGGAGGTACACCTTACCTGGCCACAGGAGAGTTTGTATGTGTGTGTGTGTGTGCGCGCTCAGGTGGAGGGGCCCCTTACCTGGCCACAGGAGAGCCATCATTGGTGTGTGAGTTTGTGTGTGTGTGTTCAGGTGGAGGGGCCCCTTACCTGGCCACAGGAGAGTTTGTATGTGTGTGTGTCTCTGGGTGTGTGTGTGTGTGTGTGTGCGCTCAGGTGGAGGGGCCCCTTACCTGGCCACAGGTGCGCCAGCCAGCATTGCCTTCCATGCTGCGAACTGCCACTGAACCACCAGGGGGCCACTGAACTGCCCCTGTGTCAGCTGCAGCCGCAGCACCGTGTCAGCTCCCGCGCCGGGCGGCATGCTGGGACAAGAATGTTCCAGAATGAGAGCTTCCGCAGCCAGCCACGTACAACGCTTCCCCTCACCTGTCCTCACCTGCTCTGCCATGACCCTTCCACCTGCAAGACACAGAGAGGGGGAGGGTTAGACCTGGAGGGCAGGGTCCCCGCTCATCCCCATCCCCACTGCTCTAGGACCACCCCCTCTCTCTCGAACCCAGGACCCCAGACTATGTTAATACTGAGGAACATGGCCAAGGATGCTTCCACCTCTATGGCATGTTGGCCTTCATAACAAGAGGAGTTGAGTATAGGAGCAAAGGTCATTCTGCAGTTGTTCAGGGCCCTGGGGAGACCACACCTGGAGTATTGTGTGCAGTTTTGGTCTCCAAATGTGAGGAAGGACAGTCATGCTATTGAGGGAGTGCAGCATAGGTTCACAAGGTTAATTCCCGGGATGGCGGGATTGTCATATGTTGATAGAATGGAGAGGCTGGGCTTGTATACTCTGGAATTTAGAAGGACGAGAGGGGATCTTATTGAAACATATGATTATTAAGGGATTGGACACGCTAGAGGCAGGAAACATGTTCCCAATGTTGGGGCGAGACCAGAACCAGGGGCCAAGTTTAAGAATAAGTGGTAGGCCATTTAGAACAGAGATAAGAAAAAACGTTTTCACCCAAAGAGTTGTGAATCTGTGGCATTCTCTGCCTCGGAGCGCGGTGGAGGCCGGTTCTCTGGATGCTTTCAAGAGAGAGCTAGATAGGGCTCTTAAAGATAGCGGAGTCAGGGGATATGGGGAGAAGGCAGGAACGGGGTACTGATTGTCAGCCGTGATCACAGTGATGTCAGTGCTGGTTTAAAGGGTCGAATGGCCTCCTCCTGCACCTATTGTCTATGTCTACACCCTCCTCGCCACCCCGTCATCACCGAAGCCCCACCTCACACCCCTCATCCCCACCTTCCCTCTCTCCCCCTTACTTTCACTCCTCCCATAATCCCCTCCCTTTCCTCATTCTCGACAATCTCCCCTCTGCCTCCCTCCCGCACACTGACACCCGCACACACACACACACACACACAATATATTCACACACACACACACGTTTACACTCACATGTGTGGGCGTATGCACGTACACAATTTTCATATACACACATTCACACACACCAACATATGGGATGGGGAGGGGAGGATGGAGGGGGTGAGTGATGGGGAGGAGAGAGGGGGGATGGGGGTGATGGGAAGGAGGGAGGGGGTGAAGGAAGGAGGGGATGGGGGTGATGGGAAGGAGGGAGGGGGTGAAGGAAGATGGGGAGGGAGAGAAGGGGGATGGAGAGGGAGAGACAGTATAAAAATTAAAGCGAAGGAGTACAATGTAGCAAAGATGAGCGGGAAGCAAGAGGATTGGGTAATGTTTAAAGAACAACAGAAGATAATTAAAAAGACAATATGGGGAGGAAATATGAGGTACGATGGAAATCTAGTCAATAATATAAAGCAGGACAGTAAAAGCTTCTTTAGGTATGTGAAGAGGAAAAAATTAGTTAAGACCAAAGTTGGACCCTTGAAAACCGAAAAAGGTGAATTTATTATGGGGAACAAAGAAATGGCAGATGAGTTGAACGGGTATTTTGGATCTGTCTTCACTAAGGAGGACACAAACAATCTTCCTGATTTAGTAGTGGCCAGAGGATCTGGGTGACGGAGGAATTGAAGGAAATCTACATTAGGCAGGAAATGGTGTTGGATAGCCTGATGGGACTGAAGGCTGATAAATCCCCAGGACCTGATGGTCTGCATCCCAGGGTACTTAAGGAAGTGGCTCTAGAAATTGAGGATGCATTGGTGATATTTTTCCAATGTTCTATAGACTCAGGATCAGTTCCTGTGGATTGGAGGGTAGCTAATGTTATCCCACTTTTTATGAAAGGCAGGAGAGGGAAAACAGGGTATTATAGACCAGTTAGCCTGACATCGGTGGAGGGGAAGATGCTGGAGTCAATTATGAAAGATGAGATAGCTGAACATCTGGGTAGCAGTAACAGGATCATATCCAACAACCGAGTCAGCATGGATTTACGAAGGGGAAATTATGCTTGACTAATCTTCTGGAATTTTTTGAAGATTCAACTAGGAAATGGACAAGGGAGAACCAGTGGATGTAGTGTACTTGGACTTTTAGAAAGCATTTGATAAAGTCCCACATACGAGATTAGTGGCCAACATTAGGGCACATGGTATTGGGGTTAGATTGCTGACATGGATAGAGAAGTGGTTGGCAGACATGAAACAAAGAGTAGGGCTGGCTCGAAGGGCCGAATGGCCCACTCCTACACCTATTATCTATTGTCCCGCTGAGTTCCGCCAGGACTGGTGGATAGAAATGTCACCTATCAATGTTCTCCACAGATGCTGCCTGAGCCGCTGGGTTAGAACTTACGTTGATGTTGGATATGTTTTCCTTTTGCTGTAGTTTAGACTCCAGGGCTGCAGATCTCGCCTTGTTCAGGGAATCTATGGCAGAACCCATGGTGTCCTGGAAACCAGAGAGGTATACACGGGAAAGGGGGTGTTAAAATACCCCCCCCCCCCCCCACAGCCATTACTGAGTTGAGTTTAGTTTGAAGAAGGGTCTCGACCCGAAACGTCACCCATTCCTTCTCTCCAGACAGGCTGCCGGTCCCGCTGAGTTACTCCAGCATTTTGTGCCTACCATCGATGTAAACAAGCATCTGCAGTTCCTTGTTACACATCTAGTTTCCTGTCACGTGTACCGAGGTACAGTGAAAAGCCTTTTCACTTGAAGGGCCGAATGGCCTACTCCTGCACCTGGTGTCTGTTGTCTAATTGCCAAATTCTGCTCGTAGAACTTATGAACTAAAAGTGAACAAAACTACAGTTTTGATCAGAAAATTGCTGGAGTAACACAGTGGGACAGGCAGCATCTCTGGAGAGTAACAGTGGGCCAGGCAGCATCTCTGGAGAGTAACACAGTGGGACAGGCAGCATCTCTGGAGAGTAACAGTGGGCCAGGCAGCATCTCTGGAGAGTAACACAGTGGGACAGGCAGCATCTCTGGAGAGTAACAGTGGGACAGGCAGCATCTCTGGAGAGTAACAGTGGGCCAGGCAGCATAACTGGAGAGTAACACAGTGAGACAGGCAGCATCTCTGGAGATTAACACAGTGGGACAGGCAGCATCTCTGGAGAGTAACACAGTGGGACAGGCAGCATATCTGGAGAGTAACAGTGGGACAGGCAGCATCTCTGGAGAGTAACACAGTGGGACAGGGAGCATCTCTGTAGAGTAACACAGTGCGCCAGGCAGCATATCTGGAGAGTAACAGTGGGACAGGCAGCATCTCTGGAGAGTAACAGTGGGCCAGGCAGCATCTCTGGAGAGTAACACAGTGGGACAGGCAGCATCTCTGGAGAGTAACAGTGGGACAGGCAGCATATCTGGAGAGTAACAGTGGGCCAGGCAGCATCTCTGGAGAGTAACACAGTGGGACAGGCAGCATCTCTGGAGAGTAACACAGTGGGCCAGGCAGCATCTCTGGAGAGTAACAGTGGGCCAGGCAGCATCTCTGGAGAGTAACACAGTGGGACAGGCAGCATCTCTGGAGAGTAACAGTGGGACAGGCAGCATCTCTGGAGAGTAACACAGTGGGACAGGCAGCATCTCTGGAGAGTAACACAGTGGGACAGGCAGCATCTCTGGAGAGTAACACAGTGGGACAGGGAGCATCTCTGGAGAGTAACACAGTGGGCCAGGCAGCATCTCTGGAGAGTAACACAGTGAGACAGGCAGCATCTCTGGAGAGTAACACAGTGGGCCAGGCAGCATCTCTGGAGAGTAACACAGTGAGACAGGCAGCATATCTGGAGAGTAACAGTGGGACAGGCAGCATCTCTGGAGAGTAACAGTGGGCCAGGCAGCATCTCTGGAGAGTAACACAGTGGGACAGGCAGCATCTCTGGAGAGTAACAGTGGGACAGGCAGCATCTCTGGAGAGTAACACAGTGGGACAGGCAGCATCTCTGGAGAGTAACACAGTGGGCCAGGCAGCATCTCTGGAGAGTAACAGTGGGCCAGGCAGCATCTCTGGAGAGTAACACAGTGGGACAGGCAGCATCTCTCGAGAGTAACACAGTGGGCCAGGCAGCTTCTCTGGAGAGTAACACAGTGGGACAGGCAGCATCTCTGGAGAGTAACAGTGGGACAGGCAGCATCTCTGGAGAGTAACACAGTGCGCCAGGCAGCATATCTGGAGAGTAACAGTGGGCCAGGCAGCATCTCTGGAGAGTAACAGTGGGCCAGGCAGCATCTCTGGAGAGTAACAGTGGGCCAGGCAGCATCTCTGGAGAGTAACAGTGGGCCAGGCAGCATCTCTGGAGAGTAACACAGTGGGACAGGCAGCATCTCTGGAGAGTAACAGTGGGACAGGCAGCATCTCTGGAGAGTAACAGTGGGACAGGCAGCATCTCTGGAGAGTAACATAGTGCGCCAGGCAGCATATCTGGAGAGTAACAGTGGGACAGGCAGCATCTCTGGAGAGTAACAGTGGGCCAGGCAGCATCTCTGGAGAGTAACACAGTGGGACAGGCAGCATCTCTGGAGAGTAACACAGTGGGCCAGGCAGCATCTCTGGAGAGTAACACAGTGAGACGGGCAGCATCTCTGGAGAGTAACAGTGGGCCAGGCAGCATCTCTGGAGAGTAACAGTGGGCCAGGCAGCATCTCTGGAGAGTAACACAGTGGGCCAGGCAGCATCTCTGGAGAGTAATAGAGTGGGACAGGCAGCATCTCTGGAGAGTAACACAGTGGGACAGGCAGCATCTCTGGAGAGTAACAGTGGGACAGGCAGCATATCTGGAGAGTAACAGTGGGCCAGGCAGCATCTCTGGAGAGTAACACAGTGGGACAGGCAGCATCTCTGGAGAGTAACACAGTGGGCCAGGCAGCATCTCTGGAGAGTAACACAGTGGGACAGGCAGCATCTCTGGAGAGTAACAGTGGGACAGGCAGCATCTCTGGAGAGTAACACAGTGGGACAGGCAGCATCTCTGGAGAGTAACACAGTGGGACAGGCAGCATCTCTGGAGAGTAACACAGTGGGACAGGGAGCATCTCTGGAGAGTAACACAGTGGGCCAGGCAGCATCTCTGGAGAGTAACACAGTGGGACAGGCAGCATCTCTGGAGAGTAACACAGTGGGACAGGCAGCATCTCTGGAGAGTAACACAGTGGGACAGGCAGCATCTCTGGAGAGTAACACAGTGGGACAGGCAGCATCTCTGGAGAGTAACAGTGGGACAGGCAGCATCTCTGGAGAGTAA
Source organism: Raja brachyura (assembly GCA_963514005.1). Next base: position 39,502,271 of record OY740808.1, read on the forward strand.
CACAGTGCGCCAGGCAGCATATCTGGAGAGTAACAGTGGGCCAGGCAGCATCTCTGGAGAGTAACAGTGGGCCAGGCAGCATCTCTGGAGAGTAACAGTGGGCCAGGCAGCATCTCTGGAGAGTAACAGTGGGCCAGGCAGCATCTCTGGAGAGTAACACAGTGGGACAGGCAGCATCTCTGGAGAGTAACAGTGGGACAGGCAGCATCTCTGCAGAGTAACAGTGGGACAGGCAGCATCTCTGGAGAGTAACACAGTGCGCCAGGCAGCATATCTGGAGAGTAACAGTGGGACAGGCAGCATCTCTGGAGAGTAACACAGTGGGCCAGGCAGCATCTCTGGAGAGTAACACAGTGAGACGGGCAGCATCTCTGGAGAGTAACAGTGGGACGGGCAGCATCTCTGGAGAGTAACAGTGGGCCGGGCAGCATCTCTGGAGAGTAACACAGTGGGACGGGCAGCATCTCTGGAGAGTAACAGTGGGACAGGCAGCATCTCTGGAGAGTAACAGTGGGCCAGGCAGCATCTCTGGAGAGTAACACAGTGGGACAGGCAGCATCTCTGGAGAGTAACAGTGGGCCAGGGAGCATCTCTGGAGAGTAACACAGTGGGCCAGGCAGCATCTCTGGAGAGTAACACAGTGAGACAGGCAGCATCTCTGGAGAGTAACACAGTGGGCCAGGCAGCATCTCTGGAGAGTAACACAGTGAGACAGGCAGCATATCTGGAGAGTAACAGTGGGACAGGCAGCATCTCTGGAGAGTAACAGTGGGCCAGGCAGCATCTCTGGAGAGTAACACAGTGGGACAGGCAGCATCTCTGGAGAGTAACACAGTGGGACAGGCAGCATCTCTGGAGAGTAACACAGTGGGACAGGCAGCATCTCTGGAGAGTAACAGTGGGCCAGGCAGCATCTCTGGAGAGTAACACAGTGGGACAGGCAGCATCTCTGGAGAGTAACACAGTGGGACAGGCAGCATCTCTGGAGAGTAACACAGTGGGCGAGGCAGCATCTCTGGAGAGTAACACAGTGGGACAGGCAGCATCTCTGGAGAGTAACAGTGGGACAGGCAGCATCTCTGGAGAGTAACACAGTGCGCCAGGCAGCATATCTGGAGAGTAACAGTGGGCCAGGCAGCATCTCTGGAGAGTAACAGTGGGCCAGGCAGCATCTCTGGAGAGTAACAGTGGGCCAGGCAGCATCTCTGGAGAGTAACACAGTGGGACAGGCAGCATCTCTGGAGAGTAACAGTGGGACAGGCAGCATCTCTGCAGAGTAACAGTGGGATAGGCAGCATCTCTGGAGAGTAACACAGTGCGCCAGGCAGCATATCTGGAGAGTAACAGTGGGACAGGCAGCATCTCTGGAGAGTAACAGTGGGCCAGGCAGCATCTCTGGAGGGTAACACAGTGGGCCAGGCAGCATCTCTGGAGAGTAACACAGTGGGCCAGGCAGCATCTCTGGAGAGTAACACAGTGAGACGGGCAGCATCTCTGGAGAGTAACAGTGGGACAGGCAGCATCTCTGGAGAGTAACAGTGGGCCAGGCAGCATCTCTGGAGAGTAACACAGTGGGCCAGGCAGCATCTCTGGAGAGTAACACAGTGGGACAGGCAGCATCTCTGGAGAGTAACAGTGGGACAGGCAGCATATCTGGAGAGTAACAGTGGGACAGGCAGCATCTCTGGAGAGTAACACAGTGGGACAGGCAGCATCTCTGGAGAGTAACACAGTGGGACAGGCAGCATCTCTGGAGAGTAACACAGTGGGACAGGCAACATCTCTGGAGAGTAACAGTGGGACAGGCAGCATCTCTGGAGGGTAACACAGTGGGACAGGCAGCATCTCTGGAGAGTAACACAGTGGGACAGGCAGCATCTCTGGAGAGTAACACAGTGGGACAGGGAGCATCTCTGGAGAGTAACACAGTGGGCCAGGCAGCATCTCTGGAGAGTAACACAGTGGGACAGGCAGCATCTCTGGAGAGTAACACGGTGGGACAGGCAGCATCTCTGGAGAGTAACACAGTGGGACAGGCAGCATCTCTGGAGAGTAACACAGTGGGACAGGCAGCATCTCTGGAGAGTAACAGTGGGACAGGCAGCATCTCTGGAGAGTAACACAGTGGGACAGGCAGCATCTCTGCAGAGTAACACAGTGGGACAGGGAGCATCTCTGGAGAGTAACACAGTGGGACAGGCATTATCTCTGGAGAGTAACACAGTGGGCCAGGCAGCATCTCTGGAGAGTAACACAGTGGGCCAGGCAGCATCTCTGGAGAGTAACAGTGGGCCAGGCAGCATCTCTGGAGAGTAACACAGTGGGACAGGCAGCATCTCTGGAGAGTAACACAGTGGGTAACACAGTGGGACAGGCAGCATCTCTGGAGAGTAACACAGTGGGACAGGCAGCATCTCTGGAGAGTAAGAGTGGGACAGGCGGCATCTCTGGAGAGTAACAGTGGGCCTGGCGGCATCTCTGGAGAGTAACAGTGGGCCAGGCGGCATCTCTGGAGAGTAACACAGTGGGCCAGGCAGCATCTCTGGAGAGTAACACAGTGGGCCAGGCAGCATCTCTGGAGAGTAACACAGTGAGCCAGGCAGCATCTCTGGAGAGTAACAGTGGGCCAGGCAGCATCTCTGGAGAGTAACACAGTGGGCCAGGCAGCATCTCTGGAGAGTAACACAGTGGGACAGGCAGCATCTCTGGAGAGTAACACAGTGGGACAGGCAGCATCTCTGGAGAGTAACACAGTGGGACAGGCAGCATCTCTGGAGAGTAACACAGTGGGACAGGCAGCATCTCTGGAGAGTAACACAGTGGGACAGGCAGCATCTCTGGAGAGTAACAGTGGGCCAGGCAGCATCTCTGGAGAGTAACACAGTGGGACAGGCAGCATCTCTGGAGAGTAACACAGTGGGCCAGGCAGCATCTCTGGAGAGTAACACAGTGGGACAGGCAGCATCTCTGGAGAGTAACAGTGCGCCAGGCAGCATCTCTGGAGAGTAACACAGTGCGCTAGGCAGCATATCTGGAGAGTAACAGTGGGCCAGGCAGCATCTCTGGAGAGTAACAGTGGGCCAGGCAGCATCTCTGGAGAGTAACACAGTGGGACAGGCAGCATCTCTGGAGAGTAACAGTGGGACAGGCAGCATCTCTGGAGAGTAACAGTGGGACAGGCAGCATCTCTGGAGAGTAACACAGTGGGACAGGCAGCATCTCTGGAGAGTAACACAGTGGGACAGGCAGCATCTCTGGAGAGTAACACAGTGGGACAGGCAGCATCTCTGGAGAGTAACACAGTGGGACAGGCAGCATCTCTGCAGAGTAACACAGTGGGACAGGCAGCATCTCTGGAGAGTAACACAGTGGGACAGGCAGCATCTCTGGAGAGTAACACAGTGGGACAGGCAGCATCTCTGGAGAGTAACACAGTGGGACAGGCAACATCTCTGGAGAGTAACACAGTGGGACAGGGAGCATCTCTGGAGAGTAACACAGTGGGCCAGGCAGCATCTCTGGAGAGTAACACAGTGGGACAGGCAGCATCTCTGGAGAGTAACACAGGGGGACAGGCAGCATCTCTGGAGAGTAACACAGTGGGACAGGCAGCATCTCTGGAGAGTAACACAGTGGGACAGGCAGCATCTCTGGAGAGTAACACAGTGGGCCAGGCAGCATCTCTGGAGAGTAACAGTGGGCCAGGCAGCATCTCTGGAGAGTAACACAGTGGGACAGGCAGCATCTCTGGAGAGTAACACAGTGGGACAGGCAGCATCTCTGGAGAGTAACACAGTGGGACAGGCAGCATCTCAGGAGAGTAACAGTGGGACAGGCAGCATCTCTGGAGAGTAACACAGTGGGACAGGCAGCATCTCTGGAGAGTAACAGTGGGCCAGGCAGCATCTCTGGAGAGTAACAGTGGGCCAGGCAGCATCTCTGGAGAGTAACAGTGGGCCAGGCAGCATCTCTGGAGAGTAACACAGTGGGACAGGCAGCATCTCTGGAGAGTAACAGTGGGACAGGCAGCATCTCTGGAGAGTAACAGTGGGACAGGCAGTATCTCTGGAGAGTAACACAGTGCGCCAGGCAGCATATCTGGAGAGTAACAGTGGGACAGGCAGCATCTCTGGAGAGTAACACAGTGGGCCAGGCAGCATCTCTGGAGAGTAACACAGTGGGACAGGCAGCATCTCTGGAGAGTAACACAGTGAGACGGGCAGCATCTCTGGAGAGTAACAGTGGGACGGGCAGCATCTCTGGAGAGTAACAGAGTGGGACAGGCAGCATCTCTGGAGAGTAACACAGTGGGACAGGCAGCATCTCTGGAGAGTAACAGTGGGTCAGGCAGCATCTCTGGAGAGTAACAGTGGGTCAGGCAGCATCTCTGGAGAGTAACAGTGGGCCAGGCAGCATCTCTGGAGAGTAACAGTGGGCCAGGCAGCATCTCTGGAGAGTAACACAGTGGGCCAGGCAGCATCTCTGGAGAGTAACACAGTGGGACAGGCAGCATCTCTGGAGAGTAACACAGTGGGACAGGCAGCATCTCTGGAGAGTAACAGTGGGACAGGCAGCATCTCTGGAGAGTAACACAGTGGGACAGGCAGCATCTCTGGAGAGTAACACAGTGGGACAGGCAGCATCTCTGGAGAGTAACACAGTGGGACAGGGAGCATCTCTGGAGAGTAACACAGTGGGCCAGGCAGCATCTCTGGAGAGTAACACAGTGAGACAGGCAGCATCTCTGGAGAGTAACACAGTGGGCCAGGCAGCATCTCTGGAGAGTAACACAGTGAGACAGGCAGCATATCTGGAGAGTAACAGTGGGACAGGCAGCATCTCTGGAGAGTAACAGTGGGCCAGGCAGCATCTCTGGAGAGTAACACAGTGGGACAGGCAGCATCTCTGGAGAGTAACACAGTGAGCCAGGCAGCATCTCTGGAGAGTAACACAGTGGGACAGGCAGCATCTCTGGAGAGTAACACAGTGGGACAGGCAGCATCTCTGGAGAGTAACACAGTGGGACAGGCAGCATCTCTGCAGAGTAACACAGTGGGACAGGCAGCATCTCTGGAGAGTAACACAGTGGGACAGGCAGCATCTCTGGAGAGTAACACAGTGGGACAGGCAGCATCTCTGGAGAGTAACACAGTGGGACAGGCAACATCTCTGGAGAGTAACACAGTGGGACAGGGAGCATCTCTGGAGAGTAACACAGTGGGCCAGGCAGCATCTCTGGAGAGTAACACAGTGGGACAGGCAGCATCTCTGGAGAGTAACACAGGGGGACAGGCAGCATCTCTGGAGAGTAACACAGTGGGACAGGCAGCATCTCTGGAGAGTAACACAGTGGGACAGGCAGCATCTCTGGAGAGTAACACAGTGGGCCAGGCAGCATCTCTGGAGAGTAACAGTGGGCCAGGCAGCATCTCTGGAGAGTAACACAGTGGGACAGGCAGCATCTCTGGAGAGTAACACAGTGGGACAGGCAGCATCTCTGGAGAGTAACACAGTGGGACAGGCAGCATCTCTGGAGAGTAACACAGTGGGACAGGCAGCATCTCTGGAGAGTAACAGTGGGACAGGCAGCATCTCTGGAGAGTAACACAGTGGGACAGGCAGCATCTCTGGAGAGTAACAGTGGGCCAGGCAGCATCTCTGGAGAGTAACAGTGGGCCAGGCAGCATCTCTGGAGAGTAACAGTGGGCCAGGCAGCATCTCTGGAGAGTAACACAGTGGGACAGGCAGCATCTCTGGAGAGTAACAGTGGGACAGGCAGCATCTCTGGAGTGTAACAGTGGGACAGGCAGTATCTCTGGAGAGTAACACAGTGCGCCAGGCAGCATATCTGGAGAGTAACAGTGGGACAGGCAGCATCTCTGGAGAGTAACACAGTGGGCCAGGCAGCATCTCTGGAGAGTAACACAGTGGGACAGGCAGCATCTCTGGAGAGTAACACAGTGAGACGGGCAGCATCTCTGGAGAGTAACAGTGGGACGGGCAGCATCTCTGGAGAGTAACAGAGTGGGACAGGCAGCATCTCTGGAGAGTAACACAGTGGGACAGGCAGCATCTCTGGAGAGTAACAGTGGGTCAGGCAGCATCTCTGGAGAGTAACAGTGGGTCAGGCAGCATCTCTGGAGAGTAACAGTGGGCCAGGCAGCATCTCTGGAGAGTAACAGTGGGCCAGGCAGCATCTCTGGAGAGTAACACAGTGGGCCAGGCAGCATCTCTGGAGAGTAACAGTGGGCCAGGCAGCATCTCTGGAGAGTAACACAGTGGGACAGGCAGCATCTCTGGAGAGTAACAGTGGGACAGGCAGCATCTCTGGAGAGTAACACAGTGGGACAGGCAGCATCTCTGGAGAGTAACACAGTGGGACAGGCAGCATCTCTGGAGAGTAACACAGTGGGACAGGGAGCATCTCTGGAGAGTAACACAGTGGGCCAGGCAGCATCTCTGGAGAGTAACACAGTGAGACAGGCAGCATCTCTGGAGAGTAACACAGTGGGCCAGGCAGCATCTCTGGAGAGTAACACAGTGAGACAGGCAGCATATCTGGAGAGTAACAGTGGGACAGGCAGCATCTCTGGAGAGTAACAGTGGGCCAGGCAGCATCTCTGGAGAGTAACACAGTGGGACAGGCAGCATCTCTGGAGAGTAACACAGTGAGCCAGGCAGCATCTCTGGAGAGTAACAGTGGGCCAGGCAGCATCTCTGGAGAGTAACACAGTGGGACAGGCAGCATCTCTGGAGACTAACACAGTGGGACAGGCAGCATCTCTGGAGAGTAACACAGTGGGACAGGCAGCATCTCTGGAGAGTAACACAGTGGGACAGGCAGCATCTCTGGAGAGTAACACAGTGGGACAGGCAGCATCTCTGGAGAGTAACAGTGGGACAGGCAGCATCTCTGGAGAGTAACACAGTGGGACAGGCAGCATCTCTGGAGAGTAACACAGTGGGCCAGGCAGCATCTCTGGAGAGTAACACAGTGGGCCAGGCAGCATCTCTGGAGAGTAACAGTGGGCCAGGCAGCATCTCTGGAGAGTAACACAGTGGGCCAGGCAGCATCTCTGGAGAGTAACAGTGGGCCAGGCAGCATCTCTGGAGAGTAACAGTGGGCCAGGCAGCATCTCTGGAGAGTAACACAGTGGGACAGGCAGCATCTCTGGAGAGTAACACAGTGGGACAGGCAGCATCTCTGGAGAGTAACACAGTGGGACAGGCAGCATCTCTGGAGAGTAACAGTGGGACAGGCAGCATCTCTGGAGAGTAACAGTGGGACAGGCAGCATCTCTGGAGAGTAACACAGTGGGACAGGCAGCATCTCTGGAGAGTAACACGGTGGGACAGGCAGCATCTCTGGAGAGTAACACGGTGAGACGGGCAGCATCTCTGGAGAGTAACAGTGGGACAGGCAGCATCTCTGGAGAGTAACAGAGTGGGACAGGCAGCATCTCTGGAGAGTAACACAGTGGGACAGGCAGCATCTCTGGAGAGTAACAGTGGGACAGGCAGCATCTCTGGAGAGTAACACAGTGAGACAGGCAGCATCTCTGGAGAGTAACACAGTGGGCCAGGCAGCATCTCTGGAGAGTAACACAGTGAGACAGGCAGCATATCTGGAGAGTAACAGTGGGACAGGCAGCATCTCTGGAGAGTAACAGTTGGCCAGGCAGCATCTCTGGAGAGTAACACAGTGGGACAGGCAGCATCTCTGGAGAGTAACAGTGGGACAGGCAGCATCTCTGGAGAGTAACACAGTGGGCCAGGCAGCATCTCTGGAGAGTAACACAGTGAGCCAGGCAGCATCTCTGGAGAGTAACAGTGGGCCAGGCAGCATCTCTGGAGAGTAACACAGTGGGACAGGCAGCATCTCTGGAGAGTAACACAGTGGGACAGGCAGCATCTCTGGAGAGTAACACAGTGGGACAGGCAGCATCTCTGGAGAGTAACACAGTGGGACAGGCAGCATCTCTGGAGAGTAACAGTGGGCCAGGCAGCATCTCTGGAGAGTAACACAGTGGGACAGGCAGCATCTCTGGAGAGTAACACAGTGGGACAGGCAGCATCTCTGGAGAGTAACACAGTGGGACAGGCAGCATCTCTGGAGAGTAACACAGTGGGCCAGGCAGCATCTCTGGAGAGTAACAGTGGGCCAGGCAGCATCTCTGGAGAGTAACACAGTGGGCCAGGCAGCATCTCTGGAGAGTAACAGTGGGCCAGGCAGCATCTCTGGAGAGTAACAGTGGGCCAGGCAGCATCTCTGGAGAGTAACACAGTGGGACAGGCAGCATCTCTGGAGAGTAACACAGTGGGACAGGCAGCATCTCTGGAGAGTAACAGTGGGACAGGCAGCATCTCTGGAGAGTAACAGTGGGACAGGCAGCATCTCTGGAGAGTAACACAGTGGGACAGGCAGCATCTCTGGAGAGTAACACGGTGGGACAGGCAGCATCTCTGGAGAGTAACACGGTGAGACGGGCAGCATCTCTGGAGAGTAACAGTGGGACAGGCAGCATCTCTGGGAGTAACACAGTGGGCCAGGCAGCATCTCTGGAGAGTAACACAGTGGGCCAGGCAGCATCTCTGGAGAGTAACACAGTGGGCCAGGCAGCATCTCTGGAGAGTAACAGTGGGCCAGGCAGCATCTCTGGAGAGTAACACAGTGGGACAGGCAGCATCTCTGGAGAGTGACACAGTGGGACAGGCAGCATCTCTGGAGAGTGACACAGTGGGACAGGCAGCATCTCTGGAGAGTAACACAGTGGGACAGGCAGCATCTCTGGAGAGTAACACAGTGGGCCAGGCAGCATCTCTGGAGAGTAAGACAGTGGGCCAGGCAGCATCTCTGGAGAGAAGGGGTGGGTGATATAGACAATAGACATTCAGCCCTTCCAGCCAGCACCGCCATTCACTGTGAGCATGGCTGATCATCCACAGTCATTACCCATTCTTGCCATCTCCCCATATAAAAAAGGGTTTCGGCACGAAAAGTTGCCTATTTCCTTCGCTCCGTGGATGCTGCTGCACCCGCTGAGTTTCTCCAGCATTGAAGCATTGTGTACCTTCAATTTTCCAGCATCTGCAGTTCCTTCTGAAACATCTCCCCATATCCCCTGACTCGGCTTTCTTTAAGAGCCCTATCTAACTCTCTCTTGAAAGCATCCAGGGAACCGGCCTCCACCAGAGAATTCCTCAGATTCACAACTCTCTGGGTGAAAAAGTGTTCCCTCGTCTTCGTTCTACCCCTTATTCTTAATCTGTGTGGCCCCTGGTTCTGGACTCTCCAAACACTGTGAACATGTTTCCTGCCTCCAGCGTGTCCAAACTCTTAATAATCTTATGTTTCAATAAGAACCCCTCTCATCCTTCTAAATTCCAGAGTATACAAGCCCAGCTGCTCCATACTATCAACATATGACAGTTCCGCCATCCCGGGAATTAACTTGGTGAACCGACACTGAACTACCTCAATAGCAAGAATGTCCTTCGTCACATTAGGGGGCACACATTACTGCAGGTGTGGTCTCACTGGGGCCCTGTGTATATATCTTTGCCGGCTCCAGAGATGCTGCCTGGCCCGCTGACTGGCCTACTCCAGCATTGTTTGTGTCTATCTCCAGTTGAGACCAGCATCTGCAGTTGCTTGCAACCACGGTTCTGATCAGCGTGGCGTGTTACCGGGACCGGGACCGGACCTTGCCTCCGGCGGCTGAGTCTGCGGGCTGTGAACGGTGGCAGTACCGTCCTGTCCGCCGGCTTCACTCCAGCGCCACTCCGGCTCAGCTCCCGGGCTCTCTCCGCTAGGCTGTGCAGGGCCCGGCTATCCCGCAGGTCTCTGGCCGGCCCGGGACGCCGGCACACCGGGCAGGAGCCCGTACGCTGCCGCTCCCAGCAGCGGGTGACACACGGGCGGCAGAAAGTGTGGCCGCAATGGAGGGTGACCGTGTCGGTGAAGAAATCCAGATACACGGTGCACAGAAGCCCCTCCGCGAATGTCCCCGACTCCATCACCGTCCGCGGCACCGGCTAGTCTGGTCAACCTATCCTAACCCAACACAACCCAACCTCACCTAACCCAACCTAAACTAACCTCACCTAACCCAACACAACCCAACCTCACCTGACCCAACCTAAACTAACCTAACCAACCCAACCTCACCTAACCCAACCTAAACTAACCTAACCAACCCAACCTCACCTAACCCAACCTCACTTGACCCAACGTAAACTAACCTAACCAACCCAACCTCACCTAACCCAACCTAAACTAACCTAACCAACCCAACCTCACCAGACCCAACCTAAACTAACCTAACCAACCCAACCCAACCTCACCTGACCCAACCTAAACTAACCTAACCAACCCAACCTCACCTAACCCAACCTAAACTAACCTAACCAACCCAACCTCACCAGACCCAACCTAAACTAACCTAACCAACCCAACCCAACCTCACCTGACCCAACCTAAACTAACCTAACCAACCCAACCTCACCTAACCCAACCTAACCTACACAACCCAACCTAACCTAAGATAGCCTAACCCAATCTCACCTAACCAACCCAACATAGCCGTACCCAACTTAATCTAACCCAATTTAAACTAACCTAACCCAACCTAAACTAACCTAACCAACCCAACCTAACCTAACCAACCCAACCTAACCTACACAACCCAATCTAACCTAACCCAACCTAAACTAACCTAACCAACCCAACCTACACGACCTAACCTAAGATATCCTAACCCAATCTCACCTAACCAACCCAACATAGCCGTACCCAACTTAATCTAACCCAATTTAAACTAACCTAACCCAACCTAAACTAACCTAATTTAACATAACCTAACTCAATGTAATCTAACCAAACCCAGTTTAACCTATCCTACCTAACAATGTACCCTAATTTAACCTCTCCTCACCTCCCCCTCTTTCCTTCACTCCCCTCCCCCTCTCCTATACTCCTCTCCTCTCTTCCCTCCCCTCTTCTCCACCTCTCTCCTCTCTTCCATCTTGCTTCCTCTCCCCTCTCTCCTCCTATCTCTCTCTCTCCTCTCTTCCCTCCCCTCCTCTCTCTTCCCTCGCCTCTCTCCTCTCCCCCCTCGCCTCCTCCTCTCCCCTCTCCCCTCTCTCCTTCTCCCCTCTCCTCTCCCCTCTCTTCCTTTCCAGTGCCAGGACCGGGTACCCCCGCCCTGCACCGGGTACCCCCGCCCTGCACCGGGTATGTTCTGCGACCAGACCAGCTACATTCCCGGCCACTAACGCGCCTCCCTCCCCGAGCTGAGCAGGATGGGGGCACAGAGACGGGGAGGGGCGGGGGTGGAGGGGGTTACAGAGAGGGGGAGGGGGGGGGGGTTGAGGTGCAGGGGTCCAACAGTCCCCAGCTATATGCAGAGGGCGGTTGCCAAGTAGGGTGGCGATGGAAGGGATATTTGTGGTGTGTATGTGGTAGTTCAAGGTTAATCGTCACTGCGCGCCGCGCCCTGCACAGAAGGAGCGAATAGTTAATGAACCGTTGATGCCGGTTTAACCGGTTCAGACAGGGAGTTCCCCGCGATGTTTTCCTGACTCATCTCCTCACTGAAGATAAACACAAAACGCTGGAATAACTCAGCGGGACAGGCAGCATCGCTGGAGAGAAGGAACGGCTGATGTTTCGGGTCGAGACCCTTCTTCAGACTGAGAGTCAGTCGACAGGGATAGGAGAGATGCAGACGGCGATATAGAGAGAGAGAAACATAGACAATAGGTGCAGGAGTAGGCCATTCGGCGCTTTCGAGCCAGCTCCGCCATTCAATGTGACCATGACTGATCATCCACAATCAGTACCCCGTTCCTGCCTTCTCCCCATTCCACAGACCCACAACTCTCTGTGAGAAAAAGTGTTATTATCTAAATGGTGTCCAGTTGGGAAAACGGTAAGTTCAACGGGATCTGGTTCATCAGTCACTGAAAGTAAGCAGGGGGGTTACACAAAAAGCTGGAGAAACTCAGCGGGTGCAGCAGCATCTAAGGAGCGAAGGAGATAGGCGACGTTTCGGGTCGAGACCCTTCTTCAGACTGGTCAGGGATCAGGGAAACGAGAGATATAGGGATTCCTGATCAGTCTGAAGAAGGGTCTCGACCCGAAACGTCGCCTATCTCCTTCGCTCCTTAGATGCTGCTGCACCCGCTGAGTTTCTCCAGCTTTTTGTGTAACCCTCGATTCTCCAGCATCTGCAGTTCCTTCTTTAACACTGAAAGTAAGCATGCAGGTACAGCCAGCAGTGAAGAAAACGAATGGCATGTTGGCCTTCATAACAACAGGAGTTGCGTACAGGAGCAAATAGATCCTTCTGCAGTTGTACGGGACCGTAGTGAGACCACACCTGGAGCATTGTGTGCAGTTTTGGTCAAAGATCATTTGGTGTTGGTCTCCAAATTTGAGGAAGGACATTCTTGCTATCGAGGGAGTGCAGCGTAGGTTCACCAGGTTAACTCCTTGAATGGCGGGACTGTCATATCTAGAGAGAATGGAGCGGCTGGGCAATTACATGGATAGGACAGGTTTGGAAGGATATGGACCAAGCGCAGGCAGGTGGGACTAGTGCAGCTGGGACATTGTTGGCCGGTGTGGGTGAGTTGGGCCGAAGGGCCTGTTTCCACGCTGTATCTATGTAGCATTTCCCTGCACCTCAGTAGCAGCAGAGGATAAAGTCATGTCAAGTCAAATCACCTCCTTTATTTCACGTTAGTACCAGAATGAATCATGGACACGGCCCAGGCAGTGGACCATTCCACACACATCAGGAATATCAGCGGCTCACTGTTGCTCTCCCCAGCACAGCTGGAATATTCCAGATGTCCTTCCGGAGAAATCCGGATTCCCGGAATCTGGCAGTCGCTCCCTGGATTAGATTAACCATGGGAGTCGGGCGAAGACAGGTGGGGGGGAAGAGGAGGAGAGGGGAAAGAGGGGGCCGGAGGAGGAAAAGGGGGGGAGAGTGGGAAGGAATGTGGGGGAGAAAGAGGGGTGGAAAGGTGTGGAGGGGAAGAGGGGGGGAAAGAAGGAGAGGAAGAGGGGGGAAAGACAGGGGAGTGGAGAAGGGGGAGAGTGGTAGAGGGGAGAAAGAGGGAATAGAGGGTGAAGGAGGGGGGAGAAGAGAGGAGGGAACGGGGAAGGAAGGGGGGAAGCCGGGGAAAGAGAGGGAGGGGTGAGGAGGAGAAGAGGGGAGGGAAAGGGAGGGGGGAAAGGGGTAGGAAATGGTGTGGAGAGCGGGGGGCTGCATCTCTAAAGTTTATAGAATCTCGATAGTCTAAAGGTACAGCGGGAAACAGGCCCTTCGGCCCATCGAGTTGGCGCCAACAGACGCTGGTCTCGCCTGCGACTTTTGACCTCACAGGGTCAGCTGAGGTTGACCTTTGGTTCCGCCCAGGTGTGTATTTGTTCCTGTAGCTTGGACAAGATCCTGTCGCGACCCTTGCCATCCTCCAATAGGCCCTGCTCAATGAGAGAGAGAAAGACGTCACAGGGCCAGCAGGGCTGAGTGGTCTCCACCTCGCTGTCCATCAGTCGGCTCATCGAGACAGAGAGCGGGCAGGTGGGGACAGATGATGCAGACACGCAGGTACAGGTATATGGGCAGGTGTGTGCACACAGGTATATGGACAGGTGCGTGTACAGATGCACGTGTTTATGGGCAGTTGTATGTACATAGATGTGTGTGTGTGTCTACAGCCACACAAGTGTATGGGCATGTTGTGTGTACTGAGACACAGGTGTGTGGACAGGTGCATGTACTGACACACAGGTGTGTGGATAGACATGCAGGTGTATGGACAATTGTGTGTACAGACATGCATGTGTATGGACAGGTGTGTGTACAGACACACAAGTGTATGGGCAGGTTGTGTACAAACATGCAGGTGTGTGTACAGACACACAGGTGCGTGTACTGATTTGCAAATGTATGGACAGGTGTGTATACAAACATGCAGGTGTGTGGACAGGTATGTACAGACGTGTAGGTGTTTGTACAGTGTGTGTACACACGCAGGTGTATGGACAGACACACAGGTATATGGACAGGTATGTGTACAGAAGTGCAGGTGTATGGACTGTGTGTGTACAGACACGCAGGGGGAGGGTGGGGTGGGGGTTGTACCCACCAGGATGAGGCGGTCCTTGCCCTGCACCAGTGCGTTCAGGTGTAGCTGCTCGGCCAGGTGGAGGTGAGTGTCGCAGGTACGGAGGTTAGCGAGCCGCTGCACCTCGGCTGCTCGCTCCTTCAGCTGCCGGCTCTGTCTCTGCATCTCCTGCTGGTGGACAGAGCTGGTCTGCACTTCCCGCAACTCACACTCCTGCAGCAAGAACGCCGCAGTTAGTTACCACCGGGACAGAGGGGAGATAGAGACACACTCACGCACATGCTCACACTCACACACAATGCCACACACACTCACGCACACATACACACACACACATTCTCACTCTGACTCTTTCACATACAAACTCACTCACTCACCTTCTCACACTTGTCCACACACACACACTGACACACACAGACAGGCTCACAAGTAAACACTCACACACACACATGTTCAATCTCACTCACTCTCGCACACACACTGACTCACAAACACTCACTGGCTCAATCACACACTCCCCATCTCTCACACTCAATCTCATTCACTCTCACGCACACTCACTTGCTCACACACTCCTCCTCTCCCACACACTCAATCTCACACACACTCACTTGCTCACTAACTCTCACCCACACACACACACACAGACACACATAAGGTAGACACATAAAATGGTGGAGTAACTCAGGGGGTGAGGGGGAGAGGGACGGGAGGGGAGAGAGGGAGAGGGAAGGGAGGGGAGAGAGAGGGGAGTGGAGAGAGGGAGGGAGAGAGTGAGGGAGGGAGTGGATGGGCGGCCCTACCTGTATTTGCTGTTCCCTCTCGGCCAGCAAGCGCCGGAGCTCCCCCACCTCCCGGTCGTGGTCATCTCGCTGGCGGTTCAGCTCGGCCCGTGACTCGGTCAGGAGCCGCTCCTTGTCTCGCAGCCGCAGGCACAGACTGTGGGGAGAGTCGGGGTCCTTCGGCACCTCGCGCAGCAGCAGTGAATCAGACAGAACCTGCGGACACAGACAGGGATACACAGAGGGTCACAAAGAGACAGACATACAGAGGGGGGGTGGGGAGAGAGATAGAGAGAGAAAACGAGCGAGGCGGAGAGAGACACACAGAGAGGGAGAGACAGAGAGCGAGAGAGACAGATGGAGCGAGAGGGACAGACAGAGAGGGAAACAGAAAGACAGAGAGAACGAGAGACGGAGTGACAGCGAGAGAGAACGAGAGAGAGACAGACAGTCACGCTCCCAGTCATTGAAAGAGAATGACAGGGACAGTGAGAGAGAGGGGGAACACCTATAACCATATAACAATTACAGCACGGAAACAGGCCTTCTCAGCCCTTCCAGTCCGTGCCGACCATTTATTTTCCCCTAGTCCCATCTACCTGCTCTCAGACCATACCCCTCCATTCCCTTCCCGTTCATATACCTATCCACTTTACTTTTAAATGTTAAAATCGATCCTGCCTCCACCACTTCTGCAGGAAGATCATTTCCCGCAGCCACCACTCTCTGAGCAAAGAGGTTCCCCCTCATGTTACCATATAACCATATAACAATTACAGCATGGAAACAGGCCATCTCGGCCCTTCAAGTCCGTGCCGAACAACTTTTTTCCCTGAGTCCCACCTGCCTGCACTCATACCATAACCCTCCATACCCTTCTCATCCATATGCCTATCCAATTTATTTTTAAATGATACCAACGAACCTGCCGCCACCGCTTCCACTGGAAGCTCATTCCACACCGCTACCACTCTCTGAGTAAAGACCCCTAAACTTCTGTCCCTTAATTCGCATGTCATGCCCTCTTGTTTGAATCTTTCCTACCCTCAATGGGAAAAGCTTATCCACGTCAACTCTAACTTTCTGCGCTCCAAAGAATAAAGACCTAACTTGTTCAACCTTTCTCTGTAACTTAGTTGCTGGAACCCAGGCATCATTCTAGTAAATCTCCTCTGTACTCTCTCTATTTTGTTGACATCCTTCCTATAATTAGGCGACCAAAATTGTACACCATACTCCAGAATTGGTCTTACCAATGCCTTGTACAATTTTAACATTACTTCCCTACTCCTATATTCAATGCTCTGATTTATAAAGGCCAGCACACCAAAAGCTTTCTTTACCACCCTATCTACATGCTATTCCACCTTCAGGGAACTATGCACAATTATTCCTACATCCCTCTGTTCCACAGCATTCCTCAATTCCCTACTATTTACCATGTACGTCCTATTTTGATTTGTCCTGCCAAGATGTAGCACCTCACACTAATCAGCAATAAACTCCATCTGCCATTTTTCAGCCCACTCTTCCAAACGGCCCAAATCTCTTTGTAGACTTTGAAAATCTACTTAGTATCATCTGCATACTTACTTATCCAATTTTCCACCCCATCATCTAGATCATTGATGTACATGATAAACAACAGTGGACCCAACATAGATCCCCGAGGCACCCCACTGGTCACCGGCTTCCAACCTGACAAACAGCCATCCACCATTACTCTCTGGCATCTCCCATTCAGACACAGTTGAATCCATCTTGCTACTCCGCCATTAACACCCAAAGATTGAACCGTCTTAACCAACCTTCCATGGGGAACCTTGTCAAAGGCCTTACTGAAATCCATATAGGCAACATCCACTGCTTTACCCTCATCAATTTCCCCAGTAACCTGTTCAAAACTTTCAAGAAGGTTTGTCAAATATGACCTTCCAGGCACAAATCCATGTTGACTGTTCTTGATCAGACCCTGTTTATCCAGATACTTATATATATTATCTCCAAGTATCCTTTCCATTAATTTGCCCACCACTGACGTCAAACTAACAGGTCTATAATTGCTAGGTTTATTCTTTGAACAATGGAAAACATGCGCAGTACGCCAATCCTCCGGCACTATTCCCATTTCTAATGACATTTGAAATATTTCTGTCATAGCCCCTGCTATTTCTACACTAACTTCCCTCAACGTCCTAGGGAATATCCTGTCAGGACCTGGAGACTTATCCACTTTTATATTTTTCAAAAGTGTCAGTACTTCCTCCTCTTTGAATCTCATAGTTTCCATAGCTACTCTTCTTTTTTCCCCTTACCTCACAGAGTTCAATATCCTTCTCCTTGGTGAATACCGAAGAAAATCATTTGTTCAATATCTCCCCCATCTCTTTTGGCTCTGCAGATAGCTGTCCATTCTGGCTCTCTAATGGTCCAATTTTATCCCTCGTTATCCTTTTGCTATTAATAGAGCTGTAGAAACCCTTTGGATTTACATCCCACCCCTCCCCCTTCTCTCTCATCTTCCCTCTCTCTTTCTCTATCTTCCCGCCCCTCCCCATTCTCACTCTCCCCCCTCTCCTCCCCCTCTCCTCCTCCCTCTCTCCCCTCTCCCCCATCTCTCTCTCTCTGCCCTGACTTCTCTACCCCCTCATCTCTCTCTCCACCCTCCCCCTCTACCTCCACGTCGCGGGCCAGGCTGTGGAGAGCGGCCTGCTGTTGGCGGATGATTCCGTCGGCGCCCCGATCTTCTCGTTCGGGCGGTCCCCGCTGGTTGCTGCGCCGTAGCAGGTCAACCTGTCTCTGCTGCTGCCCCAGGCTGGCGTTCAGCATCTGCAGCGGGGGGAGAGAGAGAGAGAGACAGGGTAAAGATGGGTCACACGGAGAGAGACATAGAAATATAGTAAATAGGTGCAGGAGGAGGCCATTCGGCCCTTCGAGCCAGCACCGCCATTCATTGTGATCATGGCTGATCGTCCGCTATCAATAACCCGTCTTCTCCCCATATACATTGACCCCACTAGCCCCTAGAACTCTATCCAACCTAAATCCAGCCAGTGATTTGGCCTCCACTGCCTTCTGTGGCAGGGAATTCCACAAATTCACAACTCTCTGGTAAAAAAAGTTTTTTCTCAGCTCAGTCTTAAATGACCTCTCCTTTATTCTAAGACTGTGGCCCCTGGTTCTGGACTAACCCAACATTGGGAACATTTTTCCTGCATTTAGCTTGTCCAGTCCTTTTATAATTGTATATGTTTCTATAAGACCCCCCCCCCCCCCCATCCTTCTAAGCTCCAGTGAATACAAGCCTAGTCTTTTCAATCTTTCCCCATATGACAGTCCCGCCATCCCAGAGATCAATCTCGTTAACTTACTCTGCACTGCCTCAATCACAAGGATGTCCTTCCTCAAATTAGGAGACCAAAACTCTATGCAATACTCCAGATGTGGTCTCACCAGAGCCCTATACAACTGCAGAAGAACCTCTTTACTCCTGTACTGAAATCCTCTTGTTATGAAGGCCAACATTCCATTAGCTTTCTTCACTGCCTGCTGTACCTGCACGCCAACTTTCAGTGACCGGTGTACAAGGACACCCAGGTCTCGCTGTACCTCCCCCTTACCTAACCTAACCCCATTGAGATAATAATCTGCCCCCTTGTTTTTGCCGCCAAAGTGGATAACCTCACATTTATCTATTATACTGCATCTGCCATGAATCTGCCCACTCACTCAACCTGTCCAGGTCCCCCTGCAACCTCCTAACATCCTCTTCACAGTTCACACTGCCACTCAGCTTTGTGTCATCCACAAACTTGCTAGTATTGCTCCTAATTCCCTCTTCCAAATCATTAATATATATGGTAAACAGTTTCGGCCCCAACACTGAACCTTGCGGCACTCCACTCACCACTGCCTACCATTCTGTAAAGGACCCGTTAACTCCTACTCTTTGCTTCCGGTCTGCCAACCAATTTTCTATCCATGTCAACACCCTACCTCCAATACCATGTGCTGTAATTTTAACCATATAACCATATAACAATTACAGCACGGAAACAGGCCATCTCGGTCCTTCAAGTCCGTGCCGAACAACTTTTTTCCCTTAGTCCCACCTGCCTGCACTCATACCATAACCCTCCATACCCTTCTCATCCATATGCCTATCCAATTTATTTTTAAATGATACCAACGAACCTGCCGCCACCATTTCCACTGGAAGCTCATTCCACACCGCTACCACTCTCTGAGTAAAGAAGTCACCAGTCTCCCGTGCGGGACCTTATCAAAGGCTTTCTGAAAGTCTAGATACACTGGCACCCCTTCATCCATTTTGCTTGTCACATCCTCAACAAATCCCAGAAGAGTAGTCAAGCATGATTTCCCTTTCATAACCATATAACAATTACAGCACGGAAACAGGCCTTCTCGACCCTTCCAGTCCGTGCCAACCATTTATTTTCCCCTAGTCCATCTACCTGCACTCAGACCATACCCCTCCATTCCCTTCCCGTCCATATACCTATCCACTTTACTTTTAAATGTTAAATCGATCCTGCCTCCACCACTTCTGCAGGAAGATCATTCCACACAGCCACCACTCTCTGAGTAAAGAAGTTCCCCCTCGTGTTACCCCAAAACTTCTGTCCCTTAATTCTCATGTCATGCCCTCTTGTTTGAATCTTTCCTACCCTCAATGGGAAAAGCTTATCCACGTCAACTCTGTCTATCCCTTTCATCATTTTAAAGACCTCAATCAAGTCCCCCTTTAACCTTCTGCACTCCAAAGAATAAAGTCCTAAGAATAAATCCATGTTGACTTGGACTAATCCTTTTACTGCTATCCAAATGCTCCATTATTACCTATTTAATGATTGACTCCAGCATTTTTCCCACCACCGAAGTCAGGCTAACTGGTCTGTAATTCCCCATTTTCTCTCTCACTCCTTTCTTGAAAAATGGGATAACATTAGCTATCTTCTAATCCACAGGAACTGATCCTGAATCTATTGAAAATTGGAAAATGATCACCAATGTGTCCACTATTTCGAGAGCTATCTCCCTGAGGACCCTGGGATGCAGAACATCCGGCCCAGACAGACAGAGTGAAAGAGAGAGAGTGTGTGCGTGTGAGAGAGACTGAGAGAGAGAGGGAAACGGAGAGAGAGACACAGAGAGAGACAGGGACAGAGAGAGAGACAGAGAGAGAGACAGAGAGAGAGACAGAGAGAGAGACAGAGAGAGAGACAGAGAGAGGGAGAGACAGAGAGAGGGAGAGACAGAGAGAGGGAGAGACAGAGAGAGGGAGAGACAGAGAGAGGGAGAGACAGAGAGGGAGACAGAGAGAGAGGGAGACAGAGAGAGAGGGAGACAGAGAGAGAGGGAGACAGAGAGAGAGGGAGACAGAGAGAGACACAGAGAAAGACAGAGACAGAGAGAGACAAACAGACAGAGAGAGACAGACAGACAGAGAGAGAGACAGACAGACAGACAGAGTGTGTGAGAGAGAGAGAGAGACAGAGAGAGAGAGACAGAGAGAGGGAGACAGACAGACAGACAGGGGGAGACAGGCAGAGAGAGGGAGACAGAGAGAGGGAGACAGAGAGAGGGAGACAGAGAGACACAGAGAGAGACAGAGACAAAGAGTGAGAGTCAGAGGGAGAGAGAGAGACAGACAGTGATAAACAGAGAGAGACAGAAAGAGACAGAAAGAGAGAGACACCGAGAGAGAGAGCCAGAGAGAGAGAGCCAGAGAGAGAGAGAGCCAGAGAGAGAGAGAGCCAGAGAGAGAGAGAGCCAGAGAGAGAGAGAGCCAGAGAGAGAGAGAGCCAGAGAGAGAGAGCCAGAGAGAGAGAGAGCCAGAGAGAGAGAGAGCCAGAGAGAGAGAGAGCCAGAGAGAGAGAGAGCCAGAGAGAGAGAGATAGAGGTAGAGGGAGGGGAGAGAGGGGGAGATAGATGGGAGGGGGAGGGAGAGAGGGAGGAGGACGAGACTAGGTGAGAGAAGGAGGGAGGGGGAGTGAGGGATGGAGACAGAGGGGGAGGGGAGGAAAGGGAGGGGAGTAGGTGAGATAGGGGGCAGGGAGGGAGGGAGGGGAACCATGAAGAAGGGTGAGTGGGGGTCGTGGCAGAGGGACATGGGGGAAGTCAGCGTCTGTAGTGCCTGACATTGATCATTTCCTCGTTGAGGGACACCACGCATCCCAGACGCTTCACGTCCCGATCCTTCTCATCCACGGCCTTCCGCAGCTGCTCGAGCTCCCTCTCCAGCTCCGCCACGACCCCTCCCATCCCGCCATCAGTCTGTGGGAGCAACGGCAGAGAGAGACACTCAGAGATGGAATTTGCAGCCGACAGTCAGCAAAGTGGCAGGTGAGAGAAACTCACAGAGTCAACTTGTGGCCGACACTCGGCAAAGTGGCTGGTGAGAGAAACTCATAGGGTTAACTTGTGGCCGACAGTCCGCAAAGCGCCTGGCGAGAGAAACTTCTGGTTTGAACCTCTGGCGGACTGTCTGCAAAGCGGCTGGTAAGAGAAGCTCAGAGAGTGAACTTGTGGCTGACAGTCCGCAAAGTGGCTGTTGAGGGAAACTTCTGAATTGAACCTGTGGCCGACACTCGGTAAAGCGGCTGGTGAGAGAAACTCGAGAGTGAGTTTGAGGTTGACAGTCGGCAGAGCAGCCTATGGGGAGAAACCTGCGGCCATCAGTCGTGAAAGCAGCTGCTGGGGGAAATTTAATGTCTGAACAGGCGGCCGACAGTCGGCAAAAGCGGCCAGTGAGAGAAACTCACAGAGTGAACTTGTGGCCGACAGTCAACACAGCGGCTGGTTGGGGGGGTTCCCTCCAACCCCACACCCACCACCACCCACTGGGCAGATGGGTGGGGTGGAGGGGGGAATGGGTTGGGGGGGATGAGAAACAGGCGGCT
Organism: Raja brachyura; assembly: GCA_963514005.1. Next base: position 39,524,115 of record OY740808.1, read on the forward strand.
GTGGGGAGTGTTCTGGAGTAGAAGGATTTAGGAATGAAGGGACATAACTCCCTGCAAGTAGAGTGATCGCGGAGTGCAGGTACATAGTTACCTGAGAGTGGCTTCACAGGTAGATCGCAAGAAAGTTATTCTCAAATGGGGAGACCAAAACTGCACACAATACTCCAGGTGTGGTCTCACAAGGGCCCTGTTCAACTGCAGTACGATCTATTTGCTCCTATAATCAACTCATGTTAAGAAGGCCAACATGCCATTTGTTTTCTTCACTGCCTCCATCGAGGGCCTGTGTGCATATTCTGTCCGTGACTTACCTCCAGGCCTTGCTCCCATTTATTGAGCCAGATGCAGAGACTCCTGATGCTTTCCGTCTCTGTGCCAGATGTGCACATGTTGCCAGCTGTTAGCTGCTGTATCAGGCTGAAACACTCCTGGGGAGGGGGGCATGGGGATGGGGTGTGGGGAGAGAGATAACATCAGCAGAGATTAGAAACAAGTGTTTTAGTTCAGAGATACAGCACGGAAACAGGCTCTTCGGCCCACCGTGTCCGTGCCGAACAGTGATCCCCGCACACTAACACTATTCTACACACACTAGGGATAAATCATAATTGTTACCGAAGCCAATTAAGCCGACAAACCTGCAAGTCTTTGGAGTGTGAGAGGAAACCAGAGATCCAGGTGAACCATAGAAACGTAGGTAAATAGGTGCAGGAGTAGGCCATTCGGCCCTTCGAGCCAGCACTGCCATTCATGTGACCATGGCTGATCATGGATCACAATCAGTACCCCGTTCCCGCCTTCTCCCCATATCCCTTGATTCCGTTCTCTGTTACAGAGTTTGGGGGAGTCCAGAACCAGGGGCCACAGTTTAAGAATAAAGGGCAAGCCATGTAGAACGGAGATAAGGAAACACATTTTCACACACAGTTGTGAATCTGTGGAATTCTCTGCCTCAGAGGGCGGTGGAGGCCGGTTCTCTGGATACTTTCAAGAGAAAGCTAGCTGGCACTCTTAAAGATAGTGGAGTCTGGGGATATGGGGAGAAGACAGGAACGGGGTACTGATTGTGGATGATCAGCTATGATCACATTGAATGGCGGTGTTGGCTGGAAGGGCCGAATGGCCTACTCATGCAACTATTGTCTATTGTCCGCTCACCTGTAGCAGCTGCTCCTTGCTGTGCAGCTGACGAGCTAGGGTGTGAACCAGGCGGTGTCCGGTGTAATTCCCGACTCCGTCGCCTTCCTCCGGCTGCTCTCTGGAATCCTAAAGCGAATGGCAGGGCAAATCCACCATTTTACCGGCATGATCGCAGGTTAACTAACGTAGATGCACGTTTGTCGGCACTAGGCCTGTACTCGCTGGGGTTCAGAAGAATGAGGGGGAATCTCATTGAAACATACGGAATAGTGAAAGGCTTGGATAGAGTGGATGTGGAGAGGATGTTTCCACTAGTGGGAGAGTCTAGGACCAGAGGTCACAGCCTCAGAATTAAAGGACGTACCTTTAGGAAGGAGATGAGGAGGAATGTGTTGAGTCAGGGGGTGGTGAATCTGTGCAGACCACAAGTATGTAGATATTTTTGAGGCAGAGTTAGATTCGGAGGTTATGGGGAGAAGGCAGGAGAATGGGGTGGGAGGGAGAGATAGATCAGCCATCATTGAATGGCGAAGTAGTGGGGACAGGGTGAGGGGCAAGAGGCAGAGAAGGGAAGCACTTGGACCCAAAATGTAGGCGAGAAAGAGGAAAAAGATAATAAACAGAGAATAATGAATGGTGGGTTTCTAAAATGGGTATATTTTAATGCTAGGAGCATTGTAAGAAAGGTGGATGAACTTAGATAGCAGATATTAGTAGTAAGCACAAGGTAGTGATTGTGGGAGATTTCAATTTTCCAAAAATAGACTGGGAAACACATTCTCGTCTAGGGAGGTTATTTGGGTGGAACTGAGATGTGGGTGTAACGGAAAATGAAGTCTACAGAGAGATTTGGGCCATTTGGAAAAGTGGGCTGAAAAATGGCAGATGGAGTTTAATGCTGATAAGTTTAAGGTGCTACATCTTGGCAGGACAAATCAAAATAGGACATACATGGTAAATGGTAGGGAATTGAGGAATGCTGTGGAACAGAGGGATCTAGGAATAACTGTGCATATTTCCCTGAAGGTGGAATCGCATGTAGATAGGGTGGTAAAGAAAGCTTTTGGTGTGCTGGCCTTTATAAATCAGAGCATTAAATATAGGAGTAGGGAAGTAATGTTAAAATTGTACAAGGCATTGGTGAGACCAATTCTGGAGTATGGTGAACAATTTTAGTCACCTAATTATAGGAAGGATGTCAACAAAATAGAGAATACAGAGGAGATTTACTAGAATGTTGCCTGAGTTCCAGCAACTAAGTTACAGAGAAAGGTTGAACAAGTTAGGTCTTTATCCTTTGGAGCGCAGAAGGTTAAGGGGGGACTTGATTGCGGTCTTTAAAATGATGAAAGGTATAGACAGAATTGACGTGGATAAGCTTTTCCCATTGAGGGTAGGGAAGATTCAAACAAGAGGGCATGACATGAGAATTAAGGGACAGAAATTTAGGGGTAACATGAGGAGGAACTTCTTTACTCAGAGAGTAGTGGCTGTGTGGAATGAGCTTCCAGCAGAAGTGGTGGAGGCAGGATCGATTTTAACATTTAAAAGTAAAGTGGATAGGTATATGGGCGGTAAGGGAATGGAGGGGTATGGTCTGAGTGCAGGTAGATGGGACTAGGGGAAAATAAATGTTCGTCACGGACTGGAAGGGCCGAGAGGGCCTGTTTCCGTGCTGTAATTGTTATATGGTTATTTGATGGGCCGAATGGCCTGATTCTGCTCCTGTTTGGAGTGATGTGTGCTGCTCTGGTCTCCGCCATTACAGGAAAGACGTGGAGCCTTTGGAGAGGGTGCAGAGGAGATTGTAGACGAGCCATGATCACATTGAATGGCGGTGCTGGCTCGAAGGGCCGACTCCTGCACCCATTGTCTATTGTCTTTTGTTTACCAAAATGAAGAAATAAAGAACTACAGAAGCTGGCTTCAACCAAAGATGGACTCAAAGTGCTGGAGTAACTCAGCGGTTCAGGTTGCATCCCTGGAGAACATGGATGGGTGACGTTTCACAGAATCCCGATCCATGTTCTCCACAGATGCTGCCTGACCCGCTGAGTTACTCCAGCACTCTGTGAAACGTCACCTATCCATGTTCTCCACAGATGCTGCCTGACCCGCTGAGTTACTCCAGCACTCTGTGAAACGTCACCTATCCATGTTCTCCACAGATGCTGCCTGACCCGCTGAGTTACTCCAGAACTCTGTGAAACTCTCTCGCTCCCCTCTCTCCCTTCCCCCACCCTCTCCCTTCCCCCTCCTTCTCTCCCTTCCCCTTCCCTCTCTCCCTTACCCCCATCCTCTCCCCCTCCCGCATTCTCCCCCCCTCCCTCCTTCTCCCTATCTTCCCTCTTCTCCCTGCCCCTCATTCTCACCCTGTTTCCTCCTGTCTCCCCCCCACTTCTCCCTCCCTCCCCCCTCCCTCTCCCCTCCCTCTCTGCACTCCCCACTTCTCTCCCCTCTGCCCCTCCGCTCCCCTACTCCCTCCCTACCCTCCTTTTCCCTCCCCCTTAGCCCCCCTCCCCTTCATTCTCTCCCTGCCTCCCCCCCTCTCTCCCTTCCCCTCCCCCCTCCCTCTCTCCTCTATCCCCTCTCTAGCCTCCGCTCCCATTTACCCTTCCCCCTCCGCTCTCCTTTACCCTTCTCTCTCCCTCTCCCAATCTACCTCTCACCCTCCCTCGCCGCCCCCCCCCCTCCTCCCCTCCCTTTTCCAACTTATTGCTCCCAGCGGCCATGAGGCTGAAGGATTGACCGGACCCGCTGCCCATTGCCAGCCGCGCCCGGACCTGAACTCACCAGTTCCAGAGCTGGAGTCTCCCCCGTCTGTCCATCCAGCCTCCCCGCCTCTCCTCGCTCCCCGCCCGGCTGGCGCGGGGGTCCCAGCGGCAGCAGCTTCTGAGTTGGGGGGGGGGGTGTAAGGAAGGACAGTCAACAAGGCGCCGTGACCCCAACCCATTGCCCCAACCACGGCTGCAGAGACGGGGAGAGGGTGAAGGGGCCGGAGGGGAGGGGAGGGGACGGGGTTGCAGAGACGGGGAGAGGGTGAAGGTGCCGGAGGGGAGGGGACGGGTTTGCAGAGATGGGGAGGGGGTGAAGGGGCCGGAGGGGAGGGGACGGGGTTGCAGAGATGGGGAGGGGGTGAAGGGGCCGGAGGGGAGGGGACGGGGTTGCAGAGATGGGGAGGGGGTGAAGGGGCGGGGTTGAGGGGAGGGGCCGGGGTTGCAGAGATGGGGAGGGGATGAAGGGGCGGGGTTGAGGGAAGGGGCCGGGGTTGCAGAGATGGGAGGGGTGTGGAGGACACACTCACCTGCAGGTTTAAGGGGCGATACTCGTCCGTGAACCCGTGCGCGCTCTCCTCGTCCCCCGCCAAGTTGAGCCTCCGCCTCGGTGTGGACGCGCCGGCGCCGTCACCGCCACGAACCAACACCGGGAGCTTGCAGCGCGGCGGGCGGCGGACGGGGCGATAGGCCACGGCTTCCAGCTGCCGGGTGAGGGCGGTGAGCGCCTGGTCCGCTCCAGGACTGGTCCAGGGCCAGGGCGACAGATCCTCGCTCCCTTCCGTCTCCCCGTCCCACTCGGAGCTGGCCGGCAGAGAGGCGACCGAGAGGCAGCGGGTGGCCCAGGGCGAGGCGGAGCCACCGGGCGAGTCGGAGACGTCCAGTGGGTCGCCCGCCGACTGGCTGCGGGAGAGGCGGCGGGTGGCCAGGCGCCGCGGGACGCGACACACGGCGTCATACTGCGAGTCGGGGACGCGCAGGGCGGAGCAGCCGTAGCACCGGCGGTTCTGGCATGGACACCGGGCGGGCTGACCATAGTCTGACCAGCTCTCATAAGCGGCCAGGCGCAAGTCCTCGCTCAGCAGAGCGGCATAGTCGCGCCGCGCCTCCTCCCTCTCTCCCGCCGTCACCTCGGTGTCCCCCGCGCCCGACCCCGCCTGCCCGTGCAAGCGGCGCAAGAGGTCGGACAAGCGGTCGCGCTCGGCCAGGAGCCGCCGGACGCGCTCCAGCGACAGGCTCTGGACTCGAGCGACCACCCCGTCGAAGCGCTGGACCCTCTCCAGAGCCGCCGCGCATTTGCCGCACACGAACTCGCCGTCACCTTCATCCCGGGACAGCGGGCGGCGCAGGACGTGGGACAGGACGGCCCGCAGGTCGACCGACGACCGCCCGTTGAAGATCCATCGCCGCTGGTTGCCCTTCAGTCGCGCGGAGCAGACGCGACAGCCCTCGGTCATCGTCGCCGCCAGCCGGCTGCTAGAATAGATACAACCGGAGACATTACCGGGGTATAGTGGGTGAACGCACGGAGCCATCGAGTCTCTTATCCACCCCACACCCCTCCCTTCCGGCCCCTTCACCCCCTCTCCCCGTCTCTGTAACCTTCCCCCCCCCCGCCCCTTCACCCCCTCTCCCCGTCTCTGTAACCTTCTCCCACCCCCCGCCCCTTCACCCCCTCTCCCCGTCTCTGTAACCTTCCCCCCACCCCCCGCCCCTTCACCCCCTATCCCCGTCTCTGTAACCTTCCCCCCACCCCGCCCCTTCACCCCCTCTCCCCGTCTCTGTAACCTTCTCCCCCCCCCGCCCCTTCACCCCCTCTCCCCGTCTCTGCAACCCCCTCCGAGGGGGTTTACAGAGACGAGGAGAGGGTGTAAAGAGGCCGGAGGAGAGGGGTTTACAGAGACGGGGAAAGGAGGTGAAGGAGGCTTCATCTGTGACGCCTGGTTCTGGACTCCCCCACATCGGGAACAACATACCGGCATCTAGCCTGTCCAATCCCTGAAGAATTGTATACGTTTCTATGAGATCCCCTCTCATCCTTCTATACAGGTGGAAACAGGCCCTTCGGCCCAACTTGCCCACACCGGCCAAACTTGCCTCAACTACACTAGTCCCACCTGTCTGCGCTTGGTCCATATCCCTCCAAACTTGGCCTGTCCACGTATCTGCCCAACTGTTTCTTAAAGGATGGGATAGTCCCAGCCTCAACGACCTCCCCTGGCAGCTTGTTCCGTGCACCTACCACCCTCTGTGTTATAAAGTTACCCACATGGTCATGTGATAGGAGTATAATTAGGCCATTCGGCCCATCAAGTCTACTCTGCCCGTTCCATACATCCACCACCCTTGGTGTGAAAAAGTTACCCCTCTGATTCCGAATAAATCTTTCCCCCTACATCTTGAGCCTATGTCCTCTGGTCCTGGATCCCCTACTCTGGGCAAGAGACTCTGTGCATCGACCCGATCTATTCCTCACATGATTTTGATATGTTCACGTGTGGGATGCTGAGCAAATATGGAAATAATATGATAATTAGCATTGTGGTGAATAGTGAGGAAGTTAGTTTGACTTCCAGGTCAACTAGGAGGTTAGAAATCTGATGGAATTATCTAAATGGAGTCAAGTTTGGAAATGGGGAAGTACAACGGGATCTGAGGGGTCCTTGTTCATCAGTCACTGAAAGTAAGCATGCAGGTGCAGCAGGCAGTGAAGAAAGCAAATGGCATGTTGGCTTTCATAACGAGAGGATTTGAGTATAGGAGCAAAGAGGTCATTCTGCAGTTGTGCAAGACCCTAGTGAGACCACACCTGGAGTATTGTGTGCAGTTTTGGTCCCCTAATTTGAGGAAGGACCCTGGGATGCAGACCATCAGGCCCAGGGGATTTATCATTCTTCAGTCCCATTAGCCTACCCAATACTATTTCTCGCCTAGTGAAAATTTATTTCAGTTCCTGGACCCCCTTAGATCCTCTGTCTTACAGTACTTCTGGGAGATTGTTTTTGTCTTCCTTAGTGAAGACAGATCTGAAGCACCAGTTCAACTCTTCTGCCATTTCCTTGTTCCCCATAATTATTTCACCCTTGTCTGCCTTCAAGGGACCCACATTTGAATGTGTTATTCCTTTTCCCTTAACATATCTAATGAAGCTTTTACTGTCCTTCTTTATATTCCTGGCCAGTTTCCCCTCGTACTTCATCTTTTCAGCCCGTATTGCCAGTTTCGTTTCCTTCTGTTGTCCTTTGAAAGTTTCCCAATCCTCTGGCTTCCGGCTATTCTTTGCTGTGTTATACATCTTTTCTTTTCGTTTTATTCTATCATTAACTTCTCTTGTCAGCCACGGTTGCCTCCTACTCCCCTTAAATTCTTTCTTCCTTTTTGGAATGAAAAGGTCCTGCGTCTTCCAGATTGTGCCGAGAAATTCCTGCCATTGCTGTTCCACCGTCATTCCTGCTAGTATCCCTTTCCGGTCTACATTGGCCAGCTGCTCTCTCATGCCTTCATAGTCCCCTTTGTCCAACTGCATCACTGACATTTCCGATTTAACATGGATAGGTAACCTGGGCCCTTCTTCAGAGTGCCTCGACCTGAAACGTCACCTATCCATGTTCCCCACAGATGCTGCTTGACCCGCTGAGTTACTCCAGCACTCTGAAAATTCACCTATCCATGTTCTCCACAGATGCTGCCTGACCCGCTGAGTTACTCCAGCACTCTGTGTAACGTCACCTATCCATGTTCTCCACAGATGCTGCCTGACCCGCTGAGTTTCTCCAGAACTCTGGAAATTCACCTATCCATTTTCCCCACAGGTGCTGTCTTGCCCAAAATGCTGGAGTAAACCAGCGGATCAGGCAGCATCTGTGGAGAGGAGTGGGCGACGTTTCGGGTCGAGACCCTTCCCCTCGTCTGATGAAGGGTCTCGACACGAAACATCGCCCATTCCTTCTCTCCACATGTGCTGCCTGACCCGCTGAGTTACTCCAGCACTCTGTATTTTACTCTGGATTTCAGAGCCTGCAGTTCCTGGCGACGCTGGCGTGTCCGTTTTACAGACGTCCCATCGCCTGTTTGATCCTCCCTCTCTCCGTCACTTGCTCCTCCCCCTCTCCCTCACTAACCTCTCCCCCCCCCCCCCCCCCCCCCTCATCCCACCCGGAACTCGCTCTCAATATTTGACCGCCCCAGAAGAGCTCGCTGGCCGAAAGGTCTCCTCGGGCTATCCTACCCCCCACCTCGCTCCCCACTCTCTCTCTCTCTCTCTCTTTCTCCCTATCACGCACCCCCCCCCCCCCCCCTCCCCAGCTGCACCTCCCTCACCTTCCGTCCTGGGACACCGAGTCTCCAGTCTCACCTGCGCAGGTAAAGTCCAGATACAGGTAAGCCCGTGTCGCCAGTCCAGTCCCGTCAGGAGCGGCCGGGGCAGAGGGTGCTGGGGTCCGAGCGTATCTCTGGCGTCTTCCGCTCTCTCTCCCTCCCTCCCTCCCTCCCCCTCTCTCTCCCTCCCACCCTCCTTCCCTCCTTCCCCTGTAGCGGGGCGCGCCCTGAATCGCCCAACCATGGATTAGTCAGTGAACTCATGACGCCTGATTGTGGAGCGCAGGAGGCGGGATAGCCCGGAGCCGGAGCCACCGCCCAGCACAAGGACACCGCCCTCCCAGAGTCAAACCAAGGCCGCCCCAATGCCCTGTAGAAACATAGTGAATAGGTGCAGGAGTAGGCCATTCGGCCCTCCAAGCCAGCACCGCCATTCAATATGGCTGAACATGCAAAATCAGGTCCCCGTTCCTGTTTTCTCCACATATCCTTTGGTTCAGTTAGCCCTAAGAACGAGCTATGCACAACAGACAATAGGTGCAGGAGTAGGCCATTCGGCCCTTCGAACCAGTACCGCTATTCAATGTGATCATAGCTGATCTTCCACAATCAGTACCCCGTTCCTGCCTTCTCCACATAGCCCCTGACTCCGCTATCTTTAAGACATCTATCTAGCTCTCTCTTGAAAACATCCAGAGAACCAGCCTCCACCACCCTCTGAGGCAGAGAATTCCACAAATTCACAACTCTCTGTCATATGAAGAAAGTTTGAAAAGACTAGGCTGGTATTCACTTGAGTTTAGAAGGATGGGAGGGGAGGGGGGGGGGGGGGAATCTTATAGAAACATATAAAATTATAAAAGGACTGGATGAGCTAGATGCAGGGAAAATGTTGTCAATGTTGGGCGAGCCTAGAACCAGAGGCCACAGTCTTAAAATAAAAGTGAGGCCATTTAAGACTGAGGTGAGAAAAAAACGTTTTCACGCAGAGCGTTGTGAATTTGTGGAATCCCCTGCCACAGAGGGCAGTGGAGGCCAAATCACTGGATGGATTTAAGAGAGTGTTAGATAGAGCTCCAGGGGCTAGTGGAATCAAGGGATATGGTGAGAAGGCAGGCACGGGTCATTGATTGGGGACGATCAGCTATGATCACTATGAATGGCGGTGCTGGATCGAAGGGCTGAATGGCCTCCTCCTACACCTATTTTCTGTGTTCCTATGTAACACCGAACCTTGCGGCACTACTCGCCAGTGCCTGCCACTCTGAAAAGGACCCGTTCACTCCATTCCTTTGCTTCCTGTCTGGCAACCAATTTTCTATCTACGTCAACACCCTACCCCAAATACCATGTGCTCTGATTTTAGTCACCCGTCTCCCGTGCGGGACCTTATCATCCACTGGCTCCCCTTCATCTATTTTACTTGTCACATCCTCAAAAAAACTCCAGAAGATTAGTCAAGCATGATTTTCCTTTCATAAATCCATGCTGACTTGGACTAATCCTTTTACTGCTATCCAAATGCCCCATTATTACCTCTTTAATAATTGACTCCAGCATCTTTCCCACCACCGAAGTCAGGCTAACTGGTATGTAATTCCCCGTTTTCTCTTTCGCTCCTTTCTTGAAAAGTGGGATAACATTAGCTATCCTCCAATCCACAGAAACTGATCCTGAATCTATTGAACATTGGAAAATGATCATCAATGCATCCACTATTTCTAGAGCCACCTCCCTGAGGACCCTGGGATACAGACCATCAGGCCCTGGGGATTTATCATCCTTCAGTCCCATTAGCTTACCCAACACTATTTCCCTCCTGATGAAAAATTATTTTAGTTCCTCTACTCCCTCCAGCCCACAATACCCATACTAGCGCTCCGGAGATCAACGCAAGGATAGACTTTCCTCCTTCATTGCTATGATCTGTAAAGAAAATATGAAAATATCTAAAATTGATTGTCCACCCTCTCCCCCTTGTCTCGCACAGAGTTTGTCACCTGTTTTCAGCAGAATTTCTGGCAAGTTCTGAGCTGCCAGCCCGCCACGCCTGAGTTACTGAGCTGCCAGCCCGCCAGGCATGAGTGACTCAGCTGCCACGCCTCAATAATCCATTTGGTCCACAATGTCCATGAGTCCTCTGGAAACACCCATGCTAGCGCTCCAGAAAGCCCCCCCCCCCCCCCCCCTCCCCCAATGGCCAGGAATATTGGATTGGTGGAGAGGTGGTAGATTGCGTTGAGGGACCAGCCATCCCGTGTGAAGCTGGGACCCAATGGGCCCCACTAAGTCTAGTATGATAATATGGGCGGTGCCAATACACACGCTCTCTGTCCTCGCCGCTCTTTCACTCCACTCTCTCTTCCTCGCCGCTTCCCCCCCTGCTCTCTCTCCTCCTCGCCCTCTCCTCCTCTCCCTCTTTCTCTCTCCCTCTCCCTTCCTCCCTCCCTGCTCTCTCTCCGCTCTTTCGCTCGCGCCACCCTCTCTCCCCATGCCCTATCTCCCCGCTCTCTCTCTCACGTCACTCTCTCTCTCTCCACTCTCCCTCCCTACTCTGTCACCCTCCCTGTTCTCTCTCCCTCTCCGCTCTCACTCCTTCCCCGCTCTCTCTCTCTCACGCCCCGCTCTATCTCTCTCGCTCTCTCCTTCCCCGCTCTCTCTCCCTCGCCACCCTCTCTCCCGCCGCTGCCTGTGCCGCCTGCTGCGCCGGCAGCTTGTTGTGTGCCCTTAGAAAACAGTAGGTAGCATGTGAAGAGCAGCTCGCCTATCTGCGGGTCCCTGCTGGTCTGCGGACCTCTCCCCTTGCCCTCGCTCAACCCTCTCTGCGGCCGCTGGCATGTTTCACAGCCCTGACCCTCCGCCTCCGCAACCCACCCCCAGACAGACAGACAGACAGACAGACAGACAGACAGGTTGTTCTCCGGCGAGCGAGCGAGCGAGCGGACCCCGCGGCCGCCCGACCCACCCAGTCCCAGCGCTGCGTCTGCCCCGTGCCCGCGCACCACCATCCGCTTCAATGGGAGCCAGCCAGCCGCGCTCGCTCCCGCGACCAGCCCAGTGCACACACGGGTCCTAGCGCCCGCCGCCCATGTGAATGAATGAATCAATAGCCTTTATTGTCATTCATGAACGAAATTTCGTGCCTGCAGTCATACATATATAAAAATAACAAAACCACACAATAAACACAAAATTAACATCCACCACAGTGAGTTCACCAAACACCTCCTCACTGTGGTGGAAGGCAAAAGTCTTAAGGGCCTGTCCCACTAGCGCGCGATTAGACGCGACCAGCGCGACAAATTCGGACGCGGGGGTCGCGTGGGGGTCAGGCGATCCCGGTGCGAGTGAAGGGCCTGTCCCACTAGCGCGCGATTACACTCGCGACGTCCGAAGGAAGGACGTTATTTTTCATCACGTGACGATGCGCATGAGCATGCGCGTTGCACGACGTCGGGCAGTGACGTCATCACGCAACGCCACGCTGAAGACGCACAACGTCAAAACGTCATCACGTTAATCACGTTCTGCGCGACAGGATTTTGCCGCGCGTAATTTTTTAAGCAGTGTCGGTTTTTGGACACTACGCGCGATGTCGACACCAGCTACACACAACTCGACGAGACTCCGGCGATCGCAGTGGGACAGGGTCACGCGAGGCCGGGCGACTAAAGCGACCACGGTAGGTCGCGCTTGTCGCGTCTAATCGCGCGCTAGTGGGACAGGCCCTTTAGAGTCTCTGTCTTCTTCCCTCATTCTCCCTCTGTGCTGAGGAGATCCAGCCTCTCAGGAAGTTCTCTTAAGTCTCACTGACAACTTTTTTAAAAATGATTCGTTCTCAATGTTTTAATAAACGTTCTCAATGTTAAGTGTAAGATTTAGTGGACCTGCCATTAAACTTTTATTTTTTAAGAAATTTAGGAAAACGTCACCCATTGCTTCTCTTCAGAGATGCTGCCTGTCCCGCTGAGTAATTCCAGCATTTTGTGTCTATCTTACTCAGCGGGACGTCCCCCTCACCCTGATGGCCACGTTCGTGTGTGTCTGCATCAGGCGGAGCGTAGAGCCAAGGCACGTGGGCACCAAGTGTCACTACCTGCTGAGGTTCTCCCTGTCCCCGATGCTGCGAAGGATGGGCCTGGCGCAGATGCCACGAAATATGCCAGTCAGCTGGACACTGCCGCACCATCTGTGGTTCGTGGAAAAGTTCCTCCAGACCAACACCTTTGACCACATGTCCATTGGGCAGTGGTCAGCACGGAACGTCCTGCAGGCACTGCAGGGAAATGGCTCCATGGAACCTGTGGCATGGTTCCCTGAGCAGACTGCCCAGCTTGTCTGGCAAAATGCCTCATTGCCAGAACTCACCAACAAGCACCAAGACCTGGTTTGGCTGACGGTGAGGCCCTCCCAGTCAGATCCTTCCTGCACCGTTGGAACCTCACTGCCAGTGTATGCTGCCCACGGGACGGCTGCTATGGAGAGGAGACGGTTGTCACCTTCTTTGCAGAGTGTGGATTTGCCAAGAGAGTCTGGAGAAGTCTGCAAGGATCCCTGTCACAGTTGATTCCGAACAGCTCCATCACAGAGGACATTGTGATTTCCCGACTGTTCCCAGGGATGCATTCAGAGACGGATATCGAGTGCTGCCGGAAGGTCATCACCTTGGTGAAAGATGCTCTTTGGTCTGCTTGAGCGTTGTTGACCACCCAGCGGAGCAAGATGTCCATCGGGGAATGTTGCCGACTGGCCAGCTGCAGACTGCAGGAGTACGTGCTGAGGGACGCACTGAAGCTCGGTGCAGCCAACGCCAAGACACGTGGGGAAGGACCACAGTCTAGGGTCCTTCCGCTGCTGGACATGGGAGGCACGGTGTGGTGGAGCCGCCCCTCAAAATAAGGGAAGGGATCCCACGCCAGTGGGCTACATGAGTGGCAAGGGTGGGGGAGAAATTTGTGAAATTTGAGCAATGTATGTAAACTGTACAGAATGTCTGTACAGCATCCAGAAATGCCGGATGAATATTTTTGCACGGTTCATGTATTGTATATATTTATTACTTGAAGGAAAAAAGTGAACAAAACTGAACATGTTACTCCAAACTGACCATCCTTAATAGGAAATGATGCACGGCGTGTCCAAATATAGATGCACCTGAAGACTGGAGCATGTGAGACGAGTGTACTGATGTGGATTAAACTATGTTTACTTCCATCCTGATCCTGGGTTGTTAAGGGAGATGCGGGTGGTGGGTTCCACTGCCCAACAGGTGCAACGCCACCTCAATTACACCCGAGGCTTCCTTAGCGCCAGGCCCCGGCTGTTTCTGTCCTACCTTAGTCTTTCTCATCCATATTCAGGCCAGTTTAATGTCCAATCTCTCCACCCCTCGTGTGAGATAAGTTGGAAGCAGCCAGGACACCTTCACGCTGAACACTTGCAGCCAAATAGCATTCATTGCCAGGGACGGCAGCTGGCGCAGCGACACGGTACTGTAGGGGTTGAGTTTAATTTAGTTTAGCGATACAATGTGCAAACAGGCCCTTCAGCCCACTGGGTCCACGTCGACCAGCGATCCCCACACATTAAAAATAGACAATAGGTGCACCGTGCAGGAGTAGTCCATTTGGCCCATCGAGAAAGCACCGCCATTCAATGTGATCATGGCTGTCATCCCCAATCAGTACCCCGTTTCTGCCTTCTCCCCATATCCCCCGACTCCGCTATCTTTAAGAGCCCTATCAAGCTATATCTTGAAAGTATCCAGAGAACCGGCCTCCACAGCTCTCTGAGGCAGAGAATTCCACAGACTCACAACTCTTTGTGATAAAAAGTGTTTCCTCATCTCCGTTCTAAATGGCTTACCCCTTATTCTTAAACTGTGGCCCCTGGTTCTGGACTCCCCCAACATCCAGAACATGTTTCCTGCCTCTGGCGTGGCCAAACACTTAATAATCTTATATGTTTCAATACGATCCCCTCGCATCCTTCTAAACTCCAGAGTGTACAAACCCAGCCGCTCCATTCTATCAACATATGACAGTCCCGCCTCCCGGGAATTAACCTTGTGAACCTACGCTGCACTACCTAAATAGCAAGAAAGTCCTTCCTCAAATTAGGGGGCCAAAACTGCACACAATACTCCAGGTGTGGAGTATCCTACACTACCCTACACACGCTAGGGACATTTTTTACATTTACCAAGACAATGTTTTACATTTACCAAGCTTCTGAATAACCGAAGATCTTGTAGAATACCCACGCAGATCACAAGGAGAACGTACAAACTCCGTACAGACAGCAGCCGTAGTCGGGATCGAACCTGCGACTCCGGCGCTGCATTCACTGTAAAGGCAGCAACTTGCGTTGCGTCGCCGTGACGGTCACGTGACCACCCATATTCAGCAGCTCTGCGTCAGTGAGTGCCCGAGATAAAATGGCTACGAAAGACCCGGTTGAGAGTTGGACTGAGGAGGCAATATGTCCCATCTGCCTGGATTTCTTCACCAATCCGGTGTCACTGGAGCATGGGCACAACTTCTGCCGCTCCTGTATCACACAAAGTTGGGACAAGGAGGGGAGAAACTCCTGCCCGGAATGTAGACAGGAGTTTACAGACTGCACCCTCAGGGTGAACCGGGCCTTGGCGAGACTGTCTGTGAAAGCTCGAACACTGAGCCTGAATCAGACAGAGAAGGAAAGTAAACTTCACTGCGAGAAACATCAGGAAGAACTGAAGGGTCTGAAGAAGGGTCTCGACCCGAAACGTCGCCTATCTCCTTCGCTCCTTAGATGCTGCTGCACCCGCTGAGTTTCTCCAGCTTTTTGTGTAACCCAGGAAGAACTGAAGCTGTTTTGTGAAACTGACAAGAAGCTGATCTGCGTGATTTGTGCAGGTGGGCGGGAACACAGAGATCACCGCTTCATGTGTTAAAGAAGGAGCTGCAGATGCTGGAGAATCGAGGGTACACAAAAGGCTGGAGAAACTCAGCGGGTGCAGCAACATCTAAGATCTAAGCCTATCTAAACCTCTCACAGCTTCATGCCGGTAGATGAAGCTGTCGAAATCTACAGGGTAGAGCAGACCGATTCTGATCACATCATTGTGTCATGTCGTGTTTATTTTCTGACATTTTTCTTCCTTGATCTGAATCCCAACCCCAGGGTCAGGTGAAATCTACCTTCGAATCCCTCACACAAAAGAAATCAGATATCCAGGAAATGGAGCAGGAACAGAAAGAGAGCATTTCTGGATTTCAGGTTTGTACTGCCCATTTAATATTCTTTGTGGATTTGATTCCTGTGATGTGTGCAATAATTTGGCACCTCTATAGAGCTCAGTAGTCGAGGGCCAGAACTCTTGGGAGAGGTTGAACAGCCAAGGACTTTACTCCCTGGAGTGCAGCAGTCTGAAGAATGGTCTGTGGCAGGTTTATAATATGAAACGGAATGATATGTTGCATGGTCAGTCTTTTACCCTTAGTAGGGGGATCGAGAATGTGAGGGTATAGGTTTTAGGTTAGAGGGAAAAGATTTAAAACGAACATGAAGGACAACTTTGGTAGTGGGTTCATGGAATGAGCTGCCAGATGAGGTAGTTCAGGCAGGTACCGTAACAACATTTCAAAGATATTCAAACAAATTTGTGGAGAGAAAGGTTTTAGAACTATCTGGGCCAAATGCGGACAGGTGGAAATAGTGCAGATGGGGCGTCTTGGTCGGTATCTAACACCCCTTGTGGTATGAATCTGTGAAGTCTGCCATTCTAAGTGCTGCTGCTGTCTGCTAGTTCTGGTGACCTGGTTTTGTGCACAGAGGGTTAATGGACACGTGAAATGGAATAGGTTGCAGGGAATTGTACTAGGGACATGGGAATGATGTGATTGTACATCACTTTCACCAAATATTTCAGAATTATCAAGCCGAGCTCTTGAATTGCCAAGGTAATGAACGCTATGGATTAAATACATGTAAATGTAATTAGTGTATATTCGTACAGAGCCCAGCATGGACATGTTGGGCCGAAGGACCTATTTCTACAGGGCTTGGCATTGACCAGCCAAATGTCACCTTCCATGTCATGAGGAAACACAGCAGAGTGACATAATATATTAATTCTCATCTTTCATCTGACAGAAACAGTCACACAAACTTCAGTCACAGGTCACATCCCAGTTTGCTGAACTGCACCAGTTTCTCACTGAGAAAGGGCAGCGCTTACTTGGAGATATCCGCGAAGAAGAGGCGAAGATTGTAAAAGCAATGGGGAAAAATCTTCAAGAGATTCAAGAGAATTGAAATTCCATTCAGGAGGAACTCTCAAAGTTACAGGAACAGATAGTCCAGAAGGACGGTGTGATGTTTCTGAAGGTGAGGGGTTACACTACAGTTTGGCGAAGTGAAAGTGCACTGTCACGAAATGGTGGGTTAAATTTCTGAAATGAATGCATCATTTACCAGTAATTCAGAGTGGTGTAAAAGTTCCATCTGTTCCATCTACTCACATGTCCGACAACAATGCCCCAAATTACAGGTAGCCTCATCTATTATCCCACTTCAACTTAAATTTATCTGCAATATTGTCTTCAGGCCATCAGCGAAGTTCCATGTTCTCTTTACTACAGAACTTGTGGAATTTATTAAAGGCCATCGTACATTTCAGCTTTGATTTTTGGTCTCCCCACAAGTAGTGATAATATTTCCAACCCCTACCCATTTAAATCCGCTGCTGATATTAAAATGTTCCATCCCATTACCTCTGATACCTTCTCCAGCTAAAATCCCACGACTTGCCCGATCTTACTCGTAAGTTGCATAATCACAGTTATTTTCATCTACATTCCTAATGCTTTCCCTTGTTTTCGATGTCTCTATGACAATATCCACTTTCAGTCTGAGTGACAGCGGCAAAGAGTTGGGAAGTGGCAATTATCGGAGGGTTTTTCTGTGAGCAATTTGGTGAAATGCCGGCCGTCGGGATCATGACGATCTATCTCATTCTATTGAGATTTATGCTTTATTTATTTCAGGAGGAAGCTGGTCGCAAGAGCAGGTAGGACATGCTTTTGACTGAAACAATGTTTGTTTTTATAGTACAGCTCAAAAAAACAGCTCATGCTCAGTTACCAACCTGCTGTTAAATATTTGCAGGGTTATTGATGAAACCAAAACAATGTTGGTGGTAGATGGTGCGTTGCCCATTGAAAAGTTTGATCGCACCTTTTTTCTACAACATGGCATTGAAAGAAACATCTGATATCATCAACCGAGGTAAAACTAATAACTTTTCCATTGCTCTTTTTTAAGACTTCTTTATGCAATAATTATATGTGAAGATTAATGGTATTAATTGACTCTAGGGGAAGCATCACAGAGACAGAGAGCAAAGTTTATTTGCACTTGAACAAATCCTTATTCCTAGGTGCAAGACAAAAATGCTGGAGAAACTCAGCGAGTGAGGCAGCATCGATGGAGTGAAGGAAATAGGCACCGTTTCGGGTCGAGACACTTCTTCAGACTGAAGAAAAGTCTTGACCGAAACGTCGGCTATTTCTTCGCTCCATAGATGCTGCCTTACCCGCTGAGTTTCTCCAGCATTTTTGTGTACAATCGATTTTTGAGCATCTGTCGTTCCTTCTTAAACACTTGTTCCTGGGTGAATGAGTTTGCTGTTCTGGGTGAAATTGCACTGTGTACTCGAGAGTTCAGGTGTATTAGACGCGATCTCAGTGAAACACAAAGTCCTTACAGGGTTCAGTGCAGGTACGTGCAATCAGGGTAGGCAAGGTAGGCACTGCCTACCCTGACTAAAATTATAACATAGTAATTACTAAATATAAATAGTAAAGGCATGGGAGAATTATACCTATCTAAGCGATTGATCTGTTAGGTAGGCATAATTCTCCGTGCCTTTCATCCGCAGCGCTTGTAACCCTTGAAGGTCTGTGCAGCCCACGTGCCGTCAGCGCTGCTGGAAGCCGTCAATTTCAAGTGGAGCTGAAGGCAGCAGAAATTCTGCCTTTACAGCACTGCGCATGCGCAGCAGCCCTCTGCGCATGCGCAGCAGCCCTCTGCGCATGCGCAGCGCTGGTTTCTTGGCGGGGTTTTCAAATATGGATTGGCATTATTTTAAGTGTATCTTAGGAAACGGAGAGAAGAATGGAGCTCGTGTACCAATGATGTGGTAAGTACATTTGTTGGTGATGTTTTTAAATACTGTATTTCCCGGGGTGTGGGGATGGGGGGAGATCTCCTTTCATAGCATTTGGGGAGTCTTGCCCAGGGTAAAGTTGCGGGGAGAGCACGAATGTTGTGAAGGAGGGGATCGGGATAATGCCACTTGCAATGCTCCTTGCACGGAGGCATGCAAAACCTCTCTCCTGCCGCTCGCTGGCCTCACTCATGTCCTTAAATTCCGACAGCGCGATTGAGGTTACTCGGCTGTGGGAATTTAAGGATTTGCAAGAAGTGGCTGACATGAGCGAACGGCAGGTGAGAGGTGTTCAGATGGAGATGCCAGAAGTGAGCGGGCCGGCAGAAGGCACTGAAGTGGCGGCCAGTTCCGCTGTCGGGTCCCGGCGGCCATTCGCAGCTCTCCAAGCTGCTTCTATGCTTGGCTTCGTGCCCGGAGAGCTGCGGTACCGGTGAGTGAGTTACTGCCATTATCCCCGACCCCCTCCTCCTCAACCCTCCTGCTCTCCCCGTAACTTTACACCTAGCACAGACTCTTCACACGCTGTGAAAGGAACTCTTTCCCCCCCCAATTGGTCCCTTGAACAAGTGTTGTCTTTCAATAAGATGACAACTGATTCAACTTTTCCCTGTACTCACGTTTTTCCCATCATCTCTTCACCTGCCATCAATCTTCACCACCCACCCATTCAGTAATTCAGAATAAAGGAGACTAGGATGTCTTGGGCAAATTGAATTGTTACTTGTTTCATTTTTATTTTTTATTTTTAAGGAGAGAATGCGCCTGCACGGTTTAATTTTTTTTAAAAATCTGACCGAGTGCCTACCCTGAGTAATTACTCACGGTACGTGCCTGGTTCAGTGGGCTGGAAGCAGGGAGGTTTCACCTGTCTGAGGGGTTTGGAGCCAGCGGACACTCTCTCAGAATGTGGGCTGGACCATTTAGGAGAGAGGAAGCAACCTTCAGAATTCCCTGCACCAGTGACTGTGGATAATCAGTCATGCAGTGCTCTTGGAGCCTGAGAGCCACAGTTGTACATTACAGAGTCAGGCTCATCACATACTTGTCTTGTCCACATTTTTCCCCAGACACACTAATTCCATTAGCCCACATTTGCATGATATTATTAATAATAATAATAAACTTTATTTTGCGCAAGTTCCAGACAAGGGACAACATTCCATAAAAATACACTGCATATAAAAACACCATAAAATACATGTAAAATCTTATATAAAAGCATTGGATATCATATATTTTAAAAAAAACATAATTTGTGATTTGAAATCCAGAATAAAAAGAAAGAGCAGTGTCCTACAATGAGACAGCGTTACCAGTGTCTCCACAACTCCGTTGGGTCGCAGCATCACATGAGAGGGCTGGTCACCCAACGCAATATTCCACCTCTCCACCAATTCCAATATTGCTGGCTTTCTGTTGCACTTTCTGTTGAGGGTGGACGGAATGGATTATTGGGCTGGCAGTTCAGTGAGTCATGGCTGGTAGTTCACGTACTCAGGGCTGGCTGGCAGTGCAGTCACTCACGGCTGATGGGCTGGCACTTCAGTCACTTACAGCTGGTAGGCTGGCAGTTCACTTACTCATGGCTGGTGGGCTGGCAGTGCAGTTACTCACGGCTGGTGTGGTGGCAGTTCATTCAGTCACCCCTCCTCCCTTCAACCCCCCCACTCTGCTCCTTGCCATCCCCCCCCCCTGCATTCAGTCCACCTCCCCATAACCTCCCCCCATTCTCTCCCCACAGAGGAACCATTCCTGGCTATTAGATTTCCATTATGATGAAGAACACTCTGGCATGAAAAGTGGAAAAAGGATTTATTAAAGTTTAAAATGTGAATGACTCTTAAAATATAAAAACAATGTAAATGTTAAAGCTGATAATTATTAAGTTATTTCTTGTTGTGTTCTGCTGTTCCTGCCTCTTGATGTCCATTTGCTGTAGATAAAAAAGAGACCATTTTAATATAGAGAGATTGAGCGGTTGTCATTTGTTGTAAATCTCAATCCTCTGGACTCAATGAAGACTTTGTGCAAAACATTTTTTTTGAGGTGGGGGCTGTCGAGGTGGGGTGGGGGGTGGCAAACGTCCTGCAGCTGAGGGAGGGGGTGGCTGCAGGCGGGGGCTCTGGTGAGCTGACGAGGGAGGGGGTGTCCTGCAGCAGGGGATGGGGCGGCTTCAGGAGGGGGTGCGTCCTATAGCCAGGCGGAGGGCAGCGTCTTGAGGTGGGGATGCTAATGGAGGGGGGGGGGGGGAGGTGTGCGATGAGCGACCCACTCATGGCCTCTGGACTCACTCACTGCCTTGGGACTAACTCAAGGTCTCTGGACAGACAGACTGTCTCTGGACAGAGACGCACTCACTCACTCACGGTCTCTGGACTGACAGACTGAATCACGGCTTGTGGACTGACTGACTTATGCCCGACTTCTGGAGTCACTTCCGACTTTTGTAAACTGAAAACTGTAACATGCACATTGAGAAACAGCTTCTTCCTGACAGCCATCAGGCTATTAAACATAACGAATAAGCTCTGAACTACGAAAGACTATATTATTTGTACTATTTGTATTATTTGTTGATCACACACACAAACACACACACACCCCCTCCACCACACACACACTCACACCCTCCACCACACACACACACACACCCTCCATCACACACACCCTCCACACACACACACACACCCTCCACCACACACACACACACACACCCTCCACACACACACACACACACCCTCCACACACACACACACACACCCTCCACACACACACACACACACCCTCCACACACACACACCCTCCACCACACACACACACACCCTCCATCACACACACACACACACCCTCCACACACACACACCCTCCACCACACACACACACACACACACACACACCCTCCACCACACACACACACACCCTCCACACACACACACACCCTCCACACACACACACCCTCCACCACACACACACACACACCCTCCATCACACACACCCTCCACACACACACACACACACCCTCCACCACACACACCCTCCACCACACACACACACACGCACCCTCCACACACACACACACACACCCTCCACACACACACACCCTCCACCACACACACACACACACACCCTCCATCACACACACACACACACCCTCCACACACACACACCCTCCACCACACACACACACACACCCTCCACACACACACACACACACACCCCCTCCACACTCACACACCCCCCCTCCACACACACACTCACACACCCCCCCTCCACACACACACTCACACACCGCCCCCTCCACACACACACCCCCCCTCCACACACTCACACACCCCCTCCACACACACACACTCACACACCCCCTCCACACACACACAGGCACCCTCCACACACACACACTCACACACCCACACACAAACTCAGACTCTCAGACACACACACAGACACGCACACACAGACTCACACACATATAACCATATAACAATTACAGCACGGAAACAGGCCCTCTCGGCCCTTCCAGTCCGTGCCGACCATTTATTTTCCCCTAGTCCCATCTACCGGCATAGACTTACTATGTGCACACACACACTCTCACACACAGACAGACACTCACACACAGACTCACAGACAGACTCACACACACATACCCACATAAAACATTACACCCGGTGTTATTTTTAGCAGACTAGAGGGATGTTGGAATGCACACACACAGTTCCATAAAAAATGCATCAGGGATGGACAGGGTGGTGACAAAGGCATTTGGCACATTTGCTGGGACCATGAGGGTATGAAATACTTGATCGGACTTTGCTGGCATAACCTTGCGGCTTGATTTTCTGCCAACTGGATAGCACGCAACAAGAGATTTTCACTGTAGCTCGGTACACGTGACAATGAACCAAATAAACCAACTGAACTGAGTGCATTTATAGTACCTTCCCCCTCACCTACATCCAGTGATCAAAGCCTTCAAAATAAGGTAGAGCAAGTCCAGAGTCACGAACCATTTGGCCGAACACTTGCACTCGGTCCGCCAAGGGCTGCCGGATGCTAACCACTCCTCTTCCCATTCCCACGTTGATCTTTCCGCCCTGGGCCTTTTCCGCTGCCAGAGTGAGGCCATAGACAAACTCGAGCAACAGTGCCTCATATTCCCAACACCATCAAGTGTTTCTGTTTGTAAGCAGGGCGTAGATCACAGCCCGATGGTCAGATTTTCCAAAATGCAAAATACATTCTATTATACGCAGCAAGATTGACAGAGTCAGGGCAAATTTCGAGCAGAGACTCGGAATGCTAACTCACATCCTCTCACCGCAGATCCTGCTGGACCAACTGCGGACCCATCCCACGCCCACTTGAATATCCCAGCTTTGTCCACCTCATACCACAGAGGTCTGGGCTCAGGCAAAAAAGGTCTGTCAGAGACTTTGCAACCCACTTTGTTGGGATTTGGGAATGCTGATTACAAATCTGGAAGATTACGGACACGGGGGATGGAGTGGCAACATTCCTTGAATGAGTAGCGAAGATTATTTAACAACATTGTAGTCAGGAACAGAAGTGTGTCCAGCAGTTTAATGAGGGGAAACTCTGAGGAGTGATTTGGATGCAAGTTCAGAGTAAGGACAAGTAAGAATTCATTACTCCGTCCCTGTACATATGACAATTAACAACTCGTGATTATTTCTCTCTCTTGGGCCGAGGGCGGCGATTAAAGTTTCACCCGATGGATTGGGTGAAAGATGGGAAGAAACAGACAGATAAACAGCAAGGAAAAATGTAAAAGGAGTTGGTTGATTGAAATCAAATCCAATTACAATATTGTTGGTCAGTAAATTAATACAACACATAAATTTAATGCCCTGTTGCTGAAGTTGGATAATTCGCACGGCCAGTAACATTCATAAGAACCGAATAGGAATATTCTGTTTGTTCGAATTATGCTCTTGGGCCTTCTAATACTCCTATTGAAATGAACCCAAACCGGTTTGGACAGTATAGCTTGCTTTTAAACTCTGTCTGTGAATGTTCCTGCCTGCAGGTTGACTGTTGCATTTTAATTGCAGTTTGTGGCTGCACTTTAAAAATATTTACGTCAATAAAACACTTTGGGTTCGCCTAAAAGAAATGCAAGTAAGCAAGCAAGTTTGTTTATATAGTACATTTATAGCAACAAGGCAATTCAAAGAGCTTTACACAAAGCAGTAAAAATCAATCAAAAGCAATTAAAATGTCATTAAAAAGAATAGAAAATAAAAACAATCTAAAATAGACTAAGACAAGTATAAAAGTTACAGTGCCGTGTAAGAAATGAATAATTATTTAATATAATTAAAATTAAAAGCAGCGTGAAACAGAAAAGTCATCAGCCCCGATTAGAAGAACTGAGAGTTGGGGCGGACATGCATTTTTTTGGAAGTTTGTTCCATATATGTGGTGCTTAAAAACTAAACGCTGCTTCACCAGGTTTAGTCCTGACTCTGGGGGACAGAAAGCAGACCTGTCCGAGACGACCGGGTGTGGGGTGGGGTGCCGCAAGGCTCAGTGCTGGGACCCCAGCTATTTACAATATATATTAATGATTTGGACGAGGGAATTCAATGCAACATCTCCAAATTTGCAGATGATACCAAGCTGGGGGGTATAGTTAGGTGTGAGGAGGATGCTTGGAGGCTGCAGGGTGATTTGGATAGGCTGAGTGAATGGGAAAATGCATGGCAGATGCAGTATAATGTGGATAAATGTGAGGTTATCCACTTTGGTGGCAAAAACATGAGGGTAGACTATTATCTGAATGGTGGCAGATTAGGAAAGGGGGAGATGCAACGAGACCTGGGTGTCATGGTACACCAGTCATTGAAAGTAGGCATGCAGGTGCAGCAGGCAGTGAAGAAAGCAAATGGTATGTTAGCATTCATAGCGAAAGGATTTGAGTATAGGAGCAGGGAGGTTCTACTGCAGTTGCAGTAGGCAGCCGATGGTGTCCGCGGGCTTGGAATGGATTTTGGTCACTCAAGTGTTCTCTGAAACTGTGACAGGCACGGTGAGAAAGCGAAGGGAAGAGTCGGGGATCGTGCAGAGGAAAGTAGGAGCTGGTTGGAAACTGGCGGTAAGGGAGATGAAGCGGTAAAGCGGTGAGCGAGAGCAGGAAGCAGCACCAATACAGACAATGGACAATAGGTGCAGGAGTAGGCCATTCTTCCCTTCGAGCCAGCACCGCCATTCAATGTGATCATGGCTGATCATCGACAATCAGTACCCCGTTCCTGCCTTCAACTCATTTCCATTGACTCCGCTATCTTTAAGAACTATATCAAACTCTCTCTTGAAAACATCCATGGAATTGGCCGTCACTGCCTTCTGAGGCAAAGAATTCCACAGATACTCAACCCTCTGTGTGAAAACGTTTTTCCTCATCTCCGTTTTAAATGGCCTACCCCTTATTCATAAACTGTGGAGCCTGGTTGTGGACTTTCCCAACATTGGGAACATGTCTCCTGCCTCTAGCAAGTCCAAACCCTTAATAATCTTATACGCAAATATCCTATAGCGGAGCAAGATAGTCGTAGTAGGGTCATGGGCAGGGCCGGATTAAGACCCATAGAGGCCCTGAGCACTTAAAAGATTTTGGTGCCCCCGTATATATGTGATTCAAAATGTAAACAATAATAAACCATAAAATTTTTGTTTATTTTTCAAAATGAAACAAAACTAACAGTAAGATGGAAAATAATGTTCATTTTTGTATCCTACACTTTATTTATATTTGAATAGTTTTCTCTTACTTTTTTTCGAATATTATTTTAGCAAGTTTAAAGTGATTTCTTTTCTGCCGTAAACCATTTACCATTTCTGTGGTGGTTCCCTTCCCTTAATGCCCTAAGCACGTGCTTATTTTGCTTAATGGTTGATCCAGCCCTGGTCATGGGTCATGCGTAATCTTCAGCACCATTTCCGTAAATGGCTTCCGTCTCCGCACCAAAGATCAGATACAGGAAGAGACACAGACTCTAAGACTTTTGCCTTCCATCACAGTGAGGAGATGTTTGGTGAACTCACTGTGGTGGATGTTTATTGTGTGTTCTGTCATTATTTATTTATTTATTTTTAATTATATGTATGACTGCAGGGAACAGAGTTTCGTTCAGACCGAAAGGTCTGAATGACAAATAAAGAATCCAATCCAATAGCGGGGCAACCTGGTGCGGAGACGGAACTGGTTTTATTTCCGCGCTCACTGGGGTTTCACGACGCGGAATTTGGGGATTAAATTGTACCCGTTCAGCGCCAACCTGTTGTCCACCGGGTTTCTGCCCCACCACCGCTGTCTGAGCCCCGCTCCTGACGCCGGTCCCGGGATCCGACCCTTTTACACACCCGGAGCGGAACCGGAGCAGATTCTCAGCCACTGGTCTTTATGCCAAGGCCAGAAGAAAGGATTAAGTTTCTCCGTGAATTTATTCCCAGTGAAGGTGTGGAGATGGGACTTGGTGTCCGCGTCATAAAATGAAACTGTCCCGGACGATGGGCGGGGCGACGGGTTTCGGCGGAGATGACTACCTGAAATTCACACCCCCCCCCCCCCCCCCCCCCCACCGCCTGATGCTCCAGACTCCAGTCTTCGGGGTCAGTGTGACCGGTCTCTTCCTCTCCACAGACTCTGCGGCGACTCCCAGACTCCACCACTGACTCCCCGCCACCTCCACCTCCCAGTAATGTCTCCCCGATGTGAATCCCTCCGATCCCAGCACACACAGCCAGACTGTAAACCTCTTCCCGGTGTCAGGGAGACTCCTCCGGGTCCGGATCCATCTCACCCTCTTCCGATCCTCAGACACCTCGAGCAGCGGGTGCGATGTTTCCTCATCTAGAGTGACGGAGACTGGGGGGAGAAGCAGAGAATCAGAGAGGCGTCAGGGGGAGACTGTGGAGAAGCCGCTGGACCGCGGGGTACATTACATAAATTTCTGGGTGGGGGGGGGCGGGGTGGCTGAGACGTGTCGGAATATTGAGGGAATGTAGAACTGGCATTGAGGAAGCGTTGCGGCATAGGCTGGCATTGCCATGGTCATACTGAAGGGGGCAGACTTGAGGAGGCAGGTTCCCAGCTTCTGATTTTTTCAAGACCAGAAAATAGGAACAGGAATAGGCTTGGCCTCTCGTGGCTGACACTATATTCGATGTGCGGCGTAGGTTCACCAGGTCAATTCCCGGGATGGTGGGACCGTAATATGTTGATAGAATGGAGCAGCTGGGCTTGTACGCTCTGGAATTTAGAAAGATGAGTGCGGATCTTATTGAAACATATAAGATTATTAAGGGTTTGGACATGCTGGAAACATGTTCCCGATGTTGGGGGAATCCAGAACCAAAGTCCACAGTTTAAGAATAAGGGGTAAGCCATTTAGAACGGATATGAGGAAACACCTTTGCACCTGGACAGTTGTGAATCTGTGGTATTCTCTGCCACAGAAGTCATTAGAGGCCAATTCACTTGGTGTATTGAAGAGAGAGTTAGATATAGCTCTGAGAGTGAACGTAATCAAGGGATATGGGGAGAAAGTGGGAACAGGGCACTGATTCTGGATTATCACCCATGATCAATTTAAATGGCGGTGCTGGCTCGAAGGGCCGAATGGCCTACTCCTGCACCTATTTTCTATGTTTCTAAGTTTCTTCGTTTCTTCGGTGACATTTTGGAGAGTGAATCAATTTATCTGGGATGGAACAAGATGTTTGTGAACTGGACCAATGGGCGGTTTAAAGGCTGATTTATTTAACGCTGATAAAAGTTATGCAAATTTGGAAAAAAGGCCAGGGCAGATTATACACATTAAAAAGTTACGCCCTGTGTTGTTTTTAGCAGACTAGAGCAACTGTGGAATGCAGACACATAGCTCCATGAAAATACCACCAGGGATGGGCAGGGTGGTGACGAGGGCGTTTGGCACATTTGCTAAGTCCGTGAAGGTATGAAATACAGGATTTGATACAACTGTACAAGACACTAGTAGGACCCACACCTCCAGATTCAGGGACAATTTCTTCCCAGCTGTTACCAGGCAATTGAATTCTCCTACCACAACAGAGAACGGTGCTGAACTACTATCTACCTCTTTGGTGACCCCCGGACTATACTTGATCGGTCTTTGCTGGCTCTAGCTTGCACAAAAGTTCTTCACTTATCATATATCTATGCACTGCAAATGGCTGATTTTATGCTAACTGGATAGCACGCACCAAGAGACTTTCACTGTAGCTCGCTACACGTGACAATAAACTAAACTGTACAACTGAACTGACTGCATTTATAGTGCCTTCCCCTCACCTCCAACCAGTGATCACAGCCGTCCTTCCAAATAAGACAGAGGTTCACGGTCACATCATCTACTGCATCCCATATTCCTGGTAACGCCTGGTGCACATTCGTGTGAAAGTCCAGAGTCGCCGACCATTTGGCTGAACACTTGCACTCGGTCCACCAAGGGCTGCCGGATGCAACCATTTTAACTCCTCTTCCCATTCCCACATTGACCTTTCTGTTCTGGGCCTTCTCCGTTGCCAGAGTGAGGCCCTACACAAACTGGAGGAGCAGTGCCTCATATTTCCATGGTAGCTCACAACCCAATGGTATGAGTACTGAATTCTGCAACCTCAGGTAACGAACAACCCTCCCTTCTTCCCCCTATCCTATCTCCCCCTCTCTCCCCTGCGTTCCACGGAGACTCATATATATTTCTCCCCGGCCCCTCTCTTACCTCCATCCTCTTGCTTCATAATCCGTATCTATTCGATCCCTTTATCTCACGTCTTTTTGTCTCTGACCACTGCTCCAATATTTGCCTCTCGGAGCCCCCATCACTCTCCTGTCTCCCTGCACCCCCACCACTACAATCTGTCTGGTAGGCTCCCGAACCATCAAGGGTCTCTGGAGGTGCTCTATGAAACAATGAGGTAACTTAGCATATTATGTCGTTTTTTTAATTTACATTAGAGTGTTCAGTTCTGGACGTCCTGCTGTAAGGATACCTTATGGTGTAAAGAAGAATAGATACATAAAAACATATAACACAGGTGTATGGGTAGGCCATTTCGAGCAGCAGCGCCATTTGATATGATCATGGCTAATCATGCAAAATCAATACCCCATTCCTGCTTTCTCCCTATATCCCTTGATTCTGTTAACCCTAAGAGCTATGTCTAACTCTACCTTGAATACAGTCAGTGAAATGGCCTTAGGCAGAGAATTCCACAGATAGACAACTCTCTGTGTGAAAAAGCATTTCCTCATCTAAATGGCCTATGCATTATGTTTAGACTGTGACACCTGGTTCTGGACTTCCCCAACATCGGGAACATTTTTCCTGCATCTACCCTGTCCAACCCCTTAATAATTGTATATGTTTCTATCAGATCCCCTCTCCTCCTTCTCAATTTCAGTGAATATAAGCCTAGTCGAACCATTCTTTCATCACATGTCAGGCCCGCCATCCCAGGTATTAACCTGGTAAATTACGCTACACTCCATCAATAGCAAGGATGTCCTTCCTCAAATTAGGAGATCAAAACTACACATAATACCCCTAAGGTGTGGTCTCACCAGGGTCCAGTACATCTGCAGTAGGACCTGCTTGCGTCTATACCTAATTCCCATCGCTATGATGGGTAAGGATTTTATCGGGTCTGGCGGCTTTGAGCTAGAAGGAGCGGTTTGATCGGCCGGATCATCTTCACCTGCTGGGTGGGTGGGTGGCGGACGGGTGAATTTAAAGACGTTTATACGATCACCAGCGAGACGGTAAGTTCAATAACCGCATTTTCGCCAGTGGGAAGAATGATGTACAATAAGAGGGCGCCTGTTTAAGGAGAGAATGGGGAGACTGAGCGCCGTGAAGAGCAAGCATTCCAATGGGCAGGAGAGTGATAGAACGAACTGCCAGATGAAGATTAGACACGGGTACGAATACTACAGGCTGTCTTTGCATCTGAAGATAGACACAGAAATCTGGAGTAACAACGGGCCAGACTGTATCTCTGGGAAAAAGGAATAGGTGATGATTTGCGTCGAGGCCTTTCAATCTGTCATTTTACTTCGGAGTCACGTGAGTGATTCCGTGAAGAAGGCCCGCCAGGCCGCATGCGCAGCATTAAGTCAGCCGCATTGGTGCAAGCACCAGTCTAGCAGGACAGAGCTCCTGCTGTGGTAAGTTAAATTTAAAAGGTAAGTTTGTTTTTTTACTTACCAGGGGTTTTTAGGCAGGAGCCTCCTTTTACAGAGGTTTTTCCTGCCAGTTTTGCAGCCCGACAAGTTGCCTGTTATGGACTGTGGGGAAATTCCAGTCCGACCGCAAATGCGGATAAACTGGCAAAATTGATCGGGTTGCGAGATAAGGAGCTGCTAACAGTGCAGCTAGCGACTCCCCAGCCTGCAGGGATGCCGTAAAAATGGCAGGAAATTTAAGCAGAGTCACTGACAGGGTGGTCAGCGGCTCCCAGCCTGTGGGATGCCGTTGGAACGGCAAGGAAGCAATGCTGGAGCCACTGACAGTGGGGTCAGTGGCTCACATACGTTCGTCCTCAGTCAAGAAATTACTGGGACTCATTTAGCCCTATTTGGACTCAGGTGAGTCGGGCTATAAAGGGTTTCTCCTTATACTAAAAAGTATGTATTTTGTAGTGTTTTTTCTTTAAGTAAAAGCTAAAGGCAAAGTAAAAAGTAATTGTTATATGTTCTGACAATGTTATAATTGTTTAAGCACAGGTTGCTATGATTAATTTTTACCCTTCACAGCTAAAGCTGTACACTAAATGTTAATTTAGTGAGCTTACACAGCAATAGCCTATGGGACAGGCCATGCCAGCAGCGCCTGACAGGGCTGCTTCATGTGTAAAATGTACAGGCCTATGGGACAGGCATGACAGGGCTGCTTCATGTGTGAAGTGCTGGACTACGGGAGAGCCGTGCCAACAGCACCTGACAGGGCTGCTTCATGTGTGAAGTGCCGGACTACGGGAGAGCCGTGCCAGCAGTGCCTGATGCAGGGCTGCTTCATGTCAAAAAGCGCCGGCCTTTATAAAAGGCGGCGCCAGCAACGCCTGGGACAGGGTTGCTCAAATTCACACATATCTGCTCGCCCACAGAGTCGGGAGATGATTCTCCACCAGGGCTAGAGAGCAAGGCCCACTGAGTCGGGGGATGAATTCCTGACCGGGGCTGGATAGTGCGTTGAAACAACTATCCTAAATACAGCAACTGTTGTATACAGTGCTGCAAAGGTCTTCTTCTCAGAGGCAGAGACCAAGATGGGTCAGTATCCTGCTGACACAGAGTCTCAGGGTATGGCCGTGGGGCATACCCAAAGGGATGAAGGGCACGTGTCAGAGGTACCTTTCCTGACAATAAAGTTGCCATCCCAGTAAAATATTCTATTGGGTTAAGGCCAATGGGTTCGTATCAATATTTGTATCCTGCGGCCTGCGGCAGTGCCTGTTAGAGTTGCCTACGAATCACCCTCTCTGAGGAGGGAAGAGCAAAAGGTCAAGATGAATCCGGGCTCTAAAAATGTCAATGGAACAGACTTAAGCACATATGTGCCGGCAGTGAACAACGCCAACAGGGGGATGTGAGAGCCAGCCGCTGAATCGATTATTCAGGTAGGTCTATTCTACAGGGGATGAAGCCTGGCAGACAAATTAATTCGGCCAACAATGGGCCAAAGTCAACGTTCAGAACGCACCCCAGGTGCTCATCGGCAGTAGCGGTTCACTGGAGCTGAGGGGAGCATGATAGCTCAGAAATTCCATGCACCTTCCAATCAGGCTCAACCAAATGGGCCTAGCACTTCCAAAATTTGGGTAGTGCACATGTTGTAATATTTACATTTGTTTGTACCACACACAAAGGGTAAAAATATTTGGTTGAGGCACAGCCGGAGCATTCCGAGTAATTTGGATTATGGCCAGGGTTTGGAAATTGGGCAGAAGTTCTCATGCAACCCACCCATGCAATAAGGCAGGATTGGCATGTTATTATAAAGAATGGAGAGTATCGGGCATATGAACTTTCCAAATGTAAAAACTTATTCCCGACTTCATCAGATTCATAAGGTAAGAGATACATGTTATACAAATCCCATTACAAAGGTTATCAAAGACAACATAACTGTACTATAACAGTAAAGCTTTGCAGTATGGGATAAACTGTTTGTTGGTCATTGGGATTTACCTTTAATTATTATTAGCCTTGTCTCCGCCTTGTGGCAAGAGATTGGGGTTATAGCAATCTCTTACAAAACTGAGTTATTTTCATTAAGAGTAATTGGCAATATAGCAGCAGTGTTGCAGCTGAGCAAATCAAGGAACTGATATTGTGTAAGTAGCAATTAGATCGTTGCTAACAACCTAGAGCTATTGTCAGCTAAGGCAACTTCAGCCACAATGATGAAGTAACAGTATTCAGCATTGCTGAACATGACAATAACTCATTGAACTTGAAACTCGCTACTGTAGTGTGGTCGGTTGAATTCAATTATTATGAACTGATGTTTAGAACTGTAAGATGAGAAGTTCCAAATACCATCACCGACTCAAAGGTAGTGGAGATTGCATGAGTTACCAATTGTTCAGTTGTTGGTATCAACTAAATATATACACTAAATGCACCATTGAGTAAGGTTTTGAGTGAATATACATATTCTTCATGCACAAATTTAAGTCGCTACTCTACAATGGTGACATATGTTAGTCTCATGGTAATTAGGAAGAATATCCTGTAATTAATCTCCTTGCCACTGATATATCGTCCAGTTTAGATTGATGATAACACAGAATAAGTGTTGAATCTCAAAGTATGATGAAAGCATGATTCAATAGTTCATCAAATGTTCGTCATGTTTATGCATGTTTCATTGTTTGCAAAAATATGTGACACAACAGTGTGGAGAAATACATTCTCGCTTCAATGGGAGGAATGGAATTTAAGTCTTCCTCGTTAGCTGGGTCTTAAAACAGTCAGCAAGACCTCGTTTGGATTCATACTATTGGACTGGCCAAGCATCCGTGTTGCCTGCTTCATCAGGCGTTATGGCACAACGGTACAGTTTTAAACTGTGGTTCAGGAGACTGGTCTTTGCACAGTAAAACGATTATTGAGTTACACATTTTCAATGGATTGACTTGTGCCTCAGGTTGTCACGTTTAGCCATGAGGGTGTTCACTGCAGTATGCATGGATAGCATCCAAAAAAGCAGTACATCCCTATTGAGGGGATCAGAAATGTTTGTTAAATATTAATGATACATTTGATACGATACAAATTACTGACATTTCCACTTCGTTTTAAGTGATATTGACAATAGTTCAGTTATAGAGAAATTACAGCTGTAACATAAGGGAACAACATTGTCGGGTCCAACCCGGATATCAAGTTGTTAAAAAGATCTTGATACAAGTACTCACATCACAAGATTATGCAGTTGGTTATTGTAAATGTGTAAACATTACTTCACCAAGGGGTTCCAGCTACATCCTTAGTCATGACTCTAATATCAGCACAACGACGGCAAAACATTGCAAACACTGTGGCTGGACAGGATGGAATTGGCTGTTCATGCCATTACATTTTACATTCTGGTCTACACTAGCAGAGCAGACCAGGGCTGGCATGATTTTTAAGATCATTTTGAATACCCCACGGTCTCATTTTTATGTTATCAAGACCACCAGAATCCTTAGAAGTATGGATTCAGCACTGGGTATTAGTTAATAAACAATTACACAAGAGAAGGTCGGTTCAGACTATTTCAAGGTGGCTGCAACAGGTATTAACATTGACGATTGTATGTCTCATTTCACCAGGTCAGCATCAACGTCAGTACATCATTCAGATAGTGTGTTTACATCTCATTATACTAGGGCAGCAGCTATGTTGGCAGCCAAAGGGAGGGATGTGTCCTTCGACCAAATTTTAGCGGCTGTCAGATGGGCAAATGAGGTGATGTTTCAGAATTTTATCATCGGCCAATTGTCAATCCAGGGCTGTTTGCCAATGAAATTTTAAGTACCTAAATTTTAGGGGTACTGTTGTTTGTTTACATTGTTAAATAAACCCTATCATTACATTGAATACAATGTTATTACTAATGCATTTATTTCTCTTTCAAGTCAATCAAATGCAGTGGGATGCCGAGATTGTAATCTGTGGCATGAAATCACAAAGCTTTGAACTCTTCACGGAATCACTCACGTGGCTCCGAAGTAAAATAGTAAGATTAAACGAGAACTTACCAGTTTTACGTTTGATCTTGATTTTATGACGAGTTACGTTGGTGCTTATGTGCCTACCACGCCCAACCCTCTCTCATAAAAGATCATCTGGTAGTCCTCCAGTCACTGATCTTACTGTTTACTTCCGTGTTGTTTATTTGTGATTTCATTCAGCTGCTTTGAAGTTTGCTGCGCATGCGGTCTGGCGGGCCTTCTTCACGTAAT
This sequence comes from Raja brachyura, assembly GCA_963514005.1. The sequence goes on from OY740808.1 coordinate 39,558,054, forward strand.
CACCAACGTAACTCCTCATAAAATCAAGATCAAACTTCACTGGTAAATTCTCGTTTAATCTTACTATCAATAGGGACAAAGACAACTGTTTTACCTCGCTTGATGCCATAGGTTTCTCTCCACAGCGTGTTTATCAAAAAGTGGCGATCAAACGTTTCACTCGGCAAGGCACCATCTGCCACTGCCAATGTTTTACCTTCATCGCTAAACCTGCAAATATTTAACATTTGATTATAAACGGAGTACCAAATAGCTTTTGAGCTGTTCTACAAAATCAGTGTTTCAGTCATGCCATGTCCTACCAGCATTTCCGACCAACTTCCTCTTGATATAAATAAAACATAAGTCACTGAGACGGAACTCCCGAGAGCGAGCATTTCACACAAATTAACACACGGCTCTGAAAATAACCATTTCCTTCCTCTTATTATCGCCGTAACTCCGACAGTATGCGGATAGTGAAGCGAGGACAGAGTGGTTCTCTGTTGATGTTGATGAGCAATGGATGCTCGTGAACATGACGGAATATCTAGGAGGATGAAACTGACGGGAAGGTCGGGGCAGGTCGCTGGATTGTATCTGGAGAACATATCAGAGATGTTGTGGTGGGGGTATTTAAGATTATTGGTGGATTTAAATGGGTAGAGGTGGATATAATAGTTCCACATAAGGGGTGCCCAAAAGCAAAGGTGAAATGTAGGAAGAGAATGGTCCCGCGAAGTGCTGGCGATCTTGGAGCATGTTGAGGTGGATAAATGCCTGGGATTGCACAGGTGTATCCTAGGGCATGATCGTAAGTGGAATTGACGTCATTTTCCATTTAAGTTGATGATATGGCGAATGTGCCCCATTTATCTTTCCTGGAGATTTTCTTTCTTTTTGGAGAAATATTAAACACTCACTAACTCAGTGACGAGATCACAGCAACTCTTTAACAAGGAGTTTCCAGGCAATACTGAGATCCGATAGATTATGTGGGAGGCGATTTAGTTTGGGAACAACAGCAGCACGGCGCTAGAATAAACGGAGCATTTCCTAGTTCTCAATTACTGGTAAATGCGCGATTTATTTCAGAAAGGTCATGCACCATTTTGCGACCGGCCACTGTTTCACTTTACCCAACTGTGGTGTAGCCACTCACCTTCATAATATCACATTGTCTTTTTGATCCATCTGTCCGTGTAACATCGAGACTTCCACCTGAATTGATTCTAAATTCTCTTGAATCTCTCGAAGATTGTCCTCCATTGTGTTTAGCATCCTCCTCCCTTTTTCCCAGATATCTGCCAGGAAGCGCCGCTCTTTCTCAGTGAGTATCGGGTGCAGGTCAGCAAACCTGGATGTGATCTGTGACTGAACGTTGTGTGCCTGTTCCTGTCAGATGAAGGGTGAAGATCAAAATACAATGTCATTGGGTTGGGTTGGGTTGTGATAGATGAGCAGTCAATCTCGCGTTATTGAGCGCAAAGTAGGCCCTTCGGCCCACCAGATCCATGGTGACTACTGCACCAATCTGCACTACTTCTATTTATCTGCACTTTTAGAGCATTTGATTTGCTTGGCAAATAAAGAGCTTGTCTATACGCTCCTGATATTTTGTGAGAATAACCTCCTGATCCCATCAATCCCATCCCCCAACCCAATTCCCAGCGGTCTATTCCCCACCGCGTGAGTATCAATTCCCTTCCATTTGCCCATCACCCATTTTCACAGGGATAATTTATAGTCGCCCATTGACCATCCAACCAGCGGGTCTTTAGAATGGGGAGGGAATACGACGCGGTGACACGGACAGCACCCGTGGTCATGATCCAACCTGGCCACCTGAACTAGGAAATAGCAGCACTACTTGATCCACTATGCAGCCCTATTATTTCACGCATCCCATTAATCACATTTACACAAGATCGGGTAATCGAAATTGGAAGCCTCACCAGAACAGCAGAAATCTTCAGTATCTGTTGCTGCTCCATTTGCTGGATCTCTGATTCCTTTTTGTGAGATAATCGAAGGAGGATTTAACCTGAACCTTAAATAGACACAGAAAGCAGGAGTTACTCAGCTGGACAGGGAGCGTCTCTGGAGAGAAGGATTTGGTGACATTTCGGGTCGAGCCTCTTCTTAAAACTAAACCTTAACATGCATTGGAAAATAAGGAAAATAAAAATGTGATCAAAATTTTTGTTTTACCTTGTAGATTTCAGCAGCTTCTTTAACCGGCATCAAGCTGTGCGACTTGTGTTCCCGCCCACCTGCACAAATCAAACAGATCAGCTTGTTGTCAGTTTCACAAACCAGCTTCAGTTCTTCGTGATGTATCTCGCAGTGAAGTTAATTTTCCTTTTGTTTCTGATTCAGGCTCAGTGCTGGAGCTTTCTCAGACACTCTGGCAAGGCTCGATTTACCCGGAGGGTGCGGTCTGCAAACTCCTCGCCACATTCAGGATACGTATTTCTCCCTACCCTATCCCTATCCCAAAACTGAGTGATACAGGGGCGGCGGAAGTTGTGCCCACACTCCAGTGACACCGGATTGGTGAAGAAATGCAGGTAGATGGGACAAACGACCTAATCGGTCCAACTCTCGACCTGCTCTTTCGAAGCCATTTTAACTCTGGAACATCCTGATTCAAAATACTTTCAGTTTCAGGGAACTGCCGAACCTTTGCAGTACCGCGAGTGTTCACTGCGCACGCTGCTATCTCGGGGGTTGGATGTTATTTGGCTGCAAGTATTCAGTGTTCAGTGTCTTGACTGCTTCCAAAAAACGCACACGAGGGAGGGGGGCAGTTAGACATTAAACTGTCCAGAATGTGGACGAATGCGGAGAGATAGGCCTTTGGACACTTTAAGGCAGGACAGAAAGATCCAGGACCTGGTGATAAGGAGGTGTAACTGAGGAAGCGTTGAACCTGTTGGGCAGTGGAACCCGTAAATGGTTAATAACTGAGGGACCGCAATTGAATCGGACCTGGTGAACTCGAGGCATGAACTGGAGGTTGGGGTGCGGTGGTGAGGCGAGCGATTTAGTTACCGAACGAGGAATCCAGTGGTACAATCCCGGGACACAATTTAAATATTTTCCCCCAACTTAAATACAGTTAATCACATCAAATCCTTGAAAAAAAATAAACTGGTCTGAAGAACGATGACTGAGACACTCTTATTTGTTTAAAGGTCTATCTCGTTTAAAGTGCTTGAAGATCAAATGACCTTGAAAATGGCCGAGTGATCTACTCAGAGGGCAATTTCCGATGCGCAAACAGGGATAGTGGATGGACAAAGTAGCCGATGGCGTACGCGGGCTTGGAATGGACTTTGGTCACTCGCGTTTTCTGTGAAACGGAGACAGAGACGGCGAGAAAGCGAAGGGAAGAGTCGGGGCTCGAGCAGAGGAAAGTGGGAGCTGGTTGGAAACTGGCAGTGAAGGAGATGAAGCATTAAAGCGGTGAACGAGAGCAGGAAGCAGCACCGATACAGACACGAGAGAGAGATGAGGGAGGGGTTTGGCGGCGACTGAAACAAGGGATGTTCTACGTATCGGGCAGAGAGACAGGCAGAGCCTGAGTACCACGGGCTCCCACTGGATCGGGAATTCGGTTTGAAATCATTCTTCCAAAGATCCCTTCCGAAGAAAACGGATCTGTTGTGTGGAGAGCAAATGCTGCCAACACGCTATCAATTGTCGAAATCGGCGCTTTCGGACCCGGGGGAGCCCGGAACTCAGGACCCGCCGCCCGCGGCCGCTGCTGAACCCGCGGGAAGGGCGATTGTTTCAATCTTTATATTTTCGCAACAGTATTTCTGTTCTGTTGCCGGACGCGGTTAACGCGTTAAAATGAACGGATTGAGAGGTCTGATTTCAGTTGCTGTTTATTTCACTTCTCACATTCACCCTGGTTTTATTTCCGCGCTCACAGGGGGTTTTACGACGCGGAATTTGGGGATTAAATGGGAGCGGTTTAGTGCCGACCTGTTGTCCACCGGGTTTCTGACCCACAGACCCTGTCTGAGCCCCGCTCCTGACGCCGGTCCCAGGACCCGACCCTTTTACACACCCGGAGCGGAACCGCAGGAGATTCTCATCCACTGGTCTTTATGCCAAATCTCGAAGTAAGGGTAAAGTTTCTCCATGAATTTATTCCCAGTGAAGGTGTGGAGATGAGGACGTGGTGTTCGCGTCGTAAAACGAAACTGTCCCGAACTCGTAACTGAGATAAACTCCCACCCACCCGGGGACGGGACGGGCGGGGAGACGGGATGGAGGGGAGGTGAATGCATCAAACACATCGCCCACCGCCTGATGCTCCAGACTCCAGTCTCTGGGTTCACTGTGACCCGCCCCTTCCTCTCCACAGACTCCAGCCCCGAATCCCCTCCTCCTCCACTTCCAAGTAATGTCTCCTCGATTTGAGTCCCTCTAATCCCTGCAAACTGTGTCTAATCCTCTCCCGGTGTCAGAGAGACTCTCTGGGTAAGGGTCCGCCTCGTGCTCTACCGATCCCCGGACACCACGAGCAGCGGACCAGCTGTTTCTACATCCAGGGTAATCGGGGGAGAAATAGCGAATCTCCGGGAGTCTGGGGGAGACTCGGGGCGAGGCCCCGGGACCGGGGAAATCCACTTGGCCTCTGGATCCAGTTGGACAGCCAAATGAAAGCTTGTCCGGGGTTTCCCCGCATTCACCCTCCGCCAACAACAACGGATGGACAACAAACATCTTTCGTTGTGTTTTTGTCCGGGTATCTGAGTTAGGTGGGCTTTCGGGAATGGGGGGGATCGGCGTGCGGGGACAACCAGTATGGAGAGTGAAGTAGGTCAAGAGATAGCCAAAGGGCATGGATAGATGGTGTGAGGAACATTAGATACATTGCTTTGGGGGGGTGGGGGGGGGGGGGCGTGTCAGAATATTAAGCAAAATGTAGGGCAAAGTTAAGGGCTAATAACGTTTAGGGCAAAGTTAACATCCGATCAAGGCTAGACGAAGGGTCACCAGTGAGGTGGATAGTAGTTCAGCACTTCTCTCTGGTTGTGGTAGGATGTGCAGTTGCCTGGGGACAGCTAGGAAGAAACTGTCCCTGAATCTGGAGGTGTGCGTTTTCACGCTTTCAACGGAGTTTGCACGTTCTCCCCATGACCTGCGTGGGTTTCTCCGGAATCCTCCCACATTCCATAGACATGGGATATTTGACGATAATTGTAAGTTGATCCGGGTAAATTGCCCCCGTCTGGGGTAGTGTTTGTGTGCGGAGATCACTGGTCGCTGCAGACTCAGTGGGCCGAAGGGCCCGTTTCCGCGCTGAATCTCGAAATTAAACCAGACTCCAGGTTCACCACTGTGTGGCGATATCTGCTCCAGGGTCCAGGGTCCAGGATTCGTTGGGCGATCGTTCTCTCCGTGTTCCTTCTCACTGTGATCATTCTCGCTGTTGCCGTGCTGGGAGTCCGGGCATCGAATCTCCGCAGAAACCGTGCCGTGAGTGTCCTCCTCACCTTCACATTGTGGGGTATCTCTCTCTCTCTCTCTCTCTCTCACTCTTTCTATCTCTCTCGCAGGAACAAGGAGCGTGACGGTGTGCGACTGGGTGAGTTGCAGAGTGCGGACCAAAGATTACAGAGGAGCAAGATGCGCCACTCAGTGGAAATACAATGGACCGGTGTGTAGTACGTAACGGAACGCCACGGCCGCCATTTTGGCGGAATGTCTCCCGCTGTGTAATCCGCTACAGAGCTACAGAGCAGTTGCAACCAAAGATTTGAGTCCCTCATTAGAAAGTTATTAGATTTATTTGTAATAGATCTTTACTTACCTCTCGATCCCTCTCTATCCCCTCTCTTCTCGCTATCTCCCTCTCTCTCTCCCCTCTCGATCTCCCTCCCTCCCTTCTCCCCCTCCCTCCTTCCTTCCCCCTTCCCTCTCTCTCCCTCCCTTCCCTCTCCCCTCCCTTTTCCCTCTCCCCTCTGTTCTCTCGATCTCTCTCTCCCCTATCTTCTCTCGATCTCTCTTCCATCTCGGCCTCCCTCTCTCCCCCTCCCATCTCTCTCCCTCCATTTTCCCCCGGTTCCCCCATTTCCCTCGCATCTTTCCTCCCCAGCCCCACCTTTGCGTAGTTTCCCTTGCATTGCATTGTGCAGCTTCCCTTGTATTGCTTTAACACACACTGTGCACACAATTACAGTCACACACAAACACACATTCATATAAATATATGGTGGGACAGATAGAAGAGTTTATTAAAATTTTCTTACAAAGACCATTATGTAATTTATTTCTATCCTCTTTTGGGCCTAAGGCATAGCAGGGCTGCCAACTCTCACACAGAGGGAAGGGAGGGAGAGAGGGAAATTGAGAAGAGAGGGGAGAGAGATAGATTGAGAGGGGAGAGAGAGCGATAGAGAGAAGAGAGGGTGATTGAGAGAAGAGAGGGAGATAGCGAGAAGAGAGGGGATCGAGAGGTAAGTAAAGATCTATTACAAATAAATCTAATAACTTTCTAATGCATCTTGCTCCTCTATCATCTTTGCTTGCAACTGCTCTGTAGCTTTGGAGCGGATTACACAGTGGGAGATCGAGAGACAAAGATTATAGAGAAGCCTAGTTTCCCAATGATGTAGACGCCATAGTCAACACCATCTCTGATCCGCTTACATGGCGTCGACAATCACACATGTGATACTACGCCTTTTCCACTGAGTGGCGCATATTGCTCCTCTATAATCCTTGGTGTGGACCAGTGTACGTGGGGGTCAGAGTGCACCCCGTCGCTGGGTGATGGGGGGGACGAGTTTGCTGCTGTCCCGTCTTTGTGGCAGATGTGAGCCCCCTATCCCTGATCCCAGAACCCCCCGCCTGACACTGTGGGGGTGTGTAGGGGGAGGGGAGATCACTGGACAGATGAAAACTACAGACTGTATGAACTATGAGGAATTGAGGATCATGGTCACCAACAAGCCGCGATGTCACCGATTGCTGTTTGAAGATTCTGTTTGTGTTCTCCTTTTTGTCTGTATTTTTTCTGTATTTTTTTTATTCCTAGCTCAGTACAATGTCCGTGCCGAAAATGATGCCTGTTGACTTTGGAAACACAGTGTTACATTTTAAAAGTTTACAATGTGAATGACTTGTAAAATATACCATCAATTTGAACAAATCATGACACATCACACCACAGGACAATGGTGATTAAGGTGGTCCACAATTGTAGTGCTTTTTTTGTACTGCTTTGGCGTAATTTCAGGAACTCTGCACAGACAGACATAGAAACAAACAAGATGAGAGTTTAGTAATATTTAGATGTGTGTGTAAGTTTTACTTTGTTACAATGTGATGGGGGCCAGGAACATGTGGTCAAGGGAGGTGTTGGAGGCAGATATGATAGTGGTGTTGAAGAGGCACGTGGTTATGGAGGGATGTGGATTATATCCAGGCAGATGTGATTAGGTTATTTTTGCATCGTGTTCAGGATGGGCTTTGTGGGCCGAAGGGCCTGTGTTGTACTTTTCTATGTTCTATAAGAATCTTGTCATAAACATTACCAAAGTCTATGTATACAACATATCTCCAATCCCCATTGACTATTGTTGCATCTGGTGCTCTTTGGGAAACTGTAATTTATACAAAGTCTGGCTATTGATGCAAAGGATGTTTGTTCTGCACGTTTCTGTGCAGCTTGTGATGACATTGTAACATCCGCTTTGTACATATCAAATCCCATTTATTTTAACACCTGCTGCTTATCATGTAAGCCTCTGCCTGATGCAACGAAGGCCATTGGTGTGGGTTCATTATTGAATGTGTACAGAGATCCAGTGACAAACTTCTGTATCTATGTTATCCAGTTCAGTACAACTGGCAGGATTGACATATGATGAAATAATGGATCGACTGGGCTTGTATTCACTGGAATTTAGAAGGATGAAAGGCGATCTTATAGAAACGTGTAAAACAGGCTATAGACAATAGGTGCAGGAGTAGGCCATTCGGACCTTCGAGCCAGCACCGCCATTCAATGTGATCATGGCTGATCTTCCCCAATCAGTACCCCGTTCCTGCCTTCACCCCATACCCTCTGACTCCGCTATCTGTAAGAGCCCTATCTAGCTCTCTCTTGAAAGTATGCAGAGAACTGGCCTCCACCGCCTTCTGAGGCAGATAATTCCACAGACTCACAACTCTCTGTGTGAAAGAGGTTAGATGCAGGAAAAATGTTCCCGAAGTTGGGGGGGGGGGGGGAGGGAGTCCAGAGCCCGGGGGTCATAGTTCAAGAATAAGAGGTGGGCCATTTAGGACTGAGATGAGGAACATCTTTTTCATCCTGATTTAGGATGACTAGCAATGATCATATTGAATGGCGGTGCTGGCTCGGAGGTTTTAATGTTTCATGTGTTCACAATGTAATTAATCCATCTTTATGGATTAAAACAAATAATAACATTGGGAATTAAAACACATTTGACTGCATTCCATTATCAAACATTGTCAATGTTCGCTCTGAAGACATTTCCAGCGCAGTAGGGTCGGGGGGGGGGGGGGGGGGGGGGGCTGGTGAATCAGTGCGGGATGGATAGATGGTGGGGAGAAGGCAATCGGTGTGGAATGGATAGATTGAGGCAGGGGAATTAGTGTGTGTTGGTTGGAGTGGGTAAAATTGTGAGGGGAGAGCGCGGGAGATGTCAGTGGGGGAATACGGGATGGATGGGGGGGGAATCAGTACAGGATGGAAGGGGGAAATCAGTACAGGATGAATGGGGGTGGGTTAGTACAGTGTGGATCGGGGGGTCTGTGCGGGATGAATGGGATTTTCAGTACAGGATGAATGGGAGGTGCAGTGCAGAATGGATGGGAATGGGGTCAGTACAGGATTAATTGTGGGACGACTGTAGGATGGATGTGGAGGTTGCAGGAGAATCAATGCGAGGTGGATAGTGAGATCAGTGTAGGTATGTTACAAAACTTACCTTTAGCATGCTGCAGTTCTGCCGCTGGCCGTGTGCGCGACTTTGGCACATTTAAGGGGGGGGGCGGGGTTAAAATGCGGTTTTCCCCTTGCCGATCCGGAGCTTTCAGTTGTCGGAGTGCGATCCATTTCTGGAGATGCGTTCCGACAGCCGGTAAGTCCATTTTTTTAAATAAATAGCCCGACTACTTCATCACTGCAGTAAAATAAAAAATAGCTCCTAATGCCGTGAACGCCGACAACGGGGACCGATTTTAAGTAGGGGACAGGTAAGTGAAAGCGGTTTATTTTTAGATATAAACTTGCTTTTTTAGGGGACTTTAATCAATATTTCATGTTGCGAAACGGTGATTTAGTCCCCATATGAACCGGCAGAATTTTTCCTGCCGATATTGGGTTTAAATTCACCGCAATGTTCCAATACATCGCGTTCCAGAAAATCCCACTCGCAAGCTGTTTAAAATGCCCATTAATTTACAGGCATTAAACACTGAATTCCTTCAATTTGGCCTATAAATTAATGACAATTAGATTTAAAAATCATGTTATATTGTGAATTATTGTGTGACTGTTAATTGGACACTTAGGCTTTACATTTTTTTAATTTTTTTCTTAAGAAATGGATAGATGTTTAGATCTAGTAATTGAATTCAGCAATTGGCTACAATTGGGTAACTAACTAATTATATGCTTTAATGCAGGTCATCAAAGTAAGATTGTTTCATATTTGTTTCAGAATACTTCAATCTACAATAACTGAAAATTTATTTCAGTCCTCTTAATTTTTAAGGAAGTTATGGGCTTTTGACTGTCCTCGATCACAACTTTTGTGTTAAGTCAATAGAAAAGCAATAGGAAGCAAGTTGCTAATTTCCGAGTATGAAAATGGCCCTAACTTTTTTAATACTGAAGATATGAAAGTGAATTATTTTTATGCTTTATCTGATGGGATAAATTGCAGACTTGAGTTTTAAAATCTCAAATTTTTCTAACATTGCTAATCAGTGCAGGATGAATAGATGGGGGGTGGTAGATGGGGGGGGGGGGAGCACAGGGGATGTTAGTGAGGTCCCAGGATAAGGGGGGCGTACAAGAGAGAGAGAGAGAGAGAGAGAGAGAGAGAGAGAGAGAGAGAGAGAGAGAGGTCGTGTTTTCTTCTCAGCTCTGCAGTTGAGAAGGATTGGAGCAGCCTTTCCAGGATTTTGCCGTTGGAGAGGGCACAGACCCAGGGGGGCTTCATAGTTCAACTTATTGTTGGGCTGTTGAAGCTTTTCTCTGGTCTGGGGAGCCTCCATCTGTGTGAAGATTCCTGAGTTTCTCCACATTGTCGAGGGTGCGGTTGGCGTTGGCGGATTGCCAAGAGTGCCTGTGATCTCCGTGGGCTGAAGTTGTGCGGTGTCTTTGTCGTTTTTGGCTCCGCTTCTCTGCCCTAAAGTCATTTTGCTCAGTGCGGCTGCCTGGCTTAATGTGAAGAAGGTACTTTTGCGTCCAGCGCGACTGGGATCGAGTTTCCCGTAAGCTGCTCTTGGCTGTGGACGAACCTGGGGACTTTCCTGCTTCAGCTGGAGGTTTCTGTTTTCTGCTGCCTGTCTTTGACTGTGACTGTCTCTGGGACTTAACTTGGAGCTGTGCTGCTGAGGTGCTTGGAGCTGGTTTGTGCCTCTGTGAGGATGGCGATGGAAGGGGCGCGGCCGAAGGTCCGGACCTACGCAGCGACGGCATCAGTGGCGGGTGCGAGGCCATCTGAGCTTGAGCCTCATGTTGACTTGGATGGGGACAGTTTTGGTATTTCTGTTCAAACTGGGCCTATGATGTCTAGGGGGGTAATTACGAAGGCCATGAATGAACTTCTTGGGAGGGGGGCTATTGTCTCTTCTGAGCTCGAAAGGGGAAAGGTGGAGATGATACTTAAGACCCGGGAGTGTGTGGCCCGACCGTTGGAGGAGGGGATCTCAGTGGGGGGGGTCCACGTACAGGTGGATCCGTGGGTATCCAGGGTGAGACCGGTTCTCCTGCGGAGCTGCCCCACTTATTTTTCGGATGCAGTGCTTATTCCACACCTGTCCAAGTTCGGGGAGGTGCGGTCTAAATGTTTTCGTCTCTTGCATCCCGGGGGGGACCCGGAGGAAAAAGGGGTCTTCAGTTTCAAGAGGAGGGTGTTCATGAAGGTGGGTGAGGGGGATGGTGCCGAGGGGAGTTTTGAGGTGGTGCATAAGGGTGTACCCAGAACCGTGCGTTGGAGTTGGGGAAAGGCACGGTGTCATGCGTGCGGCGAATTTGGACATCTCCGTAGGGAGTGTCTTTTTCGCGGGGGCACTGCTAGAGGTTCTAGTGTAGTGGCCCAGGAAAGCGCTGCTGGCCCATCTGGGGTGGCTGGTCAAACCTCAGCGGCGCGGGGTGGTACTGCTGACCCGGCTGAGGTTGCCAGTTCTGCCTTGGTGACCCGGGGCGGCAGTGCTAAGCCTTCTGGGTCCAGAGGTTCCGCTTTGGGGACCCTGGGCAGTGAGAGCCCAAGCCCCCCACGTCCCCTACGTCTTGCGCCTGTGGCGGTGGATGGAGGTGGGGCGCAGGAGGAGGGGAGTGTTGAGGGGGGGTTTTGGGAGAAGCAGGGGAAGCATAATAAGAAGAAGGAGAGGGATAGGGCTGCCCGAGCGAAGAAAGTGCAATCGGGTGAGTTTGGCTCCAGTGTGGTGCAGACTGCACCTGCTGGGGCCCAGGGGGGAGTTGTGGTGGCTCGGAAGGGGGGAAAGAAGTCTAAACGTGTGGGTGGCATAGTGGTTGGGGGTAATGTGGAGGCGGATGACCCTTCCCTTATGGAGGTTACCGCACCTCCGCATGCGAGTGGGACTAAAAGGAGGCATTTGCCTGGTGAAGAGGAGGAAGGGCGTGGGTCCAGAGCGAAGGGGATGTCTTTCTCCGGGCTTTCCACCACTGAGGTGGCTGAAAGTGGTCTTGACCCGGTGTCTTCTGGGTCGGTGGTTGGGCCTTCTCTTCATGGATCTACAGCGGGTGTCACCGGACTGGGTGCTGAAGTTGATTCCGGTGGAGTTGTGTCCACTGGGCGGGAGTCTGTCCCTTCATCTCAGGGGCCCTCTGAGGGAGTTATCTCGGCGGATGCTGTGGTTAGCTCCCTTGGGGGTGTACCCTCTGGGTCGGATGAGGTCCCCTCGTTTCAGAGGCCTACTGAGGGTGCTAGCACGGTAGGTGACGTGGTTGGCTCCTCTGGTAGTGTGCCCTCTGTGACGGGGGATGTGCAGAGTCAGGCTGAGGGGGGAGTTTCGGGGGTGTTGTCGTTCAAGTCTGTGCTCCATATCAGTGCCAGTGGAGGTGCTGGGGGGCGGGATGCCTCACCGGATGAGTTGTCTGGGGTGAGGTTAATGGCAGGTGGTGATTCTCTGGGTGATGCCTGTGGAGAGGGCACTCTGGATGATGTGGAGGTCAGGGCTGTTATGGGACGTGATCCTCTTTCAGACTCCGAGGGTGCCAGTGTTCCACAGGCCCTGGGGATGCCTCTTGTTGTTGCTTCCCCAGGCCCGGAGGAGGAGGGTGATGGTAGCGGGCAGGAGCCCAGCCATTCAGAGGGCTGCGAGTCTCAGGTAGGGGTGTTGGGACCCACCCCCAGCATTGATCCGGGTGGTCGTGTCATGGCTGTGGAGGAGGATAGCGATGCGGCCAGTGGGGGGGGCTCAGAGAGTGTTGTGTCAGACAGTTCTGGTCTTTCTGAGGTTGTTGATTCAGGTGCGAGCGGGTTGGCTGAGAGCCCAGACTCCAAGGCCGTGTCTGAGGCGAAGCTTATTGTTGAGGTGCGAGAGTTCTTAAAAATAAGTCGTGCTCCCAAAACATTATGGTGGGCCGTTACAAGGAGATGGGAGGATTGGCTAGATGTGCGGGAGAGTCTCGAGGCTATCCTTAGTAACAAGGATAGTGGTCTTTCTGACTCGGATTTGGGGCAGTTTTGGGGTTTGTTGAAGGTCCTCAGAAAAGGACCTCCTGTGACTACAGGGAGTGTGAGGGTCACAATCTAATGTGTCTACACATTCACAGTAGCTACATTAAATTTAAATGGGAGTAGAGCGAGTTTTCGAAGATTTCAGCTCTTATCAGCCCTAAGGGAGGGGAGATTTGCAGTTTGTTATCTGCAAGAGACACATACCGTTGCTAGTGATGAACCTACCTGGCAACTGGAGTGGGAAGGGAGGGTTTATATGAGCCATCTCAGCTCAAATTCGAGTGGGGTGGCTTTTTTGTTGGCCCCAAATTTTCTGCCAAGCATTTTAAAAGTGCAGGAAGTGGTGCCAGGACGTTTGCTCCATCTGGCCGTGAGCCTGGATGGCATGCCGTTGCATTTCATTAACGTGTATGCCCCTAGCTCCGGCACGATGCAGGCCGGCCTGCTTCGGGAGGTGAATGCTCTGTTGGGCACTATTGATAGGGGAGAGTGTGTCTTCCTTGGTGGGGACTTTAATTGCACACTTGAGGTGCGGGACCGTTCTGGTACTCAGTGTGCGCCTGCTGTAGCGAAGAAGCTGAGAGGCTTGATTGACTCCTTTGAGTTGGTTGATGTTTGGAGGGACCTTCACCCTGATTCCACTGCTTTTTCGCGGAGGTCTGAGGGCGGTGGTTCCCGCATTGATCGGTTTTATATTTCCCGAGCGTTTGTTTCCCGTGTCTCAGCGGCCTCAATGCGGCTGGTGCCGTGCTCGGACCATTGTCTGGTGCGTGTGGATTTCAATCCAGCGTGCGCTCGGGCTGGGTCCGCGTACTGGCACTTTAACAACAGGCTGCTGGAGGATCGGTGTTTCCGGGAGTCATTCACTCGGTTTTGGGTGAAGTGGAGAGAGAGGCAGAGGTGCTTCTCTTCCCTTAGGCAGTGGTGGGATGTGGGTAAAGCTCACATCCGTCTCTTTTGTAAGGAATATACATGGGGGTCGACTGGGAGGCGGGACTCAGCGGTCGAGAAGCTGGAGAGGGAGATACAGGACGCTGAGTCTCGCCTGGGTCAGTTTGGTGAAGACTCCAGCGAATGGGGAGAGTTTCAGAGGAAGAAGGAGGTTTTGAGGAGTCTGCTGCTTGAGCGATCTCGAGGCGCTTATGTGAGGTCTCGGGTCCAGATGCTGCACGAGCTGGACCGAGCGTCGCCTTTCTTTTTCTCTTTGGAGAAGGGGCGGGGAGCTCGAAAACAGCTCGTGGAGTTGCTTGCAGATGACGGCTCCTCTGTCACTGATCCAGAGAGGATTAATGCCTTGGTTAGGTCCTTTTATGGGTCCCTGTTCTCTGCGGAAGGATTCAGTGTGGAGGCTCAGCAAGATCTGTGGGAGGGTCTACCGACCGTAGATAGGGGGGAGGCTGATCTTCTTGATGGCCCCTTATCTTTGGAGGAGTTGACTTGCGCCTTGCATCAGCTCAGGAGGGGTAAGTCCCCCGGGCTGGATGGGTTGACGGTGGAGTTTGTTAGAGCATTCTGGGACGTCCTAGGGGGTGACTATATGTTGGTTTTGGGGGAGAGCCTGGCGACTGGAGTGATGCCTCTCTCGTGGCGTAGGACGGTTGTTGTCTTGCTGCCTAAGAAGGGCGAACTCCGTTTGTTGAAGAACTGGCGTCCAGTCTCTCTCCTTTGCACAGAATATAAAATTTTTGCACGGGCAATGGCAAATCGCCTGGGCTCCGTGCTGCATCAAGTGATTCATCCTGATCAATCTTATACAGTCCCTGGCCGGTCCATCCAGGATAACATCCACCTGGTTAGGGACCTGATTCATTTAGTCCAGGGTACTGGTGAGTCAGCTGCTTTTCTGTCTCTTGATCAGGAGAAGGCTTTTGATAGGGTAGAGCATGAATACCTATTTGGGACGTTGCAAGCGTTTGGGTTTGGACCACACTTCGTGGCCCGGGTCCGGCTTTTGTACGCTGCTGCGGAGTGTCTTGTAAAGGTTAATGGCGCGGTGCTATCTCCTTTTCATTTTGGGAGGGGGGTCCGCCAGGGGTGCCCTATGTCGGGCCAGTTGTATTCGGTCTGTGTGGAGCCGTTCCTGTGTCTTCTTCGGAGGAGGTTGACAGGCCTGGCCCTACCTGGCCCGCGGGTTGAGGTGATTCTATCGGCGTATGCCGATGACGTACTTCTTATGTTCACTGATCCTGGTGACCTGCAGAGGATGCGTGACTGCCAGGAGATATTCTCGGCTGCATCTTCTGCTAGGATTAACTGGAGTAAGTGCTCTGGACTTTTGGTGGGTCAGTGGCGGGTAGACTCCCTGCCGGAGGAGATGGCATTGTATGCGTGGAGTACCACGCACCTCCTCTATCTGGGGGTGTACCTGAGTCCCACTGAGGATGTTTGGCCGGCAAACTGGCAAGAGTTGGAGACGAAGGTGGTTGCTCGGCTGGGGCGCTGGTCAGGCCTGCTTGGAGTTCTCTCCTTTCGGGGGAGGGTGCTGGTCATAAACCAGCTGGTGGCCTCTATGTTATGGTACCGGCTGGCTACTCTTGTCCCGCCCTCTATATTTGTAACTGCTATACAGAAGAAGCTGGTGGATTTCTTTTGGGGAAATAGGAAGCATTGGATTTCCGCGGCGGTCCTGAGTCTTCCGTTAGAGGAGGGCGGCCAATCCTTGGTGTGCGTGCGCACCCAGGTGGCGGCTCTCCGTCTCAGGACTCTGCGGAGATACATGTATGTAGAGAACCCTCCCAGATGGCACGCTCTGGCCACGTATTTTTTTCGTCAGGGTCGTTGCCTAAGGGGGGCCTCGCGGCTCCCGGTGGCGGGTGTCAGTCGACCCGCTCTAAGGGGCTTGCCTGTTTTCTATAGGGATGTGTTAAGAGTGGGGAATTTGGTGGTGTTCAGCCAGAGTGTTGTTCCACGAGGAGAGGGGGATGTTGTGGCTGCGGGTGTGGCTGGTCCTCATCCTGTCATGGTGGTTGTCGAGGAGAGGCGCGAGCCTAGAGTGGTTCAGATAGAGCTTACCCCTGCTCCGTCAGATCTGCTCATCGGGCCTAGGCTTCGGGATATTTCTCGGCCTCCGGCTCCGCATAATCTGAGCTGCCTTTCTGAGATGACCAGCATGCCATTTTGTGATGCAAGGAGACGCGCACTGTACAGGATGCTCTTGCACATTCTGAACCACCGTGCCTTCGTCTCCCGTCCTGACTCACCATGGAGGACGGTGTTACCATCCGAAGGCGGCGGGGGGCCCCAGTGGGGGTCCTTCTATAAGGGAGTTGTACCCCTTTATATTGGGGACCTGGGGTGGAGAGTGCTGCATGGAGCGGTGGTTTGTAATAAACTTTTGAGTCGGTTCACGGGCTCGTCTGCCGCATGTATTTTCTGCGGAGAGGAGGAGACCGTATTCCATGTGTATGTGGAGTGTGTGAGGTTACTGCCCCTGTACCAATATCTGAAGGGGTTGTTCCTCAAGTTCTGGCTGCATTTTAGCCCCACAATCCTGGTGTTTGGACACAAGGCGGGGAGTGGGGAGAGCCGAGTGTGGGGGGGGGACTTACCTGTCGGTTTGCTCCTTGGCCTGGCCAAGATGGCCATTCGTGGGTCCAGGCAGCGGGCGGTCGACGGTCAGGCGAGAGTCGGCTGCCTGCCCCTCTTTCGGGCCTACGTCCGTGCACGTGTGTCCCTGGAGAGGGAACACGCGGTGTTCACGGGGACTCTGGAGGCCTTCCGTCAGCGCTGGTCGCCGCGTGGGGTTGAGGCGATTATAAATGAATGTACTGCTGTACTACAATGATCTGTTCATTATAGTGTGATTTTTGATTGTGTTTTGATGTGTTGTATTTTATGATTTGTGTTGAATAAAGTTTTTGAAATGAAAAAAAAAAAAAAAAAAAAAGAGAGAGAGAGGTCGTGTTTTCTTCTCAGCTCTGCAGTTGAGAAGGATTGGAGCAGCCTTTCCAGGATTTTGCCGTTGGAGAGGGCACAGACCCAGGGGGGCTTCATAGTTCAACTTATTGTTGGGCTGTTGAAGCTTTTCTCTGGTCTGGGGAGCCTCCATCTGTGTGAAGATTCCTGAGTTTCTCCACATTGTCGAGGGTGCGGTTGGCGTTGGCGGATTGCCAAGAGTGCCTGTGATCTCAGTGGGTTGAAGTTGTGCGGTGTCTTTGTCGTTTTTGGCACCGCTTCTCTGCCCTAAAGTCATTTTGCTCAGTGCGGCTGCCTGGCTTAATGTGAAGAAGGTACTTTTGCGTCCAGCGCGACTGGGATCGAGTTTCCCGTAAGCTGCTCTTGGCGGTGGACGAACCTGGGGACTTTCCTGCTTCAGCTGGAGGTTTCTGTTTTCTGCTGCCTGTCTTTGACTGTGACTGTCTCTGGGACTTAACTTGGAGCTGTGCTGCTGAGGGG
The DNA here is from genome assembly GCA_963514005.1 of Raja brachyura. Next base: position 39,575,354 of record OY740808.1, read on the forward strand.
CTTGGAGCTGGTTTGTGCCTCTGTGAGGATGGCGATGGAAGGGGCGCGGCCGAAGGTCCGGACCTACGCAGCGACGGCATCAGTGGCGGGTGCGAGGCCATCTGAGCTTGAGCCTCATGTTGACTTGGATGGGGACAGTTTTGGTATTTCTGTTCAAACTGGGCCTATGATGTCGAGGGGGGTAATTACGAAGGCCATGAATGAACTTCTTGGGAGGGGGGCTATTGTCTCTTCTGAGCTCGAAAGGGGAAAGGTGGAGATGATACTTAAGACCCGGGAGTGTGTGGCCCGTGCGTTGGAGGAGGGGATCTCAGTGGGGGGGGTCCACGTACAGGTGGATCCGTGGGTATCCAGGGTGAGACCGGTTCTCCTGCGGAGCTGCCCCACTTATTTTTCGGATGCAGTGCTTATTCCACACCTGTCCAAGTTCGGGGAGGTGCGGTCTAAATGTTTTCGTCTCTTGCATCCCGGGGGGGACCCGGAGGAAAAAGGGGTCTTCAGTTTCAAGAGGAGGGTGTTCATGAAGGTGGGTGAGGGGGATGGTGCCGAGGGGAGTTTTGAGGTGGTGCATAAGGGTGTACCCAGAACCGTGCGTTGGAGTTGGGGCAAGGCACGGTGTCATGCGTGCGGCGAATTTGGACATCTCCGTAGGGAGTGTCTTTTTCGCGGGGGCACTGCTAGAGGTTCTAGTGCAGTGGCCCAGGAAAGCACTGCTGGCCCATCTGGGGTGGCTTGTCAAACCTCAGCGGCGCGGGGTGGTACTGCTGACCCGGCTGAGGTTGCCAGTTCTGCCTTGGTGACCCGGGGCGGCAGTGCTAAGCCTTCTGGGTCCAGAGGTTCCGCTTTGGGGACCCTGGGCAGTGAGAGCCCAAGCCCCCCACGTCCCCTACGTCTTGCGCCTGTGGCGGTGGATGGAGGTGGGGCGCAGGAGGAGGGGAGTGTTGAGGGGGGGTTTTGGGAGAAGCAGGGGAAGCACAATAAGAAGAAGGAGAGGGATAGGGCCGCCCGAGCGAAGAAAGTGCAATCGGGTGAGTTTAGCTCCAGTGTGGTGCAGACTGCACCTGCTGGGGCCCAGGGGGGAGTTGTGGTGGCTCGGAAGGGGGTAAAGAAGCCTAAACGTGTGGGTGGCAAAGTGGTTGGGGGTAATGTGGAGGCGGATGACCCTTCCCTTATGGAGGTTACCGCACCTCCGCATGCGAGTGGGACTAAAAGGAGGCATCTGCCTGGTGAAGAGGAGGAAGGGCGTGGGTCCAGAGCGAAGGGGATGTCTTTCTCCGGGCTTTCCACCACTGAGGTGGCTGAAAGTGGTCTTGACCCGGTGTCTTCTGGGTCGGTGGTTGGGCCTTCTCTTCTTGGATCTACAGCGGGTGTCACCGGACTGGGTGCTGAAGTTGATTCCGGTGGAGGTAGGTCCACTGGGCGGGAGTCTGTCCCTTCATCTCAGGGGCCGTCTGAGGGAGTTATCTCGGCGGGTGCTGTGGTTAGCTCCCTTGGGGGTGTACCCTCTGGGTCGGATGAGGTCCCCTCGTTTCAGAGGCCTACTGAGGGTGCTAGCACGTTAGGTGACGTGGTTGGCTCCTCTGGTAGTGTGCCCTCTGTGACGGGGGATGCGCAGAGTCAGGCTGAGGGGGGAGTTTCGGGGGTGTTGTCGTTCAAGTCTGTGCTCCATATCAGTGCCAGTGGAGGTGCTGGGGGGCGGGATGCCTCACCGGATGAGTTGTCTGGGGTGAGGTTAATGGCAGGTGGTGATTCTCTGGGTGATGCCTGTGGAGAGGGCACTCTGGATGATGTGGAGGTCAGGGCTGTTATGGGACGTGATCCTCTTTCAGACTCCGAGGGTGCCAGTGTTCCACAGGCCCTGGGGATGCCTCTTGTTGTTGCTTCCCCAGGCCCAGAGGAGGAGGGTGATGGTAGCGTGCAGGAGCCCAGCCATTCAGAGGGCTGCGAGTCTCAGGCAGGGGTGTTGGGACCCACCCCCAGCATTGATCCGGGTGGTCGTGTCATGGCTGTGGAGGAGGACAGCGATGCGGCCAGTGGGGGGGGCACAGAGAGTGATTTGTCAGACAGTTCTGGTCTTTCTGAGGTTGTTGATTCAGGTGCGAGCGGGTTGGCTGCGAGCCCAGACTCCAAGGCCGTGTCTGAGGCGAAGCTTATTGTTGAGGTGCGAGAGTTCTTAAAAATAAGTCGTGCTCCCAAAACATTATGGTTTGCCGCTACAAGGCGGTGGGAGGATTGTCTAGATGTGCAGGAGAGTCTCGAGGCTATCCTTAGTAACAAGGATAGTGGTCTTTCTGACTCGGATTTGGGGCAGTTTTGGGGTTTGTTGAAGGTCCTCAGAAAAGGAGCTCCTGTGACTACAGGGAGTGTGAGGGTCACAATCTAATGTGTCTACACATTCACAGTAGCTACATTAAATTTAAATGGGAGTAGAGCGAGTTTTCGAAGATTTCAGCTCTTATCAGCCCTAAGGGAGGGGAGATTTGCAGTTTGTTATCTGCAAGAGACACATACCGTTGCTAGTGATGAACCTACCTGGCAACTGGAGTGGGAAGGGAGGGTTTATATGAGCCATCTCAGCTCAAATTCGAGTGGGGTGGCTTTTCTGTTGGCCCCAAATTTTCTGCCAAGCATTTTAAAAGTGCAGGAAGTGGTGCCAGGACGTTTGCTCCATCTGGCCGTGAGCCTGGATGGCATGCCGTTGCATTTCATTAACGTGTATGCCCCTAGCTCCGGCACGATGCAGGCCGGCCTGCTTCGGGAGGTGAATGCTCTGTTGGGCACTATTGATAGGGGAGAGTGTGTCTTCCTTGGTGGGGACTTTAATTGCACACTTGAGGTGCGGGACCGTTCTGGTACTCAGTGTGCGCCTGCTGTAGCGAAGAAGCTGAGAGGCTTGATTGACTCCTTTGAGTTGGTTGATGTTTGGAGGGACCTTCACCCTGATTCCACTGCTTTTTCGCGGAGGTCTGAGGGCGGTGGTTCCCGCATTGATCGGTTTTATATTTCCCGAGCGTTTGTTTCCCGTGTCTCAGCGGCCTCAATGCGGCTGGTGCCGTGCTCGGACCATTGTCTGGTGCGTGTGGATTTCAATCCAGCGTGCGCTCGGGCTGGGTCCGCGTACTGGCACTTTAACAACAGGCTGCTGGAGGATCGGTGTTTCCGGGAGTCATTCACTCGGTTTTGGGTGAAGTGGAGAGAGAGGCAGAGGTGCTTCTCTTCCCTTAGGCAGTGGTGGGATGTGGGTAAAGCTCACATCCGTCTCTTTTGTAAGGAATATACATGGGGGTCGACTGGGAGGCGGAACTCAGCGGTCGAGAAGCTGGAGAGGGAGATACAGGACGCTGAGTCTCGCCTGGGTCAGTTTGGTGAAGACTCCAGCGAATGGGGAGAGTTTCAGAGGAAGAAGGAGGTTTTGAGGAGTCTGCCGCTTGAGCGATCTCGAGGCGCTTATGTGAGGTCTCGGGTCCAGATGCTGCACGAGCTGGACCGAGCGTCGCCTTTCTTTTTCTCTTTGGAGAAGGGGCGGGGAGCTCGAAAACAGCTCGTGGAGTTGCTTGCAGATGACGGCTCCTCTGTCACTGATCCAGAGAGGATTAATGCCTTGGTTAGGTCCTTTTATGGGTCCCTGTTCTCTGCGGAAGGATTCAGTGTGGAGGCTCAGCAAGATCTGTGGGAGGGTCTACCGACCGTAGATAGGGGGGAGGCTGATCTTCTTGATGGCCCCTTATCTTTGGAGGAGTTGACTCGCGCCTTGCATCAGCTCAGGAGGGGTAAGTCCCCCGGGCTGGATGGGTTGACGGTGGAGTTTGTTAGAGCATTCTGGGACATCCTAGGGGGTGACTATATGTTGGTTCTGGGGGAGAGCCTGGCGACTGGAGTGATGCCTCTCTCGTGGCGTAGGACGGTTGTTGTCTTGCTGCCTAAGAAGGGCGAACTCCGTTTGTTGAAGAACTGGCGTCCAGTCTCTCTCCTTTGCACAGAATATAAAATTTTTGCACGGGCAATGGCAAATCGCCTGGGCTCCGTGCTGCATCAAGTGATTCATCCTGATCAATCTTATACAGTCCCTGGCCGGTCCATCCAGGATAACATCCACCTGGTTAGGGACCTGATTCATTTAGTCCAGGGTACTGGTGAGTCAGCTGCTTTTCTGTCTCTTGATCAGGAGAAGGCTTTTGATAGGGTAGAGCATGAATACCTATTTGGGACGTTGCAAGCGTTTGGGTTTGGACCACACTTCGTGGCCCGGGTCCGGCTTTTGTACGCTGCTGCGGAGTGTCTTGTAAAGGTTAATGGCGCGGTGCTATCTCCTTTTCATTTTGGGAGGGGGGTCCGCCAGGGGTGCCCTATGTCGGGCCAGTTGTATTCGGTCTGTGTGGAGCCGTTCCTGTGTCTTCTTCGGAGGAGGTTGACAGGCCTGGCCCTACCTGGCCCGCGGGTTGAGGTGATTCTATCGGCGTATGCCGATGACGTACTTCTTATGTTCACTGATCCTGGTGACCTGCGGAGGATGCGTGACTGCCAGGAGATATTCTCGGCTGCATCTTCTGCTAGGATTAACTGGAGTAAGTGCTCTGGACTTTTGGTGGGTCAGTGGCGGGTAGACTCCCTGCCGGAGGAGATGGCATTGTATGCGTGGAGTACCACGCACCTCCTCTATCTGGGGGTGTACCTGAGTCCCACTGAGGATGTTTGGCCGGCAAACTGGCAAGAGTTGGAGACGAAGGTGGTTGCTCGGCTGGGGCGCTGGTCAGGCCTGCTTGGAGTTCTCTCCTTTCGGGGGAGGGTGCTGGTCATAAACCAGCTGGTGGCCTCTATGTTATGGTACCGGCTGGCTACTCTTGTCCCGCCCTCTATATTTGTAACTGCTATACAGAAGAAGCTGGTGGATTTCTTTTGGGGAAATAGGAAGCATTGGATTTCCGCGGCGGTCCTGAGTCTTCCGTTAGAGGAGGGCGGCCAGTCCTTGGTGTGCGTGCGCACCCAGGTGGCGGCTCTCCGTCTCAGGACTCTGCGGAGATACATGTATGTAGAGAACCCTCCCAGATGGCACGCTCTGGCCACGTATTTTTTTCGTCAGGGTCGTTGCCTAAGGGGGGTCTCGCGGCTCCCGGTGGCGGGTGTCAGTCGACCCGCTCTAAGGGGCTTGCCTGTTTTCTATAGGGATGTGTTAAGAGTGAGGAATTTGGTGGTGTTCAGCCAGAGTGTTGTTCCACGAGGAGAGGGGGATGTTGTGGCTGCGGGTGTGGCTGGTCCTCATCCTGTCATGGTGGTTGTCGAGGAGAGGCGCGAGCCTAGAGTGGTTCAGATAGAGCTTACCCCTGCTCCGTCAGATCTGCTCATCGGGCCTAGGCTTCGGGATATTTCTCGGCCTCCGGCTCCGCATAATCTGAGCTGCCTTTCTGAGATGACCAGCATGCCATTTTGTGATGCAAGGAGACGCGCACTGTACAGGATGCTCCTGCACATTCTGAACCACCGTGCCTTCGTCTCCCGTCCTGACTCACCATGGAGGACGGTGTTACCATCCGAAGGCGGCGGGGGGCCCCAGTGGGGGTCCTTCTATAAGGGAGTTGTACCCCTTTATATTGGGGACCTGGGGTGGAGAGTGCTGCATGGAGCGGTGGTTTGTAATAAACTTTTGAGTCGGTTCACGGGCTCGTCTGCCGCATGTATTTTCTGCGGAGAGGAGGAGACCGTATTCCATGTGTATATGGAGTGTGTGAGGTTACTGCCCCTGTACCAATATCTGAAGGGGCTGTTCCTCAAGTTCTGGCTGCATTTTAGCCCCACAATCCTGGTGTTTGGACACAAGGCGGGGAGTGGGGAGAGCCGAGTGTGGGGGGGGGACTTACCTGTCGGTTTGCTCCTTGGCCTGGCCAAGATGGCCATTCGTGGGTCCAGGCAGCGGGCTGTCGACGGTCAGGCGAGAGTCGGCTGCCTGCCCCTCTTTCGGGCCTACGTCCGTGCACGTGTGTCCCTGGAGAGGGAACACGCGGTGTTCACGGGGACTCTGGAGGCCTTCCGTCAGCGCTGGTCGCCGCGTGGGGTTGAGGCGATTATAAATGAATGTACTGCTGTACTACAATGATCTGTTCATTATAGTGTGATTTTTGATTGTGTTTTGATGTGTTGTATTTTATGATTTGTGTTGAATAAAGTTTTTGAAATGAAAAAAAAAAAAAAAAGAGAGAGAGAGAGAGAGGGCGGGCGGGGAAGGGGCAGAGGAGGTGGTGAGGAAGGAAGGTCAGTGTTCCTCGGACAACACCGGCATCGTCGCCCCGCAGCCTTGGCCGTCCCTGTCCACTGCCACCACCAAAGGGGGAGGCAGTTGGGAACTCCTCGCCGCCGTCTCCCCTCCACCAGCCAACAGGAAGGTGCGGGGCCGAGCGGTGCAGGTGCTTCAGGCGGCGGAAGGGGGCCTCCCCCTTCTTTCCTCGCTCCCTCCCTCCCTCCCTCCACCCAGCCTCGGCGTGCAGGAGGGGTGGTCTTAGAAAGCGGTTACCGTCGTGGGCGGAGTGGGAAAGGCGGGATGGGAAAGGCGAGGGTGGGGGGGGGGGGGGTGGACCCGGCCTGAGCAGCGCCTGGTGTCGGGTCACTGCCGCTGCCAGGACTGGGTTCAGATTCAGTCCTTCCCGCCCCCCCCCCCCTCACTGCCTCCTCCCCTGCCCCACCTCTACCCCTGCCCCCTCCTCTCACCCTCCCTCCACCTCTCCACTTCCCGGAACTCTCCACCCCCCTTCTCTCTCCCTCCACCTCTCGCTCTCCCGCTCCCTATCCTCAACCTCGCCCCGCTCCCTATCCTCCATCGTTCCCTCCCCCCTCCCTCTGCCTCTCTCACTCATCTCCCCCTTTTCCCTCCCCTTCCCTCCCACTCTCCCCCTCCCTCCGTCTCCCTCCCTCCCCGATCTATTCCTCCTCCCCCTCTCGGCCCATCCCTCCCTTTCCATCTCCCTCCGCCTCTCCCCCTGCTCCCTCCTCTCCCCCTCCCTCTTGACTCTCTCCCCTCTCCTCACTCTCCCTCCTCTCTCCAATCC